>JBCFXI010000079.1:0-354824 GCA_038496175.1 Ampulex compressa | reverse complement strand
TATATATACAGGAGCGTCGTAGCTTCGTGCTTTTCGTAAGCAGACCCAACCGCCGTTCGTCATTCGAATCCTGGAGCGTTTATGTACGCGATGTGCAAAACATAGTGTTTGCGATGTTACGAATAACGGGCAGATACAACAAATCCGAATATGCAGTGCGGCTCGACTGTTTACGCTCTCCCGGTATGCCGACAAAATAACTTTATCGCATTTTTGTGAAATTACATCCAACGTAGCACACTGCGCGCGTGTTTTTTTTCTTCGTGCAAGAAAGAAAGAGAGGCGGAGGGGGAGAGTACGTATATACCGGAGCCGTAAGATAGACAAAGTTTAACGCTCACGGCTTTAAGTTCGTCGTACATTTACGTACGGTACCGACGAGAGGCGAACGGAAACAGTATGTGCTTGTATTTTACACCGATGGAAATTCGCGCAATCGGGGATTAATTTTCCCAGGGGTTACCGTGGTTAGATAAATAGATGACTCGAATCTCCGCGTAAAAATTCCGAGTTAAAATTCCTTCCCCCGTCTTCGAATCATTTTATATCCGATATGCACGTGTATATATATATATATATATATATATAGATATAGATATAGATATAGATATATTATATTCTATACATATTAGATACGACTGCAATTCTGTTGGTTCTAAACTCACGGTAATAACGGCACGTCTCGGGCCAAAGCGGGCTTGGAATTTGGTGGTGAAAAATCAAAGTCAAATACACGAATTAACGGTATGCCCGTTCTATTTTTCAGATGCGACAGAATCTGAAAAGATAAAGAGCGAAGAGCCGAGGGACACGGGCTCGAGCAGTATAGCGGCAGGCAGTGGCGCCACCGGGCCGAGCGGCAACAAACGCGCCAAGAACAAGAAAAGGCGCGAGGCTCAGCAGGAGTTCACGCATTCCTGGATGGTGGGTGCATTGAAGGGTCACACTGCCCCCGTCCTCGACATGAATTTCTCCAGCGACGGCAAGTTTCTCGCAAGCTGTGCAGAAGGTACGTACTCGAAAAAGATCGTCACGATATGTCACTCCCGAGACTCTTATCCGCGGCTCGTAACGTCCTCTCGTTAATGGCACTTTTCTCCTCGGAACGATCGTCGATGATTATTGAAAATCATCGAGCCGCATCCTCGTACCGTCATTCGGGATATAATCTGCCTTGCTATGCGACGATAAGGATGATACGCTAGAAGGATTTTTTTTTTTCATAAAGCTCGACGGCCGACGCTACTTTTTTCCCTTGTTTTTGCCAAGGCGTGTAGAATTTCACGATTTTTTTTATTCATCGTCGAACGTAACAGCACCTACGTTTAATCGTTTATTACGCGAATGCGAGACGTTGCCGCTGAAAGGGCCGATCGGAGGAGCGGAAGAATTGTTTATCGTGGCTTTACGGGCGTAATAGTGTCGTAAGGCGTGGAAAAAAAATAGCGCCGGGATAATAGAATTTGTTTTCTTTCCGACACTTAACAACATCGCGGTTGTTATTGTTTTGGCAGTGAAATGGGCTTCTTATGTGCATGCATCACCGCGTGTTTGCCCCGTGTCAATAACAATAAAATGCCACCAGGTGCCGTCGCCTTGTCAAGATCTTTTTTTCGCTATTTTTTTTTCACTTTTTCCTCCATTTTTTTTTAATAGAACAAAGGGGATACGCCACTTAGAATTTTTTTTCGACGGACAATGTACGCGCATTGTATACAAATGCTAATGTAGGTCATTCGAGCGGGATCAAGCCAGTCGAGCGATATGCAGTCTGCCGCTGCTGCTTTAGACTTTTCGAAGAAATCCCGTCCCGACCACTTTTTTCTCTCATTTCTACCCGAAGCACCTTGATCTCTATATCGAGCCAACTTTTTTCCACGTCTCCTTTTCGTACATAGAAGATTTTATAGGCCGACCAATAGAGCGATTAAATCGCCGCGTTTCTCCTCTGGTCTCGAGTCGCGAGTTAAAGCCGCTCGCGTGACATAAAGAATCGCCGAGTTTAAACACCGGCCGTGCTAATTATCAAATAAGTAGAGTTCGAGTGAAAGTATGAAAATGGAGGAAAATCGTTCGCCGCCGAATGATTTGTTACTACTTTCACTGATTAATTTTTTATGATTAAAACGAGATTTAGCTCAAGATCGAGGCACGATTTCTTGGCGCCAAAGAGGCAATACTCCCCACCGTGCCACCTCCTGCATATTCACCTTTTCACGCCGTGGAATCTCTCAAAATTTGAATACCGATCGAACGACTTATGCATGAGCCTCGAAAAACTACTTAGGGAGAAGTAAAAGAGAGGCATCGATACGATGCCACGACGAATGTTTACGGCACGGACGTTCTCCCACTCGTTAACGCGAAATCTGTCAAACAAAGAGTACACAAACTCTCCGTGTTTTCCGCGTCGTTACGAAGTATTACGTTACGTACGTAGTACGAGCGCTGCACGGTGGCATATTATTAAAGCATTGACGTCTTCGTCGTGGACGCTTTAGGAACGCAGACGCAAACGGCTGTTTGGCCGCGCCACATTCGACTCGCTTTGTTTATTCCTCGGAGAAATATATTTCGCATATTATAAATACACAACGATCGATTTGTCCGTTCGGAATAATCGAAGCGATCCGCGCGTACCAATTATTAATTAGACGAGCTTCCTCTCTCTCTCTCTCTCTTTGTTTCGATCTTCGTACCGCTAAAGTTATTCCGCCGAGGAACTGCTTCTCTAACGCCAGAACCACCGAACACTATCCTGACGCATCTGGATATTCTATAAATGTCCCTCAAAGAAGAAGAGAGAGGGGAGAGAAGTCAAACAGGTCTGTGCGGTCACTCGTGTACTACGGCAAAATACTGGATTTTTTCGAAAACATCACGATGGTTTGAGGAATGGTCGTATAGAAAGAAAAAGATGAGAAAATGGGTCACTTTCACGACTTTTGTAGTTCTAACTTTAACGCCAGTCCCAATCCTCATCGCACGCGCAATAATCCCACAAAGTTCCCGGGCGTGGAAAATTTTGGTTATAGCGCAACGTCGCGTCGAGTCTTGCCCTCTTCGAGACGAGTTTCTCTTCTTTCTTTTCTCCCGTCGCGTTAACCTCGAATCAGAGGAGAAGCCCGACTCGGCTGTGTGCGGCGTACGTGAGCGCGGCCACGCAGAGACGCCGCGTACTCGGTGAGGCATTAGCGTGAGTAACGGGAGCGTGTAGAGTGGGCTGTTGTGTTGACGGCCACTTCGTGGAAGGATCCGCCGACCCGAGCGCATCCGACGGAGACACGACCCACGCTCTACTGACCACGTGCTCGAATCTCGTTCCACACGCTCCTTACGATTACCCTCTCGCCTCTAACGGGCTGCCTCTGGTCTACGCCGACGACCGTTGCGAGACCCCGTTGCTTAAAACGTGTAAACAACTCTTATTGTCTTCCGACTGCAGCGTCGTTCGGAATTTCTCGCACGATCGGGGTATTTATTTTCAACCCGATTAACGGTTCTCCGCTGAAATGTCTACGCCGAAATGAGAGCCGACAACGCGGCCGAGGCTGCTTGTTCTATTATTCTTGATTGTTCGGCGGTCCAACGTGTAATTAAAAGCTGTGCGAGGATCCGCCGATTCGAGCGCATCCGATGCAGGCGCGACCCACGCTCTACTGACCACGTGCTCGAATCTTGCTCCACGCGCTACGTACGATTAGCCTCTCGCCTCTAACGGGCCGCCCCTGGTACCGGTGACCGTTGCAAGACCTCCTTGCGTGAAAACGTGTAAACAAGTCGTATTGTCTACCGTGTGCGCGCTTAATTTTCCACGCTAATGCGTACCGTGCACGGTATACGAACTTTGAATCATAGGCAGACGCGCCAATTTAAATAGAATTCTTCGTTTGAGCTTATTCATTATGCGAATTAATTCGTTGTCTTTACATTGACTTGATAATAGCCCCGCTTTGAATTCTAACGTATGTCTGTTGTTTTAGAATATTTCAAAGATGGAGGTCGCAGCTCTTTGAATTGCAACGATCTATAAATTTTAATTGAAACGTCGGCCGACTCGATTATTATATTAAAGACTAAACGTTGATCGTTATATAAGAAACATCGCTGCGAAGCTATCGTGAGTAATAAAGGGTTGAGAACGAATCATCGCGCGGTTTGGCCTTCCGTTTCGCAGTACTCCGCGTTTTCTCACAATGACACACGATTACGCAGGATTTATGGCGTCTTTACGGATGTCCGTTCTTCAACGCTCAGCCCTTTGTGGTTCAAGACGCTTTATCGGTTTTCCGCCAGCCAACTCGCATTCGAGCTTGCGTTTAACTCGTGTTTCAAAATACGCGATGGACGATCGATATAAATATCGATACCGTAACAAGATTCCGTAACAAATCAGCCCAGATATTTTTTCGATTTCGACAGCTTTAAGTCGGGCGTTGACTTCATTCGGGTGTAGGACTCTCGTGAATCATCGATAATAAGGAATGCGATGTCGAGCCAAGGCGATATAGGATAATAAAGGACTAACGGTGTATCGCGGTGCTTGATTTAATAACAAAAGTCCCCGATACATAACGTTTGACGCCTAACGAACGATGAATAATGGTGAAATCAGGGTTTATTGCGACAGATCGGTCGAGCTAATCGAAACGTTTCTGTCATCGTGAATGGTGCACGATGCAATGTAGTCGCGGTCAGCTGAAAAATTTAGACCGAGCACCAGCGGCTGCCACGGGTATTTGCAATTGACGCCTTCGACGTTGAGCACTCAAAAGGAGCATGATGCACAGTATACACACAGGCACGGTACGTATACTGCATCGAGTATACTTACACCGTTACACGTTGAAAAAACTCCACTGGAATATTTTCTTCTCGATTTTTGGCACTCCCCGCTAAGATAATCTTATCCAAAGTGAACCTACCGTTTTAATAATTACTAACCGGTGAATTAGAATCTATAAAATTTATTTATTACGTGGAAAATTATCCACAAGCTATGGGATTTCATTTGTACGAACTTTCGAGAGGAAGTTTAACCTTCCATTTAATAAATTACCCGATGACGTAACTCGAAATACGTCGCTTCTGCGCACAATTAAACCCACGTTTTATTCCGTCGAACAAAGCGTTACGATAAATACGGTAATGGATCGAGCGAGTAGTCCGTAGAAAAAGCCGCCGCTATTGCGGCATACGGAGGCGTAGATTATACGTATATCTACAGGTGTCCGCGGCGCGTTAGAATTAAAGAGCGAACGTTTCCTATCCACGATAAGATCCGTATCTCTTCTTCGCGCTCGATAAGTGGGCGTACTCTCGGATATCCTCGTTCTAAGGCGAGATCGGGCGGGGTAAAAGGAAAAAGAAGAGGAATAACAGTTTGGGCAATCGGAATGTCGTGGAACGAAAATAATCGGCGGGCAAATGATTCGTAGTACGGTCGGTGGGTGTGTGCGCCTGTAGAAGTTCGGTCAATGGGAACATAGCCTAATAATAGCGGTACGTGGGAAATTCTCTGGCCTTATGTCAAGCCTACGCGTTACGCGACCGCAGATTACTCACGCTATGGCTCGATGAAAGCGCGTCATAAGCCGGTATAATTCGATCGAGAAGATTATCGCGGTTCGGCGTTGCTACCGGCGAGCGAGAGCCCCCCCTGTCATTACTCGATTACTCGCTGCTTACTTACTTAGTCACTCTTCGGGGGAAAAGACCGGCCGCGTTTCCTCGAAGGAACACGAAGGATGATTTCAGTAAATGACGCAACGGTACATATTGGCTCCCGAGGGGGGTTACCCACATTCCGTTATTCCTCGTTTTACGGCCAGATCTTACCTTTCTCGCTTCGCCTACCTTCCCACTCCGCCCCTCTCCTTCGTTTCTTCTTTCTCGGCCACGTGCCCTGCCCTTACCGTCCTCCTCGATTACGTTTCTCAATCGATGCTGCGCGAGTTCTGGCCGTGCCAAATGCTGGCCTTTTCACGTAACGATCGTAGCTCGCGAGAGGGAACGGATGAGAAAAGTCGTCGCTGATCTTCCGTCCAATCTGTTTTTTTTTTCGTCGATTTTTAATCGTTTCACGCGTCGACCGGTATATTCGTTTGCGTAAGTTCGTAGGAAGGTTCGCACCGCGATGGCCGCACGATGATCGATGCTCGATAAATTTTCATCGATCGTACCGACCGTGACTGCGATTTGGGTGTATTCGTAAAGGCGTGCGCGTTTGTCACAGCGCCTTGATTATTCATCGTTTCTCTTCCACGCCGTGAAAAATAAATCGGAACTTTCCGCAGCCTTGACATTTTTTTTTATCATCCCAAAGTGAGCTCCGCTTGGAGAATAATAAGACGATAAATTAAGGCTTAAATATTTTCGCTCCTACGATGCTCTTCCGGTAATAAGGCACTGTATTTATACAGATAAAAAAATATACGTGCACGCGTAAACGAAGGTACGACGTCGGTTAAGTAAATAAGGCAGTTCCGAAAATTTTATCGTGCCTGTCTGCAGATAAAGCGAACCCCGAAGAAAGCACTCCTTTTCGTAACGTAATTAGCGAAAGTTGCGTAGCACCGGATATGCAATTGCCGGTTAAACGGTTTATTCTCGTTTTTTTTTTCTTCCACCCTCCCACCTTGTTTTTATACCGTGCCTAATTGTCTACCTTTATCGGACCGGTTGTCTCGCTTGTCACTTTGCTTCCTGGACGGCAATGAGAGCGTAACACTTTTAGCCGCGGCGCTCCTCGCACGAGCGGGACAAAAAACGAGTCTGGCTTGAATTCGAAAATGCTATGCAAGACCGTCGTCCTTGCTTTTCGATCGGGGATTTTTTCTCTCTCCCAAATCGATGACGACTTTCCTTCCGCGAAATATCCGCCGTCGCTCTGCATTAATCGCCATTTTCGAAATCCGGCCGATTCCAGAAAAAGCTCAGGTTTTACGTAAGCGCGCCCGGCTTTGACGGGGATTTTTTTTTCTCGCCCTCCTTTTTTTTTGTCTTCCCTGGTCGGACAAAAATACTCGGGCGTGAAATATTTTCGAAAAACACGGCCTATGTTATCCTTGTATGCTAATAATCATAGCGAACGATGCGCGCATTGACGCAATATCGTCGGTGCAGCGTAAGCAAGGTTATTCTTTTTTTTTTCTGCAAGGAATAAAACACCTCTTTCCTATGCGTTCTGCAAAATCAACGAGACGAATGGCGTTGCTGCACTGGCGTAACGATCTTCCGCCTGTCCGCCAAGAATACTCATTGATTTCACACGATGCAAATGGCGAAAGTCGTTATTACTGTGAAACTGGTATGTCAACAAAAATCGGTATACGTTGTGTCATTCGTCCGTGGCAGATGTTCCGTGCGAAATTTTTTCGAAAGTCGTTTACTTATCGTTTGTCTCGGTTCGGTTAATCACGTTCTCTCGGTAGCGTCTTAAAAACTTCGATTTGGCCGTGCCGGTAATTTCGCGTACCTGCATATTCCTCCATCCGGGGAGCGTGAAATTTTATCATTTGCATCGCAGTAGGGCACCGGTTCAAGGCAGGAGGATGGCGCTGTTTGGGTCAAGAACAACTCGGGTCAATACGACACGGGTGTTACTTAATATGCATATTTGACTTTTAGCCTTCGATGCTCTTTCCGTCGCAGCATTGACAAAGCAAAAATGCATCGAATTCGAGCGTCGCGATTCTCACGATCGCGAACGTCGCTCGCGGCCCGCGGTAAAAACGCCTCGAAGCGCTCTAGACAATACCGCCCGACGAATACGTACGGCGAAATCACGCGACGATCGCCGTCTCAATTTCGAGCGCGATCTCGCCAGGAGCTCTCGCTGCTTTCCAGCGCGTGCAACGCAAATCGTGCGGAATTCCATCGACGGGGACGATCGTTTGTCCTAGCTAGGAAAAGGGAAAAAGAAAAAAGAGGGGGAGAAAAGGAAAAAGGAAGTGCATGCGCGCGTGCGGTGTGTGTGATCGGTACCTAAGAGTAATAAAGTAGGTCGTCAATTTTAAGGCCCTTGCCACTGGACGATGAACTGACGCATATCTGTTTTTGTGTGTGACATAAAGATTGCGGCCTGCGGCCGGAAGAGGAGGTCTTGGATCCCGGGGAGGCGGACCGGTACGCCAGTTGCAAGCTGAACCGAGATGCACCGGCGACGAAGCCAACCGGCGGCAAGGGCAAGTCGTCCTCTGGCGCGGCGACGAGCCTCTTGACGACCGGCACGTCGGCGAGCTCCGGTGCCGGGCCAACCACGAAGGAGGATAGGGCGATACTGAGCCGCCGACAGCGGAAGAATCGCACCAGGGTGCCGCGCGAGCAACGCAGGGAGCTGCGCGATGACGACCACGAGGACGAACAGTCGGCAACGCAGCAGCAGCAGACGCGGCATCGTCGCCATCATCACTGTCGACAGCAGCACTACCAGAACAGCCCGACCAGGAGCACGGATTCGACCGTCGGGATGTCCGTCGAAGGCCCTGGCAGAAACGCGCCCGGCAGGAGGAGCCAAGGCCAGAGCGAGTCCCGGCGCGAGGAAGGGAAGAACGAGGATGCGGGCAACGTGGAATCCTCGAGCGCGAGTAGAAAGGCGCGCGGCATCTTCCTCAGCAGCCAGAGGGAAGAGCTGCATCACCTGAGCGACGCGGCGCTCGCCTCCTTGCTCAGGAGGTACACCCTGACCGGCGAACAGCTCGCGCACCTCGGTTATCCGGTCGAGTGCAGCTACTTCCCCGGCTACGCCGTCATCATAAACCACCATCAGCACCCGATGGGCCACAGAGCTCGTGGCTATCATCATCTGGACGTGAACGCGCGAGAATTCGTCCCTGGAAACGGCACCACCTCGTGGACTATGGTGGAGAGCGAGGCGGACAGTGGTAACTGCAGCGGTAGCTCCTTGGAGAGTTCCGACATGGAACCGGAGAGTTCCTCCGACAGCGATAAGAGCTCCGATATCGGTGAGTCCTCATCGTCATCCTCCTCCTCTTCCTCATCCTCCTCCTCCTCCTCTTCGACCGACGCCTCGTCCGTCTCGTCGTCCTCCTCCTCGGACTCGAGCTACCAGGAGAAATCCAGGAGAGACTCGACCCCCGATCCCTACGAGGTGGTCGTCGTGGAGAGAAGATGCGCCAGGTGTTACAAGGGATTCTACGTGAATCGAGAGGACGGGGAGTACCTGCACGAGGACCGGTGCGTTTACCACTGGGGAAAGCTGCGGAGCGGCCTCGTCGACGGCTCGCACGGCGACACGTGGGAGTGCTGCAGAGGTCGAGAGGCGGCGCGAGGCTGCACGACGGCGAGGATGCACGTGTGGACGGGCTTGGCGCCCGGGTACAACGGGCCCTTCGACGGGTACGTGCGCACCCGGCCCGCGAGGAGCGTGCCGAAGGACGGGAATTACGGCGCCTACGCGTTGGACTGCGAGATGTGCTTCACGAGGCGCGGCCTGGAGCTCGCCAAGGTCACCGTCGTCGGGGTCGACGGTAAGGTCGTCTACGACACCTTGGTCAAGCCCGACGCCGAGGTGATCGACCACAATACGAGATTCAGCGGCATCACCGCGAAGGACCTCGCGAGAGCCTCGAAGAGCCTCAGGGACGTGCAGAAGGACCTGACCAGTTTCGTGCACGCCGAGACGATACTGATCGGTCACGGGCTTGAAAATGATCTCAGGGCTCTGCGGATACTTCACACGACGGTCATCGACACCTGCGTTGCGTTTCCACACTTTCTCGGATATCCGTTTCGCAGTAGTCTAAAGACTCTTGCGAGAACGGTGCTGAGAAGAGAGATCCAGGTGACGGAGCACGACTCGGTCGAGGACGCCAGAATAGCCGTGGACCTCATGCTGAGGAGACTGCAGCACGATCTCTCGTAGGAAACTGGAGAAAGGAAGTGCTATACGCGTATGATAATGTTCGTGCCGAGAAAGGGGAAGAGGGATTACTCGATAAGCGCGAAACGAACGGTCGAGCAGCCACCGTCGAGCGGAGCGTTCGCTCGTGCGAACGTTCTTCGGCGTTGATCGAGGACTCTTCCCCGATCGTCCAGGATCCACCGTGCGGTGCTAACCCACCCGAGGAATCCGCGATCGGTGCGCGTCCATGCTTTCCCCACCTTTCTCTTTTTGCACCGTGCGGACGAACGAAGAGGCGCCACGAGCATGGACTTATCGTAGACCAAGACTGGTCAGTACTCTTCCGTCAGTGTTCAGTTCCAAGTGAAGTCTGTGATACGTTACATATACAGAAACTACCACGGAGTGCGTTCCGTACATATGTATTCTCCCAGGGACGTTCCTCATACCCGCACAGATGGACTCACACACGATTCATACGCTCGGTCTCGCGCATGCGCGTGTGAGACGTGTCATTGAGGAAAAGATTCGGTAAATCGCTTAAATGTTGCCGCTCCAACAGTTTCTTTTTCCTTCCTCGCTCCTCGTTCTTTATTTTTTTTTCTCCCTCGTTTTTTCTCCCCCGTCTTGCCGGATGGCGTCGTCGCGCCGACAGACGGACGAGTAATTATGTAATTTGTATGATAACGCTCAGAAGATCTCGACTATCGATGGACGTATCTGCCGATTATATCGCGTCGTCGATCGTATTATTTTTTTTCTTACACGTCCCGCGAGTAAGATTTAGCAGCGCGATTCGCTGAATTTTTCTCTCGACACGCACGATCCTATACGCCGAGCATCGAGCCTCGCACCTTCATGCATCATATCTTTGTACCTGTATATAGAAAAAAAAAATCGTACGTATGCGAGTATACGTAAGCGCCCGATACCATTGCCGACATCATGCATATTTCATCCCGCGTTGTTTTTTCGTACGCGTACCGTGAGGAGGACACGCGACGTCATTGACGCTGGTAAGTGTCTCGGGCTTCGACGATGGCCTGCATTTCAATTTTACACGAAAAAGACCCCCCCGTAAATTCCACCTAACGAGGACACGTGAGTCGGCGTATTGCTCCGAATGGCTGTGCCTTTGGCGCGGCTCGGACGTCCGAGCCGCGTGAGAACTACGAGACTCGAACTTTGATCTTTATTCTTTCCCCTTGATTCGATCCTTTATTTTGCGACTTTTTTTTTACAACGGAACCCGAGTTGCATCGCAATCTGATTTCTTTTTTTTAGAATTATTTAAACTACGTCCGCGAATCTCGTGATGTTTCTATCGAATTTAGACGAGTGTTCCAATCGTGAGAATGTAAAGGGGGTACATTGTTATTTTATTTGCTTACGCGAAAAGAAAGAACATGAAATTATACGTTTCATAGTCGTCGTACTTTCTTCGCGTTACGCCGTAATCTCCCGATTCGCGCTTCGGTAAATACCGCAAACGATGACGCAAATATTCTTTTAATTTCTTTCGCATCGTCCGTAAAGCCGAGTGGGTTATCGAAGAATCCAATTGGCGTTTATGAGGGAATAAATCGTGAAATTGTTCGTCTTTGTAAAACTCGAGATGTTGAACTTTCGTATACCTTTGATTACTGACCGCTCGTACTTCGGTTATCTTACCGAGCTCGTAAGAGCGGCGGCTGACTTTTCGAAAATCAGAATGCATTCGCGGAAGCGATACTCGTTACAAAACATTTTCATATCGATTACCTTATCTGTACGATACGGTGCCACTCGCGCGAAGTTTTTCGTTACATACGTGCCTCTTTGCGTAATACTTATCAAAAGACTCGGGAAGGCTCGTACTATTGTTTAGCGGCCACGTGTCAGATTTCCGTAATCGGCGCCCTCCGAATTCTACCGTCAGCCATTCGAAGCATTCGTATTTCGATACCCGTCTCGATACTGGCCGATCGTTTTCTTACCAATGTCAATGAAGCTCTCACGTACCGATCGCTCACGTCGCGGTTGCAAAGAATACATTTGGAAACGGATTTGCGTACTCCCACAGAGACGCACGGATGTTACGACTGTTCGATTCCTCGTTAACGAGAAATTCGCATATCCCGAGAGAGAAGTTTGCCATCGACAATCGTAAATGCTCTTAATTCTCCACGATCAACGATTACCGTGTCCTTCGTTCTCTCCGCTGCCTCCCTTTTTTCCTCTTTTTTTTTTTTTTTTAATGAAACGCGAATGACACATTCGATATCTAGAAATAGCGATAACTTCGATCGAGCTTATCTGCCACGTGCGAAGAAAAATCAGGCGTAAATCGTCGTAACAACGTAGTCGCGGAGGAATCCGTTTCTAGAGGTATTCTTTGCATAGTAAAATCTTTGAGGAGAGGAAAAGAAGAAATGAAAAGCAAAGAAAAAACCATGCACATACATACACACGCATATGCACGCGCGCGCGCACACACACACACACACACACACACACACGAAGCGCACCAGCTTGTGAGGTACTCGACACAGAAGCAATATATTCATCGCCTTGTAAATAGCATTATATTTATTCAAGTGCATAGCGAGACGAGGTACCTGTGCATCCTCCGTAAAGACGTTCCTTTAAGTAAGAGCGACTCGGGGAACCGCGGGTGGAATCAGCTCGAGATGATGGAAGAAACGTATACGCCTATACGTACATGTATGCCTACGCAAACGTATACGGATGCATGTACGTACATGCGTACGATATGTAGATACGCAAAAACGACGGACGAGTAAAGTCGTGATATAACCCTCCGATAGTGTGAAGCATTGAATTTTTGTCTGGTTTGCTCTTTATCCATTGTTTTTCCTTTTTTTTTTTTTACCGGAAATGCCCCCGCTCGGCCGTGTTTATTTTTGATAATCCACCCAGCCGCGTTTAACGCGCAAACGGCGATGTGGCGCGAAAGCATTGCCATAAGTTATATTGTTCATTTAGGATGCTTGGCGAGACGGCAATAACACATTATTGACGGTTGAACGATATCGTGGCCCGACAATACGGATCGCCTGGATCAGAGCAGTCTTTTTCGCCCCTCTTTCTATGCGCCTCTACCCCTCCCCTCCCTTTTGGTCGCATTCGTCAAGATACCGTAAAACTCACGAACGTTGCCCGGAAGTGAACGTCGTAGCGACGCCAAATCGACGTACGGGCCACGCTATCTGAGACCTTTGCCGCGGATAATCTGCTCATTGCCGTCCGATATAATGCAATGTATTCGTCGATGATCACGTCGATGACTGCATTGTTGGCACAATTGCCGCTCGTGTATCGCAATCAGGCGTGATAATCCTTCGGGAGATCGTTCTCCGGTAGCACGTCGAGAAGCGGGCCGTCCGTTGGTAATCTCCTTTGAAGGAAAATCGCGAGGAGAGAGAGAGAGGCGTCGTACCGGGTATTTGCGCGGAGAGCCGCGCATCTAGATCCTCTACGACGCACCTTCGCAAATCCCTTCCTGGTTTCGATCATCGAAACTTTGCTCGTTATCATCCGCGATGGCGAGTCGTCTGTAAGCCTCGATCGAAGAGCGAGATGCATCGGTCGTATACTTCTGTCTCGAACGAAAGTTAGGCGTAAGCATTAGGGATAATAAGGAAAGTTAAACGAGTCGCGCGTTCGTATTAGGTTGCAACGGGAGCCTAAAGGAAAAGAGGATGGCAGAGAGGGGAGGGGGTAGGGGGGGTGGGAGTGGGTGGGGGGGGGAGTGGTAGAGGGAGGGAGGGAATAACGTTAAAATAGTAGCGATAATGGAGGTTCGATTGGTGCTAGTGTGGAATTAGATTTAAGACCGTAAGATTCACCGACGTCTTTGATCGTTCCCGATGATCTACGCTAGTCAACTTCCATATTGAAGGGAATGAGATAAATGAAAAAAAAAAGGGCGAACGAAGGAGTTCGACCACAACTTACTGCCATGTTTTTTCTACGACGCGTCCCCTTCGTTGTTAAGGAAAATTATATTTTGTATGGACAGTATGTCGGCCGGTAGCCGATATTACCGAGTAGTGATATTTTATTTAATAAATCTTATATATCAAATCTGTATTTCCTTTATTGATTATCCGTGCTTCGATCGATCGCCAGCCCTCTTCGAGGCCTCGTACCGCCATCGTTTGTACAAGACTCTCGGCCGTGCGCCTTTGTACAAATATCCATCGTTAATCCCGTTCGAAGTGTCGCTTATATTTATAACCGGATACCACCGGTGTTAAAGCAATATCCACCAGCTGTCGTGTAAGGGTATTTCGAAAATGACACACTTATTGCGCACCTCGTCGCCCGCTATTTTCCTTTTTTTTTTTTTTAAACACGTCTATCGTTTCAGCCGCGGCGCGTAGATTAGATAAAGCGTGCCGGGTTAAGAAAGGTTAAGACTCCAGTTTTGGGGGGAGCCGTCTCGATACCACGTGCGTATTCTTCGCAGTTTCTTTCTCTTGGCACGCATTATTATACGAGACCTGAATTTGGCGATGGTTAAATCGAGGATGACAAAAGAGCGATGGCACGAGAGACGATAATTGGGTTGAAACGCAGAATGTTGGCGTAGCTGAGCGGAGGTGGATTTTTCGCGATCGGCCTTCAAAGTCGGCGATCGACCTATCTGTTAATATCCCGGAATAAATGGGCCTGCAAATAAACGATTCTCGAGGATCGATCCGCTGGTCGTGTAACGGCAGACCTTTCGTCGGTTTATGACGAGCCGGCGTTTACGATAATTCGAGGAAAGTTCAACGATAGCTGCCGATCACTGCCGTACTCTCGAGGCACACGCCCCTGGCTTCTTTTTTAGCGCTCTTTTTTACGACGATACTCCGTATAAAGGTCGCACCCCATTTCTGCAGATTACTCTGCACGTTTGCTTCCGCGATCTTGCACTTTCCCTTTCCTTCTCTGCCCCGCCTCTTGTCTCGCCTTCACGGATCCTGTTTTTTTTTTTTTCTAAGACGAGATGAGCGGAGCGAGGGACAAAAAAGGGGGATTCTCTCCGCAAACGCACGGTACCTTTCAACGAATTTTCTAAGTTGGTAGTTTTTAACTTATTCTACCACCAACGTCATCGTCGAGACTCGGATACGAGCAGATTTCGTTTCGGCCGTTCGCAGCAATAATCGTGAATTGGAGTAAAAATAGGTCGTACGATACAATAGGTCCGAAGAGATAACGCTAACGAGGAAGCAATGTACGGTTTATTACGATATATGGAATTTTACATATTTCGTACGATGTACGCGATTTTTCAAACGCTCGACTTTCTCAAAGGTTCGACGACGAGGTATATCATTGACGAGCGATCGTGAGAAGATGATCGAGCAAAAAAGGGGGGCAGATGCTGTGCAAATGATTCGTGTTTACAAAAAATGGAACGATATCGCGGTAGAAGTAGAGACCGTCTACGTTTGAAAGCGAATCCCCCGGCATTATTTTCTTCGACGTCGACATTTTGCGACAACAGCGGCTTAAGAGATCAGGCAAGATATTTGCATTTGCGTATAAAGCGAAAAGGCCGATCCTTCGTACCGCAATGGGACAACATGAGATTTACCTGAATAACAGTCTGGAGCGTGATTCTGCATAGGTACATACGCGAAAGCAATAAAAAAAATACGCCTCCCGGTCTCGAGGAACTTTATCATTGGAGATATAAACGCGTTTCCGCAGATAGCGATCTCTCTTGGGCGCTCAACGCCCCGTTCTTCTCTGTCTCATTTTAAATCAAGATTCCTACGCAAAAATGTCGATCCGATCGCTAGAAAGTACGCGCATTTCTCCCCGATTTTTTTCCAAGAATTTTCAAACGCCGTTTTCGATATTCCAGGACTTATACGGAATCAATAATACATTGTACTATTTTTCTCTCGAGGGCGTGTAGCGTTTCAAGTGCGATTCTGTTTTTCTCTCGAGCCCATCGAGCGTAATCACGTTGAGACATAAGTACGGCTGACGTATCGTCGAGTAATTAGTACGGGCCATGCGCGTTCTATCTCGATCTCAAAGCAAAAACGGATAACGATAACCACGATCGCGATTCTCGATGTAGGACATCCGATTTCTATAGCGCTAAGCGCCGATATCCCGAATCCTCGACGATTTTTATTTCGAAACGAGCCGAACCCCGACGATTTGCGCCGCGGCCAGAAAAAGAAAAAAAAAAGAAGCGATAATATTTGTACGACTGCGATTGAACGCCGATGTTTACCGCAATTACGTTGCGGACGATTGGCAGAAATGGGACGGAGGTTGTCGTAGGAGGAGAAACGTTTCTACGCGTGAATAATCCTCGATGCCGAAAATGGCGGCGCTGCGGGTAAACGTTGTATATCCGAAGGACTTTGCCGGAGCTGTGTAAACGGCTTCTCCCCTGGCGACGAACTTTGTAAATAATTTTACAGGTGAATTTGCATATCCTGAATCACGTTGTTTTCAGTGATTCATGTGCTCCGTCGCGGAGCGTAAATTATCATAATGTAAGCGCTATATGGGGCGCGCCGAGGTAACTGCGTTGTTGCAAACGGCCGAGATAACGAAGGCGAATTCGACGAGGCGCTTGTACGGAAAGTCTTTGGTTCCTTCCTACGCCACGTTCGCGCTCCCCGAACGAAACGTTTGTACTCCTCGTAGGAACCTCCTTCGAACGAGCTGTACGAGACGTTTGTGCGCCTTACACGAGAGATTTGTACCACTTGTGCGAAGAGTTCGCGAATGCCGCCTTCGGTACACTTAGACACGGTGCTCGTACCTCGTTTCTATGTTTACCAGGTCGTTAGCGACTTTACGGCCGGCCGTCGTCAAAATGCGCCGTGATTTACGGCTAACTCGATTAGAGCATTCTCACGAGAAAGCTCGTAAGGTCCACGCGTGCGAGCCGATCGAGACGAATCGCGAGCGTTGAAAAGTACTCGTTAAGATCCGAGGCCTCTACCCCGACGTTTGTCCCTCTTTTATCGGGCCGAATACCGATCGTTCCTCTATCGATCGGCCAGGTTTTTGTCGCGAGCTCCCCCGACGTCACGAGCCTCCGAACTCTATTAATACATTTTGTACCTATAACCACGAATAGCCACGTCTCGTTTATTCAAAGCCTTTCACGGACCTCTCCTCACCCTCCTCCTCAAATGTTTTTTCTCCGTCGCAATTCCTCGACTTTGATCGCCGAAGAAATAATCGACGATCCTTAAGGTAAGCCTCGCTTTCGTTCCGTGTCAAATATTTCTTCGGGAAAGAAGCAATAAGGATTTTAGGAGCGTCGATCGATCGGCGGATCCATCGCGTCGAAGGATCGTGGTCGTAGATCGTTAACGAGCCTCCTTTCGAGCAGTTGTGTAACGCGCAAATATCCAACATTTTTTTCTTATCGCGAACGCACGAACCTTGGAAGTCGGAGCCGGCACCAGAAACGTCGGAATAATCGGTACCAGTGGGAGACGGCGCTAAGATGGCCCGTAAAAGCCTACCTCAAGAATCTTACTAAATCGCGCCCGAGGTTCGGGCGCTTCTTTGGAAATAACGATGATCGTGCGAGAAGACCTCGACGAGCCTCCTCCTTTGATGCGAGCGGAGGGTTCGAAAAAGGGAAATAAATGCCAAAGCAAACGCGCGTTAACTCCGCGATCGTTATGTAATTCCCGATTATTACATTCCAGCGGGTTACGTAAGTCTCCCTGTGTCACGATCGATTCGTACTAAACTCTTTATTGTTTGTACAACAGTACCGTATTGAGCTATGAATTTCCGAGCGATATATTCGATACGAACGACTCGTGCCCCATTAAGATTCCATATCCCTCGCCCAGTACGATAAAATAAGTATCTATACCGCCAGTAATAATACGAAATTCGGCAAAAAAAAAAAACGTATTTCTTCGATAAGGGAATTATATTCGATCATAAAAAGTCCCTCGAATCGTCTAACGTTAGATTTAATCCGCGATGACAATTCCATTTTAAGGGGAGAACGCGTCCTCGTCGAACGCCGTGCTGACGTCAGTGCCATTAACTGCAGTTAAAATCTCTTAAGTGGGACGAAATCCCCGTGGCGTTTAAAGCGACGAGGTTTTTATTAAACAGCGATCGTCGGCCGGTACGAATTCATCTTCCCTCGGCGTTGGACATTCGGAAGGTTTTTACGCGGGTCAGGGACGTTGGGAGGCGTTGCCCGTTTTAAATTTATCCTTCATGGCCATACAGAACGTCGTCTCTTATTAACGGCACGGATAGACTTACCCAGGCCGTTGAACCATCCGATTTTGCCCCGAAGAAGCGGATGTTCGAGGTGAACGTTCGGCGAGCCAATGGTCCAAGATCCGAGCATCGATGCAAGGGGCAATTTAACCTGTTGGTCGTATATAACGAGTGTACGTGGCGCGAAGGAGGCATATTTCATATGTACCTGTCATAGCGGAAAAAAAAACGATGTTTCTTCACGATGAGCGTGCTCGCTATAGCGAAAGAAGAGACGAAACTCATTAACGTCGAATATAATCACGATTAGGTACACGGTCGATCGGTTAAGAGATCGAAACCTTCTTTTGGAAACGGAAGAGATAAAAGGAGTCCGTGAAACGCTCCTTCGTGCTCTTAGGAAATGTCTTTCGATTATCGACGACCGAGCTAACGCTCGCCCCTTTTTTTATTTTACGACACTCTTAAAGTCCACGAACGACTCATCGCCGATCGTCGCGAGAGTCAAGGCCGTCGAGTTTGAGGACGAACGGTAGAAATTTTCGTTTACCGATCGGCGACATTCCGAATATTTTTGGTGTCATACCGTTAGGCCGAGAAACGAGCGGATGTTAGGTAAGGCACCGAGCAAGCATTTTCGGTTTGCGATCGATGGAAACCCGTTGATTCTCACGAGACCGAGGTCGTTAAACGAACTTGGACTTAAACGAGAGGATACCGATTAAGCGAGGCGTAGCGATCGGCAAGATTTGTTTATTCGTTTAACGATATCGACCATCGAAACCATCGGTCTAGGAGCTGTTATTTCGAGGTAAAATACAAACCACTGGCTGCGCAGTGATTTACATATCCTATAGGAAATTGTGCGGGGATGATGGCTGCTATTCGAACTAAAACTTTTTATACTTCGATTCCCGTAACGTCCATCCTCGGCCGCTCGAATCATTCGGCATGGCATCTAATATTTCAAGGTGAGTGTCCAGTCACTGGGTAATCCACATTTCGCGTGGAAAATTATCCAGGAATAATGAACGGTGGTCGTGCTGGGATCTTCCACGTGTAAGTTCGTGTCTTTTTTTTTATTCATTTTCGGCATCGACTGTTAAGCTCATTTGTGCCAGGACCTCCCGTTTAATGTGGGTTCCGAACCACCAGAGCCACGGTACGAAGTTCGAGTCTGTATCCGCGCTAAACTCTACCCACGTTTCCGATCGGTGGAGGTATAGGTAGGTTAAAACGAGGCGAGGTGAAAATGTCCAGGCGAGCCTGTACGGTGCAACAACTTTCTTTCTTGGATCGCTTAGACGTAAGAGAGCCGAGGAGGATGCATGGGCGCAGGAGGTGAAAGAAGCATTTCTTAGCGGTGCTGAGGACGGGGAGGGGAGAAAGGGGCAACTTGACTCAGAACTTTCTCCTCCTCCGCCGGTCAAGACGTTCTATCTTGGAAATCTCGATAGCTCTCTCGACTCTTGCCGCCGATCCTCCTACGTCTACGTATCGCACGTAAATATTACACGCACGCTCCTCAACGTCATTTTTATATTTAACCCTCTACAATACGCATTTTCTTTCTTTTGTCCATTCCTCCGATCCTCGATCCGACTTTAATCTCCGCGGCACGCGATGTTGCGCCGCAAAAGTAGGAAAAAGTTGCATACGTCGTCCATAAGTATCCAGACGCCTAGTAATTTCGGGTAGACGGCTCGCTATCGTTGTATTACAGATCGAGGTTAAACAAGAGGATAACGAAGCTTGGTGCAAAGCGCGTAAATGGAACGTTAGCTAAGAGCCTTTGTGGGTTATAGAAGAATAACCGCAGGGTTGCGGAGAGATGCACGACACTCGTCAGGTCCAATTCCACGTTCGCGCTCCTCGAAAGGAAATCCGCCAGCTTTCTTCTTACAGCACGATAGCTTTCTTACGTTTCACTTAACATTAGAAGCCGACCGTGCCGAAAATCACGCTCGATCCTACACGATTCGGGATGAAGAGTTTTTATCGTCCTTTTGCTAATCGTTATCTGCGAGTTGTAGGTAGAGCCACTACTTTCTAGGTTGATTTAAAATGGGATCTACGGCTTTGATCCCTGCCGATTCTGTGTCGAGCATAACTCGACGGTGTATTATATGTAATCGACGATTTGCAATTATCGTCGAGCCAAGCCGGAGTGTACACGGTGTATACATTCGCGGAGAAATTGTTGCAAAGGTGTTGGGCGTGATTTCACCTCGGATCTTCCACGTGGAAGTCCGAGTCTTCTATCCGCTTCACCCACCTCCACTTCGATACGACATTTTGTCCTGGTCTCGAACGACGGTCCGTAACATTAAATATTCCGTGGGCAGTGCGGACAATGGAGCATTGAGAAATCAAACGGAAGACAAGAACGTGGCCCGTCGGTTGTTTGCAGATTGCGACACGACGTGCCCAAAGAGCAACGCAATGATTTTCCTTGGCGTATCGTGGCACGGCCTAAGGGCGCCCTTTCTCCTTTCTTTCGCATTATCGGCGATAAAATTGAGGAGAAACGTGTAGACGGAGAAAAATAACCGGCACTATCTGCACGGTTGACACGTACGTCGAAATATCAAAATATTGTCGGCGAACACGTGTTTATCGTCAATAAATTTACGTCACTCCGGAGTAAGGCCATTTCTACGTTACTTCGCGATGCTCTGCGTAATGAAAACAGTCGAATGACACTCGGAGGTGTTTCGAGGAGGTAATTAATTTACTCGTTCGGCCGGAGCGCTTCTTAGGTAAATAGGCTCGTAACGTAATCGATGCGAATCGTTTGCCGCTCGCTATCGAAAGAGGAAAAATCCCTTATACTAATATCCCATTTGTCATACGTTGTAACGTATTATTTCGTATTGTTTATACGTTGAAGTCGTTGAAAAAGCTCTCGAAAATTGAACGAAAAGACCAGAATGTTATACTCGTTATGCGCGATATGACATTGAACAAGACGAGCTTTCGTCGATTATTCGCTCCCTGAAAACACTCGATTCAAAACACTTTCCCCTATCGAGATGTTTGTGGAATTTTCGCAGGTGTCCCGAGACTTTTAAAACCTTGCATGGGTGATAAATTAGCGATTGACGCGGCAAATCGTCGACTTGCCGCGGTGCAGAGATACGAGATTCTTCTCCTTCATCCCGGTCACGCTTTCTCGGGCTACGCCGAGGCGGACCCGCGAAGGTCTGCTTTACTATTTGTGTCGTTTGCCTGGCCCGACAACCTCGAATTTCTGTGCCAGAGTTAGCCTCCGCGAAAGTGATCCCGCTTATTCACTTTCCTCGAGAAAAATACGGAGAGAGAAATCTTCGGTAGTACGAATTACTTGCAATATTTTGATCGGGGCTCCGTGCAAAATTCTAGTGTGTACCGAGCGGGGACGTAAGTCTCGATTGAGAAACAAAACGACGCGGGGACTGTCCCATTCTAATATAGTTGTCGTGATTTCTTTTGAGCCTTAGTCGGCGGTCTTTCGAAATTAGAATCCCTCCATTCCTATCTGGTTTGATAAATCGGCTTTTGTTTCTCCTAACCAAGTGTATTACTTTACGATGAAACGTACGAAGATTGGAATTTCCGTCTGTTGAATGTTTTATTAAACAGAATAATCAACGATACGAACACGACAGATTTGAGGATAAAACGCGACGGAGAGACCAGATGCACGTTTTTGCATCGAAGATTCATGGAATTTCCCTTTTACAAATGTATTAAAGGTTAACGAATCCGATGCATGAGTTTTTGTATGGATCGTCGAAGGCCCATTCGGTATTGTCTTTGGAAATCCTGCCAATCGATGACCTTGTTAAAAGTCCGCAAATCCGATTCGCCGAAATTGATGTTGGCCATAGACGTTGTGAGATCTCATACGGATAAGCCTCGACGAGGGAATAAAGAGGATCGTTTGGCCATGAGGGAAATGTACGTGGGCTACTCAAGGCTAAAATCTTCCTTTGAAGGTGTAATCGCCCGATTAGCTCTTCATCGTCGTTGCGAAGTACCAAGCAGCGTTACTGACTAATGACACTCGAGGAATAACCTCCAGTTCCGAGACTCTAATTAAAGAAGGAAAGGATCTAATGATGATTAAGTATCGGCGAATTCTTGAGAAGCGGTCGGATTGAGAACCTTCTCGATCCCCAGTATATATCGATCGTTCTCTTATGCCATTTGTCGTAAATATTCTACGAAAAAGGAACGTCGGTTTTTTATGACTAAACCAGTTTTTATAACAACAGGTACAATGCATTTTGCAAATATATCAGTATCTCCAGAGTAACACAGTTGTCCGTAATATTGTGGGAAATTAAAAGGAATAAAGATACATAGCCGGAGTCGTGCTGGCGAATGTAATTTGAATGCATTACGCGCGATTTATGAATTTCTGTTTGAAACATCGAACTTCGATGCGATTGCTCGACTTGCTACGAGTGCCCTCGCAATAATTCTAGTCGGCTCGACAGGGCGAGATATATCGCAGATCGATGTCGTGAAAGCGCATAATGGCGACCAGTCGATGCTGTAGGCAGCTGTTTCAGTTGTGATCTGTAGTTATATGTGACATTTGGTTTAACTCCAAATCTTATGGTGTCAAACACTTTCGACGGAAAAGCCAACACGAACGAGAGGCCTGGGGCGTTATTTCCACGGTTGAGCGGTGCAGGCAATTATAACGACGAGGTTTTGTGACAACATAGGTTATAGTATCAATTACGCATGCATTTGTGACGATTTTACTCCGTGTAAAATCGTCTCACGACATATCACTGTGTAACTGATGCGAAATCGTAGGAGGTTCTCTATGATCACGAATTGTAGATCGAGTTAAAACCGAAGAACGATCCTTTGACCTATGAGCATGTCAAGTTGGAACAACAGCAAGGGTCCTGTCCCACCACGATGGTTGCACTGTCCACGAAAAGCTGTCAAGCTGATTCAGAATAAATTCTTGGCGTTCAAAACTCCGTTATCTTCGGCATTCGATGACCAAGTACCCGAGGAATGTCGCTTCAGCGTGGATATGCTGCTTTCCTCCTTGAAGAGTCAGAAGGTGAAACTGGGATTATGGATCGACTTAACAAACACTACGAGGTTCTACGACAAAAAGGCCATCGAAATGCATGGCTGCAGATACTTGAAGTTACAATGTAGGGGACACGGCGAAACGCCATCGGAAGAACAAACGCGTACCTTTGTACAAGTCTGCAGAAACTTCATATGTCACAATCCATTGGAGATTATTGGCATTCACTGTACTCATGGCTTTAACAGAACAGGCTTTCTTATAATCAGTTACCTGGTGGAAATTGACGGAAGTAGCGTTGACGCTGCATTAGTGGAATTTGCCACTGCTAGACCACCGGGTATTTATAAGGCCGACTATATACAAGAGTTATACAGAAGGTATGATGATGTAGATGACGCTCCACCACCACCTGCAAGACCAGCATGGTGTTTGGAATACGACGACGCGGATGTGGAGGACCAGGATGAAAGCCCTAGCGTGAAAAATCCAAATTACGTACAAGTCTCACATACGAAAAGAAGAAAGAGGGAGTTTAATAATAAAAATCCAACGTTTATGGCTGGTGTACCCGGTGTTAAGCCTATATTGGAACAGGAGCACAAACAACGTATTCAAAAACGTGTACAAGAAATTTGTTCTTGGGAATCGACTGGCTTTCCAGGTTCTCAACCAGTATCTATGGATATGGAAAATATAAGGCTATTACGAGAAAAACCATATAGAGTGTCGTGGAAAGCAGATGGTACCAGGTTAGCTGACAATGGATTTGCAGTTTACTATTGTGAAGAATCAAAATTTATTTCTTATTTTTGCATAGGTATATGATGTTTATACATGGGAATAAAGAGGTGTATTTTGTGGACAGAGACAACAGCATATTTCAAGTGGATGGTTTGTCTTTTCCACATCCAAAGAATAAGTCGAAAGCTCTTAGAGATACTCTATTAGATGGAGTAAGCTAACTGCTGTTTTACCTTATATGTAACTTATAGCAATTCATGGAAAAACATTCTTAAGGCAATGTTGTTACAGGAAATGGTAATTGACATATTTGAAGGCAAACAATATCCCAGATATTTAGTGTATGACGTGATAATGTTTGATGGTGAGGACGTTAGTAAATTACCATTCTTTCCTGATCGTTGTGACATCATCGAAGCAAAGATACTACACCCCCGACAGAGTGCAATAAAAAAGGGAGAAATAAGGAGGGATAAGGAACCATTCTCAGTACGGTTAAAACACTTCTGGGCCGTTACTTTGGCACATGATTTATTAAGTGAAAAATTTGCCAAACAGCTTGGTCACGAACCCGACGGACTTATATTCCAGCCAGCTAAAGAACCTTATTGCACAGGACTGTCAGAAGAAGTTTTAAAGTGGAAACCATTATCATTGAATTCGGTTGATTTTAGATTAAAAATTGTTACAGAATCAGGTGTAGGGATTCTTCCAAAAAAGATTGGCCAGCTTTTCGTCGGTGGAGCAGATCTACCGTTTGGAACTATAAAGTACACTAAACAGCTTAAAGATTTAAATAATTCCATAGTGGAATGTAAGTTTGAAAATGGCCAATGGGTTTTTATGCGTGAAAGGATAGACAAATCCTTTCCTAACTCATTGAATACGGCAAGTTCCGTATGCAAGAGCATCAGTCAGCCCGTCACAAAAGAAATTCTCTTAAACTTCATTCACGATGAAGTGTCGAGAGACGATTCCAATCTTATGCCACCTCCGAATAAAAAAAGGAAGCTCGTGTAACGACCTAAGTGGAAATAGTTGATATTGTTATTTACTCCGAGTTATATATTAATGTCCTGATATATTTATCGTGTCATTTAAAATGCTTTGAAAATGTTCAATACAACTGTATAATGATAGATATCGTAATACATTTAGATATATTTCAGTTCATGTAAGATCACGTTAAACTCAACTCATTGCTCATTAAATAAAAAACTTTTATAATAATATATTTGTAGTTCTTGTATATATTTGTCCTATCATTAATAATTAGAGTCAATATACCAAGGTAACTATCACAATCGTCATGTGTCATCCGAGAGTATTATTTATTTAGTATTTCTTTATAATTTATTTCAGATCGGACAGTACTGCTATGGTGTGCAAAGGACCTGACAATAAAAGAGAAGAAATCCCTTCGCGTCAATGTGGAATACGATCATGCAACATTAGTAAGATGGTCTCCGGATGGAAAGGCTTTCATAATACATAAGGCCGTAGCTAATAATATTGAAGTGTACAGAATCACGAAGCACTTACGATCAGCAACGAAAGCCCTCGAATTTCCAAATGTACGTTGACCATTCTAATGTAAATCGTGAATACATATCAAATTTCTCAACTATGCGTTTTGTATCAGCGTCACACAGAAGACGTCATTGGAATGGATATCGCATGCACAGGGAAGTACATTATCACGTGCAGTAAAGCAAATGATCTGGTGGTATGGGACTTGAAAGGTCAACCGTTGGCTACCGTGGAAATGTATTTGGGTTCTACGTACCGTGCACGAATATCTCCTTGCGGGCGTTTTATTGCAGCCTCTGGTAAGCAATATGCGGCATTGATGATATCGTGTAAATTTATATATTCATATACATATTCCAAGTGGTAAATATACAAACAAGTATGAATTTTCTGGTATATATATATAAGGTCTACCTATTGTTCATTCCCACAACATAAAGAATTTCATTTCTCTTTCAAGGGTTCACACCAGATGTTAACGTATGGGAAGTTGTGTTCACTAAGTCTGGAGAATTTAAACAAGTCGAGAAGGCCTTCGACCTTGCCGGTCACTCATCCGGAATACTTGATTTCAACTTTAATGCCGATACTAGCCACACTGCTACTGTATCCAAGGACGGAACATATCGACTATACAATACAAAGAGTAACAAAACAATCGTATTTAGTTAAAAACGTTAAAAGTTCGACATTTTATACATACAATATTTTCAGTCGAATTTGAGAAAGGAGAAGATCCACACGTGATCATGACAGGAACCTGGGATATCGCGTCAACAGCAAGCATTGTACTCTCTCCTAATGCCGAGGTTTTGGTTATTGCCCACGGCTCATCATTGAGCTTTTACTCGATGATCACCGGCACTTTAGACACTACTATCGATGATATTTTCCTAGGTAACTACATTTTACAGAGTGATGGATGACATTAACAAAGATGGATGAAAATCTCAACATAATCGATTATTCCAGGTCCCATCATATGTCTGGCCTTCGATGCGATAGGAGAGCATATTCTGGTAGCGGGCGATAAGCACATAAAGATCTTTCGCAATATCACCGGATATCGCGCAGCGATCGAATCAGCCAGGCGTAAACTCCAGCAGAGACTAACTTCAGCGACGAAGGAGCGCTTGGAAAAACTAATTGCCGACAATACGAGTTTACTAAAAGGTCTGGGCGAGAGGTGCCCCGAATGACAGAGATTTGTGCCTGCTTTTCATTGCATTCCTACGACGACTGATGCTTATTACTATATAATGTCGCCTATTCCGCGGAGACGGGACGTTCTGTGCGTTTCCTAAAAATATTCTTGGACAAAAAGAAAAAAAAAGAGAATGTTTATAAAATAATTTTTTCAGAATATTTGAATAAAGTATATCATCTAAACCCCGTTTCTTTCCCTCTCCTTACCTGTATCACTTACGTGTGAAGATGAATACAGCCACGTATATAGCGAGGTGATTAAAATTGTAGATAACAAAACAAAAATTGATGCTTGCGAATTCATTGCGTTGGCATGAAAAAATACACCGTTCGGATTTTTACGGATAATCTATGTTCAACGTAAATAGCATATTCGAAGAATTTAATCATAAAAACATTGAACTTTCGACGGTGTGACCTTTGTTGTATACGCTTTCTTTCGGTTACATTTTTAAAATATTCTATCAGTCTGTCCGATAGTAGTAGGTTTTAAGAGGACGAAAGATGAGCGCGGTTACAGAGGTATGTACTTTACTTGGAAGATTCGTTTCGTCTAGCAGCTGTGTCAATTTTAGAATCCATCTTCGCCGTTCGGGTGGGAACTCATCAACGACTTAGGCGCGTTACCACCAAACGAAGATAAAAGTACGTGGAATATGCGATCTTCGTAATGCAGGACATTATATATTTCCAATAAAGTATTATATCTTTATCAATATAATTAAAGAACGAAGAACAAGAAAATTTAGACTCCAATGTTACGATCTTCTTTTAAATTGTTTCTTTGATAGTTGTAGATTATCTTCTGGAACGTTTGCAACGTGGTCAGATATATACCTGGGTAGGATCTTTGCTGTTGGTATTAAATCCCTGCAACGAAATTGCCACAAATGATTTGTACAATTCATCGCAACTCGACAAATATATCAACCCCACCGATGCTCTTCGCAAAGAAATAATTCCTCATATATTTGCCATAGCCGCTAAAGCACACTATAAACTTGTTCATAAACTAGGGAGACCCTATCAGGTAACGATTGTGCACCGTAAATCTTATGCTTTTCTTTCATACTATTTATGCACCATGCCAAGGTAATCGTTATAAGCGGTGAAACCGGGACGGGAAAGACATTTAACGCAAGCAAGACTCTTCAATTTCTAAATGTCGTTAATAAAAATGCAGTACGCCCTCAAGGAGATTCTATTAACGATATTGTACAAAAGATTAGACACGCTTGTAGTGTAATATCTGCGTTTACGACAGCGTCCACGGAACAGAATGAAGTGAGTTCGAGACATGGACAACTCGTGCAGCTTCAGTATAAGGATGGAGCTATCTGTGGTGCGACGATTAATTCTTTTCTCCTGGAGAGAAGTAGAGTTACCAGGGGCTCCAATAACTTTCAGATTTTCTATCAGGTTCAACATCCTCGTACAAGCCACAAGGTGTCTTGCAATATGTGTAGGATGTGTTTTGATATTGGTATGTTTTAGCTAATTTATGGACTGTCAGATATGGATTTGAAAGATCTCATGTTATGCCGAAACAAAGATTACGGTGTATTAAGTATGGTGAATCGGTTCAAAAAGCAATATTATTTAGAAAACTTTTCTGAGACCTCAAGCATAATGCAGGCATTAGGTTTCCAAGCAAGGGAAAGGAAAGATATTTATTTGGTTCTTGCTTTACTTATTCACATGGGTGACATTCAATTTATACAGGAAGATGAAAACTGTAGAATTGATTTAAATACTGAAAGTACATATTTTATCGTACAAATCATATTTATATATTCGAATAAAAGATAAATAAAAGGTAAAGTTATCTATATTTCAGAGTCACGGGAAGCTTTTAAATCCACTTGTACTCTAAGTTGTTTAAGTGAGGAAGATATCGTGGAGTTATTGACTACCACTCTCATAGATCCTAAGAGTAGGTGGAGGCGGCACACAACGTATCGGAGAAAGCTCATGACCGAAGACGAATGTCATAAAAGATTGAACAGCATCATAAGATATTTATATGATCTTCTTTTTCGCTGGCTGTTAAACTGCATGAACAAAACATTATCTGCAGACTATCAATGTACAGAGTGGCTAGGTACTAGATCTCTCTTTGTGCGTTATGCTTTATGGTGCTTGTACGATTGTCATCATCGCTATATCATAGGTATATTGGACATATTCGGTTTTGAATTTTTTGACACAAATGGAATGGAACAACTCTGTATTAATTACTCCAATGAAAAATTACAACAATTTTTTATGGAAAATTATTTGGAGAGCGGCCAGAGAGATTTACAGGAAGAAGGTTTTTTGGAATCCAAAGAATCGTTTGACATAATTAACGTATATAAACGTCGTGTGTGCGTACTTGAGGGAGCACTGCTGACAACTTTGAATGATGTCCGGATATATATTCTATTTTTTCTTTAAACTAAAACTTTAGTATACCTTGGCTGTAACAATTTTATTCTAATAGGCTGCACAATCTCCTATGATCTTTGATATGCAGACGGTTATCCATAATGTTTGTTCAAACCCGGATAACAAAAAGCAGAAATTTATTAGAGAAAGAGATCAGCAATTTATAATCAGACATTATGCAGGATCTGTTTCATACTGTGTAAAGGATTTGATATCTAAGAACACGGACAAGGTAACATTTTGTATGATTTGTAAAGCAGCAATTAAATAATATTATCCATCACATTATGATACTGGATGTTAGGTTCCTACTGAAATCTATATTATGTTTGCTGGAAGTGGAAATACTTTTCTTTGTTCCTTGATGAGCATTGAAGATATGACAATTGACATTGCAAAATCTAACACAAAAAAGTATACTATGCTTGCAAAAGTGAAACAAAATATAGACACACTTCTTAAACAATTAAGTAATTGTGATGTACATTATGTTCGATGTACAAGGCCTAGGTAAGACGTTCATAGTGTACCTGTTCTTTATTTGTTGTTAAAAATTGCTGAGATTGTAAATACTTACGTCACATTTTCAGACGCTTAAATGAATGTAACTGGGACAAAAAAGACTTCAAGAAACAATTGGCTTATACAGGTGTCATTGATGCTTTACCGTTAGCAAGATGTAAATATCCTATTCGATTCTCTTATGAAGATTTTTGGAATCGTTATGGTAGAAGATGTACAGGTCATGCTTTAAATTTTTAAAGTTGTTATCATTAATTGCCAACATAAATTTTGAGTAATGAATTGTGAAAATTATTTTATAGATGTCAATAATCTTAGCAAAAAAGACAGATGTAAGATACTGTTAAATCTGCTTCTATCCTCAGAAGAACGCGATACATTAATTTATTATGGAAAAAGTTTACTGTTTATGATGGATTCTGCATTTTATAAACTAGAGATTTCCAGGAGAGAATATCGTAAAGAATGTATAGATAAAATTCAAACATTTTGGATAAATAACAGTAAGTTATAATATCATTAATTTGATTCAAAGACTAACTGTTTTTTTTTTTTTTTTCTGCAGGATGGAAGATACGTCTAGATCATTTAAATCATTCGAATATTATAGCACAAAACAAACAACAGACTGTAAATAAAAATATAAACAATATTCCTGAGATAACTTATACATTCTGCAGCAGTCCCGAAGACGATGATGTGTTTATTACGTTCGACAAAAAAAATGATAGGGTAGCTAACTCATATACATTGTACGCAGAATTAAATAATTTCAAGGGCGATGGTGATTTAACAAAAAATGGCTATGATCATTTTGTGTATTACAATAAGGTATGTATATCCATTAAGAGCTTAAGTAGTATATACTTGACTTGTTAAATATGTCTATTACATTCAGGAAAGAAGTCTGTATACCATACGTTGCGATAGTTTTATGTTTTTTTATAAAAATAGGATTTTAAGCCGTCGCGACCTTGCCATTGTAAGTATTCTGATAATGTTGTAAATCTATAAGTTTATGTATATGAATTATATATATATGTTAAATATAATATGTGAATGCTACAGGGATCTATAAAATTTCATACTCGCTTGACATGCTTGGCCAATTCACATATCATACCATATTATGAACGACCGCATGGACTTGTGGACTGTCTTTGAAGGAAGCCTTACCCAATTAATTCAATTAATGTCCTATGAAATTCAACTTGATCTTTATTATTATATTGAATCTGGGACACTTTGGAAGTTCTTTTAGAAATTACACATTACAAGTATATATAGAAATAGAAAAAATAATACATAATGTCTATCTTACATACCCTTAAATCATGTAGACTCACAGGCAAACATATGCCAAATTATAGCTGTTGAAATATTTTTTTCTTTTATCCTTAAGTACAAGCAGTCTTCGTGATGCAACATGAGCCAACGTAGCCTGAAGGTCGCTCCTTAGGATTTGGTAATTGGCTCTTAAACTAATCCGCCTTAAATTACTTGGTGGAACAGGTCGCCCACCGGCGAATGCAAACCTTGTAGTAAAAAATGGAAATGTATAGCAGCAAGACAAGTCTCAAGCTTACCGATATTATTCACATACCTTATTTCACGCCTGGGACCTCTCAAGGTAGAGTCTGGAAATGCTGTTTGTCTATCCCACAATATCTTACCAGGATGCATTGGCCTGACATTTACATATTTTATTTTGCTTTTGATAATGATAGGAAGTGGTGTACATTTTCTATATCTATTCACATTACTATCATAATTAGTTGGTAAATATGGTAATATCGAATCTCCATAATGCTCAATGACAGAGGAAGTATCTAAACTGTGAGCTTGCGATTTTAATAGAGCACAAACTGCAAACTAAAATAAATAAATTGCGTCAATAGTTTTCTTACAATTTGAATTAATACGTGTTCTCGACTTACTGCTATACGCTGCCATAGAGCAGAACCTGGTGGAGCATAATGCAAAATATTTCCTATGGAAAGAAAAGATGAAGATTCTTGTTGAAAGAAGACGAGAGGCTGAACACTTGCCAACAATTCCATAGCCATTGTCTTTTTTTTATTATGATCTATATTTTCCTTTTCGTCCTTTAGAAGTATCTCTTGTAGAGTTGGCATATACCTAAGAAAAAATATAAACTATTTAAGAATATCTTTAATAATATGGTTACATTGTTTATAAAGAAATGTAATGCAATAATACGACTCTATAACTATATCACTCACTTGTCAGCGACAGAGGGCCAACGAAGCATTAACTTTAATGCACATTCTTTGAACAGTGCCTCTAAGTTTGGGTTTATAAAACTTTGTCCGATTAGCAATTCCAATAAGAGTTCTGTTAATTTGTCTACCTATTAGTTTGAAAATATTTAAATTAAGAAATTAGAAATCTGTTAAAACATAAAAATTTATATCATATTAATGTAAAAACTTTACCGATGCTAGATGGTACGGGTACACTGCTTTACTATTACTCGCTATTGCTATTATTAGCTGACACGTTCTCGTAGATACTCGTGTATATTGAGCATTGTTAGAAATTACCATGGTCCTTGCTATGGATATTAATTTGTCTATGACTCCCTCTCCACCCAAATGTACATTGGTAGCACAGTCGTTAATAAGTACCTAAAAGTATTCTGATTACAAATTGTTTTGAAATTTATCATATGAAAGAGAAATTTTATACCTGAAATGTTTTCTGAGATCCATTAAATAAAGTTTTCAACGCACGCTTTGCATAATTATGGCGTGCTTCAGTCAGTCTAATATCACATACTTCAGATTCTGGGAAAGATAACAATGCATTTAATATACTATTTTATAAAATAACATTACACATACATAAAGTAGATAGTATTTGAAAATCATACCTTGAATGTAAGGTACATTAATCTGGGATAGATTCAAAGGTTCATTTATTCTCTGTACCAAGTTAACAATACGTTCACTTGGAACAAAAACTTTTGCTTCTGTGTGATATTCTGGCATAGACTGCGGGGCACCTAGCACTGGATCGACATCACATAAAGTGGTAAGTACAGCATTTACATCCACCGATGTCAGTCGTCTTCGTTTACTATGTTTCAATCTGGTGACACATTTCTGTAATGCCATAAAGAAATTATTAATGTATCAAAAAAAACACCAAGAAGTCAACGCACGTGTAGAACTTCTCTGAGTCGATACGAAGCATCCTCTGCCAATCGTCGTAACAATGTGTCGGGTAAAGAGCTCATTCCTAATTCTTCTCCGATAGCAGAAATCCATTCTGTACTGAGCATTGCATATTTTCTCGAATTACTATCATTCATTGTGCTATTATTATCCTCCTCTCCGTTATTGTTGACAAAAGAATTTGCATATCCCGAGGTAGCTTGAGTTATCATTTCTTTCATAATTATTAATTTGATTGTAGGAAAGTATCAGTCGCTATACAATAACGTAGCATAAGCGTGAGTCTAATATTATAATTTTCAGGTACTATTACATTCCGTATTTTCAGCAACTGGCCAGATTAAACAACCGTATTCTTAACAATGGATTAATAAAGAATTGACGAGAGCTAGTGCTTACAATTTCGACTGTCAAAAACAAACGAGGTCGGTATATAACAGTTTTATCTTCGCATCGTACTTGAGTCTGACAACTGAAGCGTACGATCATAGATGTCAGCATTACCTCAACGAAATCTTCCGTGTCTCCTTGTCGCACTCCTTGTATCCTCATTTGGCCGTCTTTCTTTTACAAAAGCTGACGCTTCGTGAAATTTCAACGTAGTATCCGCCAATAGGAGCTGCGGCGAAATTTACGCACAGAAATATCACTGACGTGTCCACGAAAAGCTAGTTCGGCGATTCATGATTATTCTCGATTCGTATAATAGCAGGAAAACAACAGTACTTGTCGAGTTTTCGCTGAATACATAGTGTGATATCGTGAAATCAGAGGGTAAAACTATGGCAGCCGCGTTTAAGAGCTTCGTAAATTCCTTCAGTAACAGATTGTGAGTACCTACGAGATAATAGATCGGCATTAATCTGGGAATAACGGGTTCTTCAAGCATTATTAATGTACCTGCCTCCTATATTGAAGCGTTCCTACGCCATGAGACTTTAACTTCTCAATTTTATTTCGTTTATCATGCCCCCGATGATGTAACACGGATATCGTTATCATTACGTATCTTTGTCATCGCGTTTACCTATATTCTCGCAATGAATGGTATTTTTTGTAATTTCCATTCGACACGGTCTACATAGCGATACGTATCGATGACCTTTGCCTTTACAGGTACAGACTTCGACTATATGACCTTGCAACGATTTATCATATTCTCCGCATTTAGCCCTGCCCACTAATGAATTTGGGTGCCGAAAAATATCCTCTTTCTTGTTTTTCTTTTTAGGGAAACACCAGTCAGACAACATTTGAAAAATGTTTATGGCTGTCTTTCCTTATCAACGGTATCTGCAGCTGCAGGTGCATATATACACATGTACACGCAGCTGCTACAGGCCAACTTTCTAACAACGATTGGCACGTTTGGATTTCTCTTCGCTCTAATCTCCACGCCGGACAATGGAAAGAACCAGAAGTTACGGCTTGGGTACTTCATGGCATTTGCATTTCTCTCCGGGCTTGGGCTCGGCCCATTGCTCGAACTGGTAGTCAGCATCGATCCGAGTATCATTGTATCTGCATTAATAGGTACGTATTATATATTTATCGATAGGTATGTACAAATTATATCGTGCATCGCCCAATTTTTTTTACTATCATTGGCAAAAAAATATTCCACGGTAATTACACATAGTTTTGTCTACGTCGTTTCAGGAACGACGATAGTGTTTGTGTCGTTTAGCATTTCGGCCCTTTTGGCGGAACGAGGCCGCTGGTTATATCTTGGCGGCACATTGATCAGTATGCTAAACATCATGGTTGTGTTCTCCCTCGTCAACCTCTTTCTGCGCTCATACTTAATCTACCAAGCGCACGTATATCTGGGACTGTTCTTGATGTGTGGATTCGTTATTTACGACACCCAGTTGATCATTGAGAAGCATCATATGGGCAACAAAGATTTCATCATGCATTCTTTGAATCTGTTTATGGACTTCATAGGAGTATTCCGCCATCTCCTGATCATACTTACGCAAAAGGTAAAAACTATATTTACGAGCCGTATAATGAAGGAATGAAAGTAACTACGGGATTATAAGGGACACGATCGTTCATGGATATTCTTTTTCAGGAACTGTGCAAGCAGCAGCGTAAACGCAAAGATTGAAATTACATGGAGGACTGCAAACAAAAAAAAAAAAACATTTCACCATTCAAGTAAATCCATGAACTAGAGGTCTTCATCTTATCTATACATACATACATACATACGTACATGAAAACATACAAATATACATATATATATTGCGCGAAGTCGCGAATAGAAATGTATATGTTGCGCGTAAATACATATGTATACACGCCTAACTGGCGCCTCGCTAAGACGATAAAGGTATATTTACTTTAATAAATAAAAATAAACGGATAGTCTTAGCTTATTTACTATTTTCAGAATTTTTGAGTCGTGTATAAAGTAGAAAGACACGATGTACTTTTGGTCACTTCGATCGTCACGTATTTTCCCAACTCCAGTCCTCTGTACTATACACGCGCGAGCGCATATTATACACATACACGCCATATTCACACATAACATGGATTGTGTTATATTTTTAACTTTCAATAAACAAAATTTCCCAGTTTATTCCGCCGTTACCACGTCGATCCTCTTTCGATCAATATACCATTAGTTGTGCATGAATGAAATTCAATTGTCGTTTCAATGTATCGATCTAAGGACTTATTTATTAAAATTTAACTATACATGGATGGATGTGTTTACATGCGAATATAAAACACAATCGAGTTTGTCACGCTACGTTTGCGGATATAAAAAAAAACGTATGAGGAAAGAAACCGATGAAAATGACGCTTAACACACGATTATTGTGTTGGCAATGAATGTACATGCGATTGAAGAATTTGTGTGTACAAAATGTGTACAGTATGTCGAGTCTGGATCGTCGAATCGGCATTCGAGCGAAATTAATACGGGCGTTGACGATCTCTATCTCTGTCGCCCCGCCTGAAACAGAAAATATTAAATTACTCCAAGTACCGCGAAGTAAACCGACGAACGAACGCAAAACGGTCGTTCGTATAATTATCACTCTACCCATCGATCCCTTCTTAATCAAGCTATTTACTATCGAAAGGCAAGCAAAGTCGCCGATCGGGAAGACAAAAAATCATCGAGTGAGTTAGACACATCCATTTGACCCTTCCGCTCCTGGCAGTGATTATAGTCGCTCGTTAAAAATCAACATGAATCGACAACTTCGATCGAACACGACACGCCCCGATATCATTTTTTGCTTCACGCCGTATAAACCGCGAATTGCATTTAAAACTCCAATGCCCCTCGATAGTTCTAGCGGCAATTGGTTAACGATAGGTAAAGTGATTAAGGTGGACAATACGGATAAACGAACCCTCCTCCGCCCCTCATCGGGCCGCCGCGTCCACCACGGCCTCCTCTATCGCCACCGCGGAATCCACCGCCTCTGCCGCCCCTGTCGCCTCCGCGGCCACCCCTGTCGCTCCTGAAACCACCGCGACCACCACGGTCACCGCCTCCACGGCCGCCGCCCCTTCCACCAGCACCGCTGCCGCCTCCACCGCCACCGCCAGCACCCTCGGGCTTCAGGCTCTTGCAGAGGTTGCACTGGTCCCTCCAGGCGAAGTTTGTGTTACCGCAATCGGGATTGGGACATCTGCAAAGTTAGTGGTGTTCAACCGCTTCGTAGAGGGAACGAGGCTCGGCTCTCCAAGTTGAACACAGCTCGAGTGTCCGATGTTGGCAGCGCGTTGAACGTGTCGTTTTGATTTTACGTTTCCCTCGAGTTGCGCAAAGGGGGGATTTTTGATTCTTATATTCGTATACGAGATTATCGTAATTATAGTTGCAACTAAATAAATGTGGGGAAACAGTTAGAGCGTTTCTCGAAGCTATAGCCGATGATTTAATGTACTTGTTGGTAGTGGTAGTATCGCAACTTGTTGAAATTTAACAATGGCCGATATTGAGTCGCGGTCCGTGGGTTGAGAAGTTTGCGGCGTTTCGAGAATGGAAGGATCGAAGAATGCGCGGAAGAGTTCACGTCGTACCTCCAATCGCCTCCGCGTCCTCCATCGCGACGATCGTCGCCTCCGCCGCGGTGATGATCGTCCCGATCACCGCCACCGCCGCGACCACCGAAACCGCCGCCTCCTCGTCCACGGCCACCACCGCCGCGTGTTCCGCCGCTGCGATTTCCTTGCCAATTACTCTTGTGCTGCGCGATTTGTACCTTGATCGTACAGCCCTTGAATTCCTTCCCATCGAACCAATCTATCGCCGACCTGGCAGCGTTCTGATCGTCGTAGGTCACCGTCGCTTCTCCTTTCGACTTGCCCGTATTTTTGTCTTTGTACATCCACACTTTCGGTTTTCCGGTACGCTTGTCGAGCTGAGATAGAGAAATGCATCGTTCTTATTAGCATCGGTTGTTTTTCGAGCAGGCGCCTGACGAGTGAAGATGATCGTACTTTAATCAGGCCAATGGCACCAAAGTGCTGACAGATTTCTTCTTCTGAAATCGAAGGATCCATTCCGGATACGAAAATGGTATCCTCCTGTGTAACCATACCATCTCCTCCACCGCTGCGGTCGCTGTAGCCTCCTGTAATACATTAGCAGTTAATAGTTGCCGCGGCAGGATACAGATCCGGGTAGAAGTATTATTTGCAAATCTACTGGCCCTATTCCTACTCGGGTCTAATCTAACGATATATGGAAAGTGTTGGACTCGTCGTAGGACGAATCGAGAAGCGCGAATGTCGATTACGTATCTGTATGAATTTTGTATAGCTCTACGTACGTCCCCCCCTTTTTCATGGAAGTCGTGCATGTGTAGAAGCGATTAAAACGAAACTTTCGGTTAATATCGTGCAATGTTATCCACATGAAGGGAAACTGCATTTACGGTGACATCAAAAATCACTTTCCAATATATCTTCCTGACGTATTTAATACCAATGTACCAGTATAACTTAAAACTAACTTCCTGCAATTGTTTCATAAAAACCATTATCTTTTTTTTTGCACGCTTTACATGTCCCCCCCGCAACAAAATTAAGTGCCTTGACACTTAACGATTTAATAACCAAGATTAAATAAATTAACGTAATGCCATTTTCCTTGATACTAATATTTTATAAATATTTAACGCTTGTTTATAAGTCATTTGATAGCCACGGAAAAAATGACTTGAAACGAATAACTTATAAATGTATTTTTTTTTATGAAGAGAGCTGTGCGTTCCTTTTATATTTAAAAATAAATATGTAATTATCGCGACTGCATAATACTGGATAGCCATCTTTCTTACTGAAAGCTGCAGGAATTTTTTTATATAGCTTATCGATAAGTAGTATTATTTCACATTCTGCAATTCTTAATTATTTATTTGTAGTGCTTATTAGACTCGTAGCACTATATTAGACAACACTCTGATATTCAAAAGTATGCTTGGTAACGTGTTTCCCTTTTAATCGATGCATATTTCGTATCAAACAAATATATTAGCATACATCGCCCTAATACTCTTAGTAATACCTAATATGTAGAGAACACAAGGTTGCAGCTGAACATACAAAAGGGCTGCAACATTATTTATACCCCTATACTTTTCCTATCACGTATCGTACGGGAAACTTTCCTTTATGAAGCATAAATACTGTTTTCACCAGCTGCCTTTTTGTTCTTACTTTCATCCTTCCCACGCTTTTTACTCATTTAACGGGTACAAGTGTCTTAACATTTCCACATTATGTATGCATTTATACATTATGTTAGGTAACTTAGTTAATTACATTTTTAAAGAAGGAAACGTAGAAGCGCATAGCGCACCTGTAAATATTATAAATAAGTACTCTATTAACCACGTTATCTTGGCCTCATATCTTCATAGAGAAAATAAGAATAACCTGTTCATGGTTACTTTTGATAAATCAAAGAAACAATCAAAGTCGGCGAAGTTTGTCGGAAAAAGCAATTGGTGATTAAAGCAGCTTGTAATACCGCTGCATTGCTGTACATTCATTCTTATATCATATCAAAGAGTTCTGTGCAAACATTAGTTGCCAGAGTGAGGTGTTATATGCCCCTAACAATGTTGCATAGCAGCCCTTTCATATAATACGAGTAACCGAGTATTTAGATTGTAAATATTAGAGTGAAAGCTTGAATAGCACCAGACTAGTACAGACAGTCTGGTGCATTTACCTTTGTTATAACCACCACGGCCACCGCCACTGCTAAAACACAGAAGCAGATATACCAATGAGTCGACTCATGGACAGACTGATCGATCGATTGATGCATGGCGAATCAAATGCTGCTCGCCACCTCTCTTCTTGATGTACCTACTGTCTAAATGTCTGTAGTCGCCATATTATACAATATTAAACAAGTCATTAGTATCGTTCTGTCAGTCAGTGTTGTCATGCATGCATAAATTTTCCATTGTATACGAAGGACAACCATGATAAAATAATGCTGTGCTTTCTGTATTTATAATGGCTCCGCTAAAACTAAATACGTCGAGAAATATTCTGCACGAGTGAAATATTATATTTCTATCGTATACTGTACTGGATATTTTAACGCCACAGTTAAAAGTAAGAGATTACAAACTAATAATTCTTTAATTTTTATTGTATTGTCGTCTTCCATAGCTTTGCAGATAAGAATTATCAAGGAATTAGAAAATGTGATACAGATTGTAGAGAATATTAGCAAAATATACCTTCTAGTCTACTTCTTAACTCTACAAGGATATCTAAGTTTGCATTTGGATCTTAACAAATCAGATAAAGAATCGTCGGGATGTACTTAATATCACAGGAAGATGATTGCTAAGTGGTCGATTCTATAATATGTAGGCCATTGGTGCCAAACAAACATATAGAATGACAGCAGTCTTCATATCCCTATTTTCCATAAATATACTTGTCCGCATTTATCGAGTTAGCACAGAAGTGCTATGTATTCTCTATGGCTATTACCGTAATCTCTTACAAAAAAAAACTTTAAACGTCTTACAATCTCATTGTCATCTTTCAAAATCCTATGTAACGATAAATTCACAACAGTGGCCCGGTGACAGTACGCAACCACCTCACATTCGGGATCGATGTAAAACCTTTGTATATACATATATATGTATGTATATATATGCATGTGTGTGTATACACCACTCCTATTGTTTTGCAGCAATGCAGAACCAATATGTACCATACATTATAACCATTTTACGTCATTTGTCATACAACCTGTTTTTACCCTTTTACCAGATATACCTGTGTGTTAAACCTGTAGGCACACTTCAAACATATTAACACTCCAATGGGCATAAGACCAATTTGCAAAGAGACAACAAAAGTTTTCATTACTGCCATAAAAACTTCATTTCATACCTTTATAACTTCAATAAGCTGATTTACCTTTTGACTAGTTAATACTGTGCGTATATGATTCAATTTGGTACAGTCCTTACAGCTCTTTTTCGCATTATCATATATTTATATAGTAACGCAAAAAATGAACTTACTTGTAACCGCCACCAGAGCGATCTCCGTAGCCTCCGCGGTCTCCATATCTACCACCCCCACCTCCTCCTTGGCCTAAATATGACATTTAACACATATTTGTAATGTGATGTAGCAAATGTAACATATATCCTACGTCAGTGATTAAATAGTACAGTACTCTTTAATTCTTGGCATATTAATAGTGTAATCTATAAATTAAACTTGTATAAACACATCCATATATACATACCTCCACTATAGCCTCCGCCGGAGTTACTCCTATTATAGCCACCACCGCCACTGCTTCCTCCACCACCGCTACCACTATGGCCATAACCTCCCCCATAATTACCACCGCTGCTATTATTACCAGATCCGCCGCTATAATTATTTTGGCCGTAAGTCCCTTGACCTTGGGATTGATTATAGTCTTGGCCACTGCCAGAATTGTAACTGTTGTAACTTCCATAGCTGCCACCTCCGGTACTTGGTGGCGGTTGACTATATTGGTTGTAACCACCACCACCGGTCGTAGGCGGAGGATACGATGTATCCTGACCACTCGAAGGTGGTGGTTGACTATATTGATTATACCCTTGTTGTTGATAATTTGAATATTCTGAAACAATTACGTACGGTTCCTGTTTACGTAGGATACATCAAATATAAATAAAAGTATGAGACAAGTAATTATAAACGAGTATGAGTTTTTCCATTAAAATGTTGTTAAATCAAAGATTATATATTTCTCTTTCTGTACATTCTTACATACAATGATCATATATAGACATACCTTAAATTGCTGAAAGCAATTTTGTGTATTTCTTTTTATAATACAAATTTAATGATATGTAGAAAATAAACAAATAATCCATTTAATCATACATCCTTCCTTAGATACCATACTTATACATGAAATATATAGACCCGATAAAATGGAGCAGAAACGCTAACAAGACCAAGCTCTTGCTATCGATCGATAGGCTTTGTGTACGGACAACGGCTACATTTTGCCCGCATATTTAGCATATACTGCTAGGCTATTTTCTAAATACTTAAATATAAATACCAGCACGAGTCAAGATTTCAGATAATGATAGATTGAAATCATTGCGAATACGAAAGAAGAGCCTCAGGCGTGGCCACTATAGCTTTGGCTAGAAACATTACCGGAAAGGACTTATCAAGGCACATTATTTCTTTTCGCATGCGAAAGCCACAGTGCGTACGTCAGATTACGAGGGTCGAAGGGACGATGCTAGTGTTCGATATTTGGAAGGCGCAATTTTTGTAATACTCACGGTTATCCGTCATCGTGCCTTCCTCCGGTATCGGCCTTCAGAGTGAAAAAGCGCGTAATGGCGGGAATTGGACGACTGCTTAGCCGAGAGACTAAAATTCGAGCTTCGTTCCACCAACGGAAATTGGGGAAGAATATACCGGAAGTATATGCGCTCGATACAGCCACGCGCCTGCGCGTACCTGCGACCGTTTTCTATTGACTTCGTTGGTGATTACGAATTCAAATTTGTCAAAATACGCTAGTAAGACATTTTCAACTCGAAACATTCCGTATAAAAGTTTGAATCTTTCTCGAAGGTGCGCAGTAAATAAATGGACGATGATAACTATAGAGTATGGTCATGTAGCACTATCAAAAGGATATCTGCTGGACTAATAAGCAAATGTTTTTCACAAATCTTGGATATCCCTGGTATACTTTTATTTTCCTGATTTTATTTACGGAAAGCTACTAGACGCAACTACTTTCGTATACAAATTTTGTCGGAGTATTGTCGTTCGTGTTATGGTTATTATTATTTCGTTTCCTTTTTTATTCAATTATATCCATACCTATCTTCGCATTATAAATATTACATTATAACTTAAACCTCTGGCGTGGTACACATGATTTTGGTTTAACGTTTATCCATTTGGAAAGCCGCGCTGCAAGTCGGCCGACATAGAAGAATATTTTCGTTTCTTTTTTTTTGTTCCATGTATCAGTGGTATTTCAATCTGTTGATTTTGTTCTATCGCACAGATATTATTTACATATACTGAAACGCAGTCGAGTTTGGCGATCCGTTCGAGCTTACATGTTTATGGTACAATGCGTGATTACTATACTCTACGTATGAGAAACACAACTGTACTCCGCGCTGGAGAGATATTATATTACATATCCGTATTATACAATGCCATTGAAAGTGTTGCAAACGGGGTTTTTTTTTCGGCGATACAAAGAAGAGACGTGTCTTAATCTTACGAGTAGGGAAGAGGGAATAATAAAAATAGTCGCGGCACAGAAAATATATACCCTTGCCTTTTGAATCGAAATAAATAAATCAATGACACGAATAATAACGATATCCTTCCTCAGATTGCTCAACATTTTCAGACAAAATTCCCTACTATTACTTATAGTAAATTCTGTAATATCGAACGAGAAAAAAACAACCGAACGCAAACATACCCTCTCATAGAGACACAAAGTCCGATCACGGTGATTACGCACTTTGCGCACAAATAATTCAAACATAATTGATTAGCAGCATCCGGTTCACTCATTTGGGATATTGTAATTGTGAACAATTAAGACACAGGTCAGTATTATCGTATAAAACAACGATTGAATTTACGTATTCTTCACAAATAGTATATGTACACATTTAAGAAAAAAAGGAATGAAGGACAGAAGAAAGAAAGGACAAAAAACTGACTTGTTCGTACAATAAATGTGATGCTGAATCAAAAGCTACGTATAAACTGATATGAGTAAATTAGAGATCACGAATTGGAATGCTGAGATGGTGTAAGACCTCCACTGTGTTCGGGACTGTGTTTTTGTTTTTTCCGTTTCTTTTCCTTTTTTCGTTTCTTCCTAGCCTCTTTTTCCTCGTCATGTCGCTTTTGCTTTTTATGCTTTTTCTCATGGGTATCCGAACCACCGATATCGGTGGTCATCGCTTCCTGTCCGCTGGGTACTTCTCCTGGTTTATGTTTATGCTTTTTATGTTTGTTTTTGTGTTTTCTTTGAGGAGCCTGATTTACGTAGCGATACTGTTCCGGCAACTGTATAAAAGATAAGATAATGTAATTATTTTGTTTGGAAATTTCAAGATGGGAAAAATCCTTACCGGGCCTGGATGCAATCGAAATCCGGCTAATTGCACACTTGTGAGCGGCAATAATTCCTTCCCTCCGATGGGTGGTTTTTCTATTACAGATCGTAATGAACTGCAAAACGCAAGATCCAAAGCTTATTCTTAATACAAGAAATATTATGTAGAATGAATTTAAGATAACAATAATGATACCTATTATCCTGATGCCCTGGTCTATCAATGATCCCTGGTAAATTGGGTAAGAAAGAGGAAAGTTGTTCCTTAAGTTTTTTACCGCTGAACTTACTATAGGAATGTTCCAAACCATAATAAGCCATCAAATTGGTAGCCCCAGTAAGTTCGCTTTCTCCTGAAAATTTCTTTATCCTTTAGAAAAAATTCGTAACCACTGTATATACATGAATTTTACGAGGGAAGAGAATGTATAATCTGTGAAGTAAATGTAGGATAACCATTACCAGGGGGCTCCTTCATCAAGTAAAAGGGTCCACTATGGACGATAGAAGGATTCTTTCCAAGAGAAATCGTCGTTTTAAGGGTCCCTGTAGAATCTTGGCGCGAGACAACGGGGGAACGTGCCCCCCTCGGAGATGACTTTGGCGAGTACTGCTCCACTTTGCTACGAAATTGATCGCCCATCATCATCCTCCAGGTTTACTTCATCGCAACTTCACTATAATTAACTAGCTCCGCTGAAGAGCACCGGCAGCTGTCGCGGTTTGACGTATCCAATGATAATACACTGGAATACCGGAGGAACTACATGAACACTGTAGTTACGAGCACAAGCATGTAAGAACGGCACTAGCTAGGCTCGTGAGCTGGCACTACGTAGATAAAATTAAGATATGCATGTTTGCCATAATGTTTTACATAAACACTATCGGGCGCATGTGGATGTTGGAATGAGAAAAACACAAGTTTACAGCCTAACCACGAGAATAGGAGCTATATGGATTGCAGTAGTGCAGGAAACATGAGAGAAGTATGGTAACAGACGCTTCTGTCTTCGTCAAAGGTATGCTGAACATCTTCGAAGGGATAAGAATGTTTTTGCTTCACCATGAGAACCGTAATGTTCACTCTCCATTTAATTTTCGTAGTTTCTTCTCACATTTTATTTCACGTCTAATAGACCTGCGTTACCATTACCCCACACTGGCGGACAGTTTTCATTGGCGACCATATGTATTTAATGCGCGTCCTCATGCCAAGCATTTACGCCGGCGCATTTACAATACACCGATATTAAGCGCCATTCATTCGATCTTTTCATTTTACTATTTTTGTATTTTCAAAATTTTGCAAATATATCAACTTGCGGTTATACGATAAATAGATCTATCCTAAAGTATCCAATAAGAATAGATCATGTCACAATGTCCAGTAATGCCCATTAGTGAAATCGTTATTTCACTTCTCAAACATGATATATTCGTCTTTTAATATAAATGTACGATGAGGAAGTCGCAATGATCTCTAATACTCAACATGATACTTCATAGCGTGTTTATTATCGAAAAATGTTAAATAAATGAAATGTAGCAAATTTAAGGTTAAACATGTTAATTAACAAAAAAGTCACAGGTGTAGAATTTGAAGAATGCTTGTTACTAAAGTAGGAAAAAACCCATACAAAGCAAAAAATTCGACAAATATAGTATACATGTCCTTTAACGAATCAGAACTGATGGATTAGTGTTACAGATATTCTATGTCACTCATCAAAATATATATTCAAGTAGTTAGCCGTCGATTGAAATCGAATATGTCTTACATCTATGAAACTTGAGAAATACATGTTCATAACCAGTCACGCTTTCCTAATAGCAAAAGTTTTTAGAAATGCTTACACAACGAACTTCATTAACCTTAAACATAGTTCAATATGTTGATGGTTCCAGCCATGAAAAGATTTACTAACTGAGACTTTCAGTCACTATAGTAATGCTATAATAATACTACATGATAGTCCTTTAAATACCTCTGTCGTGTACATTAGAAAATAATTGACTGCATAGTTCTTTCTTACAAGTCATTGCTACAATATTGATACTATAAGTACCAATAACCATCTACTGTCACTGTCTTTGTAGAACAAAGTAAAGTGCATTGGAACAATTTCTCAACCAACCCTGTGAGTATATTTTATGTACATGCCCAATATTATTTTCTATGAAATAATCATCGGTATATCAGGTACTACTTCATATTGTTTTATACCAGTATGACTATAAACTGACAATGTATACAACAGGCTTGGTACTTTTGAAAATTATATATTTAGATTATCATTTTGTCCTGTTCCATTACACTGTGACTCTGTAGCAACAGGCATTATAGGAGCATATTGCACGTAATGCGGTTGTCCTGCATATGCGTACCAATGCTCCTGCATGTTTTGGGATGAAACGTTGTATGCAGCTGGCTGAGGATATACATACGGTGGACACAATCCAGGATATGCTTGTGGATAAATATCCATACTTGGATTTGAGTGCAGGGGATAAGGTTGCGTATTGTTATTGTCCGATATTTCAGAATGCGGTATGCAATGGACAGGGATGTATCCTGGGTTAGGCACATAATATGGATTTGGAAATGCCTCTGCCTCGTTCGAGTAACATGGGAAAACTGTATACATACTTTGCTGCATGTAAGGAGCGTGATAAGAATTTGGCGTGCCAGTGTGTAAATTTACTGGGGGGGAAACCGGATTAACATGTTGTGGATGCATGCTCTCTCCTTTTGCATCTCGTTGCTTCGAAAAATTTGCATTCGATGTGCTGTACTGATGTTGATTTGAGTGATGTTGATGTTGTGCGTACAATTGTTGACAAGCGTTGCGGTGCCAATCTGTAACCGCATTACAAAAAACAAATGAAAATTGAAACTCACTAGTGTTTCTAGGAACAAAATTTTTATCCTTATGCAGTGTTGGAAAAATTGAATAACAATTTATATAAACACACGTACTATCAGGATTTTTCTTGAATCTTGGGGCTACTCCGTTTCTTGTCACTTTCTGAGAATCTTTATTCACAGGCGCATGTTCCTTTATCCTATCCCTCAGTGGGTACACATATTTCCTGTTTTCATTTTTTTGAACATCACCGGTTAAAGTTTCTGTATCTTTTGCATTATTACATGTATACGAGATCTCTTGTGATTGTGCTGGTGTATTGACATCTTTCCTCTGATTATTGCTTTCTTCTTTGTTTATTATAGCACAATCTTGTATACCATGTGTTATATTATTTACTCCCTCCTCCTTCTGCATTACAGCTGAAAAACGTATCATTGATTATCGGTAAAGATGAACATATACATAATGCATTACAGCTTAGTGTTTACTTAGGAATATTACATGGCACTATATTGTTCAAATTTGGAGACCCTGTTGCTGTGGGAACATTTTGATACCCTGGTCCAAGGCCAATGAAATGTCCATTTTGTGCGTAACCCCAGACATGACTTACTCGAAAATACTATGAGAATGTAAAATTAATAATAGATATGTAAAATTTAAATAATCATTATAATAATTTACTATAGACAATCTGTGATTACATTACCTCTAATCCTAAGTTATAAAAAAATCTTAACGTGAACGGATCTATAAAAGTAATGGTCAAGTTGTTGATAAATTTGAATAGTACGGTCTCGATTTTGTTCAAATAGAATTTACCTGATAACGGTAGATCAGTACCATTTACATCCATACTCTTTTGTGCAGAACAATTAACAGAGTGTAAAATATGCTCCACGTTACTTTCAGAAACTGTGTCATTTGTACTTCCAATATCGTACATAAAAGGTGCTCTCGATTGACCATCTGAATTAAAGCAAAGTGTATCTATAGAAGAAGAGCATAAGTTCGGAATAATTTATGTGGTTTAAATATCAAGAGTTAATTTTTGAGAGGTTAGTTATCTCCTGATTTTAAGAATCTGGTACCCCACATCATTACCCATCAGAATGAAGTGGGTGAGAAATCTTTAATAAGCATTCTTTAAAATATAAAAGAAATTCACCGTTATCTTGAGGAATGACTGTTGACATTGATTTTGTATTTTTATTAGTCGAATCATTCTCAGCAGTATTCCTTGCAGATGTTGACAAATTTTCTTTAAATTCATCAGACATATCCTGCTTTATATTCTCTATCATGGTTGGTTGTTGATTATTGTATATAACTGCCATAGAATGTGCACCAGAAGAATTCTATAAGCAAGACTGATACTGAGAGGCTGTTCCCATATTTTTAAAAAATACTCATCATCGCTTACTCACATTAAATGCATATGTAGAATTTTTTTCTACTCCATACTTCTCAAATCCATGTAGGGATTCCGTTTTACTATAATAATAAATGTTTGTTTTCCGAGCATAAAAATAAATGAATTTCATATACTCATTGGATATGTTTATCAAAATGCATGTTTTATTATAAATAAACTTACCACCCAGATTCGTTACTCCAAAAGTTTGTTGGTAAAGCATTTTTATTAATTTCGCAAATATTGTTATTAGTTCCAGTTTTCTGATCATTATTTGACAATATGTTTCCTGAGGCAATGGAATCTCTTGCTTTTCGGGAGGTTGCATTATTAGATGCTTTTTTCCACTTTTGACCTGGAGGTAATGATGAAGTTACGAACATAAATTTTACATTCTAAAAACTTGAATAATACAAGATGAATACAGCCTACTAACTTGAATCTAATAGTATGTTACGTTTACACAATGGTTGCCAATTATTCTGCTTATTTTTTCTTATAGGTAATGGCTTAAGTGAGGCGTAAGGTACAGTCTTTTTTTCTCCTAATTCTTCAATAAAAACTAGTACAGGACCCTCATTTTTACTCATCTCTTGAATATGTCCATAAAAAAGTATAGGGTCCTGTTTTGTCCTTTTTCGTGTGACTTTCTCCTCATTACCATTAATGTCTTTCTCAAACGGACACGCATAAATACTGTTGTTATTAGCTTTGTCAACTTCATCATCGTTAAAGTCCATTTGCACTAAACATTTACCTCCGATTTGGAGTTCATTACTGTTATGTCTGGTCCATCCTGCATTTTTTACTTCTGTTCAAAATCAATATAACATTAGACAAGCCCTTGTTATGAACAATGTTTCATTATCTAACTTTTATGCTCACTGTATCATGATTTAAGTCAATATATAGTATTTCTATTAAATTAACCACTTATAGAATATACTATGCGAAAGGGTTAATTTATGGTATGATTATTAGGTTGACCTACCACGTCGAATTTCATGCCATATGTCAAAATCTGTATTACGATAAATATTAGGATCAAGAGCTTTTGCTACTCTATATGGAAAAGGCAGTATTCCTTTTGTTATACTCTGCATTTCATCAAACGGCTCACCATCTTTTTCAACCTTATTATATATTTCTGCCGTCAACTGGCTAAAATAACAGTTAATTGTTTAATTATCACGTATGTCAGCTAATATTTCTTAATGTACGTTCATTTGTTTTATTTTCTGATATATTTGATAACTTACTCTCTTATCTCAAGGTTTCCTTTCAAAAAAAATTTGTCATGTCTTAACGTACCACTACGATCGTGCAACATTTTATGCACCGTACTTTCTGTGTTAGCCATATTAAAAACATCTTTGTAAAGTATTTGATACACAATAGCTGTAAAAAAGTGTTTATTCGATTATTGCCATGAAGTCAAAACATCTTAAAAATAAATCAAGACTCACATTGACAATAAGCAGCATTTGCAACGTGCTCCCTCGTATATACACTCTCATATTGCTTTTGCGGAGTATGACACAACAATATAACATCTTTGAAACCATTATTAGTTACAGTTCTACGCGTTTGTTTCTGTCCATTAAATATTATCATCTCTTTCTTATAAAGCAAGGACATCGCTTGTATCTCATTCATGCCTCCCCATTCGGTAAAGCATGCCATTTGTTCGAGGTAACTCTCAAAAGGTATCGATACATTCTGCAAGGGAAGAAGAGAATTTTCCCCATAATCGAATCATGAAAGGAAAACGGACCGCGAATCTGGGATAACAAGTACTACCTCCGTGAATAACTGTTTCTTCATTGCCATATATTCCACGCATTCCCTTCTTACTCTTATATGATAATGCTGCGTCGAGTACACTTGTTCACTGATAGCTCTAAACAGGCACGTCGGATCTCTGGGAGCGTGTTTTCTATAATACCCTTCATTTTGCAACCATTCATCGACGGGTTCCTGCGCTCTTTTAGAAGATTTCCGTGGTGATATTTCCATACTTCTTGAAATTTATAGTTTGAAAATCAGTGAAATAAATAAACAAATCAGCGAAACATAAATGATTTACGCGAAGCAAATTAGGCATTTTAAAAATTACCATAAAAAGCTCTTACCTATCGTTCATCATTCGCTGTTCGAATTAGGCGAGTTGATCTCACTATCATTAAAATCGGGCAATGCGGAAGGATTTATTTTAAAGTTGTTTTGGTATATATACCTTACTACCCGAGGGAAAAACAGTTCGATACATTCGATTAATCCTGTCTTCGCACCAGCAACGACGGCATGGCTACCGAAAGACTAGCAACAGGTCCTCCCTCATAGGCGTACTCGTCGAATTAATTTCTAAATTTTCAAAATCATTGGAGAAAATCGATCTATCGACGAATCCAGTGCAGGAAATATTTGTTGTTAGTTGATTTTGCACAAAAATATTAAACACGATTTTAAAGATCAATGCAAAACGTCGATGTAACCGTTTTCGCATAAAGCGCGGCAGTTTGAATTTGATTTTTATCCTAGTTCCAAAACACTGTCAGTAGCGCACAGAACAAAGACTTGGGGTCAACGATTTATTTGTATACAAGAATCATTTGACCGAATCCAAGGACGTTAAAGATGGACAAATTTTTGTACAAATTACTTTTTATTCATTGTAATTTCATCGGAATGACAATGCAACGTGTACGAAATATTAAAAAAGTACAATAGCCTGTTATATAAAATATGACTTTTACACAAGTATAAGATTAACCGCTGTACCTTTGCGATATCTGTAACGCATGCAATGCCACCAATTTTGTTGCTATCGAAAATAACGATTTGCTTGCGTGCAGCTCTCTTAGTATAAAAAGTACATCCTTTGGCGAGTTTTATAGCGTTATAAAAATGGCAATCGGAGCCCAAAATTATCTTAATTAGTTGGTGACGATCGAAATAGGCCGGACATACCCGTCAAAGGTAGATATTAAGCTAAGTTTGGGCTCGTATCCCTGTCAATGCTATGTTGATAATCGCTTTTTCTTCTTTTCTTTTTTTTTTCTTTTGAAAAAGTTTGAATGTGATTTGTGCGACCTCGCCGAAAGGAACGCTCATGGCGGTAGGATAGGTATAATCATAAGATTACATTAACACAGTGTTTCGCGTTCGCGCTTTTCTTTTCTTGGCAATGTATGAATAAATGTTATAAAATGTGACGATATAGAAAATGGAAGAAATGACGAGTCGCTGCTCCCTTTCTTATTCGTTTCGTGCGAAAGCATCCTTAAGCAGCTATCTTTTCGGCATCAATTGCTGGAAACAAATTAATAGTTGCACATTAAACTTTTTGTTTAAGCGTTAAACGAATTTGGTGTTCACGATAATGATGTATAATATTACTTATCTAAGGCAGAGTCGGAAAGTATATTAGCGTACCTTCTTTGGTAGGCAGGGGATTTTTTTCAAGCGTTTCTGCGTGCTTTAGTTTTCCTTGATCAAAGTTCTCAATACCAGAAATGAGTTCTTGCTTTCCCTTTTCTTGTTGAATTGCTAAAACGTTAATAATCCATATAGAATCGTTAGAGACTTGCAATCGATAATAACATAAACGATTCAGTTAAAAATTTAAGTCGCGTCATACCATCCTTGTCAGGTAATGGATTTTTTTCTTGAGTCTCGGTATGCTTCAAACTGCTTGGGTCAAACTTCTCAATGCCAGCGATCAACGTTTGCTGGGTTTTTTCTGCAGCTACATCTGTAAAATGGTAATTGCATAAGACGCTATATACAATAATCACAAAACCTTCACCTATCTTTGCACGTGTCCAAGCATATTTATTATTGCGACCAAAAACATTCTGAAATAAAGCAGAGGATGAATGTTATTAGTAATAAAGATCCAGCCGAGCTAGAGGCCCTGTAATATAAATAAAGCCTGCGAAGAGGTACATCTTATAGATGACAAAAGCGAAAGCAAAATCTTGTGTATTTTTCGGGTGTGCCACCTGTAAACTCCGTAAAGCGAAAAAGTCCTCTTATGGTGTTCGTAGACCAGCCTTATCGCCCATAGGAATATTTATATTTTGTACACGGTACCTTTGGCATTGGGTAAAATGATCTTCTCTTTTGTATCGGCATGCTTCAATTGATCTGCCTTAAAGGATTCCACGCCATGGATTAATTCAGAATGCTGCCGCTCTTGTCGAACGTCTATATCAGCAGTACATACGTTACAATTTGGTTGAAGACCAATTTTTGTTATGAAACTCGGTTTATCTCGACACGTATCGTTTCGTCATATGCTTGTAAAATCTGCTTTTACTATTGATATATATATTTATAAAAAAAGGATGGGCAATGGCAGACTCTTACAAACTAGTATTAATATATTCTAATACATAATACTGTAAATAGTATAAATATAAATGTATAGTAATAAATGTGCTATAGTGTATTGAAAAACCGAAATATAGCGTGTAAAAAAGACATATCCACGTAAAAAAAAATTTAATTGTAAAGATAAACGTCACTGTACGTGAAAAATTTGAATGCGACATGAATGATGTAAAATTAATACGATATTACCTTCGGCTGAGGGTAGAACATTTTTCTCGGCGGTGGCTGCTTTCTTCATGCAGCCATGATTAAAGCCTTCCAGCTCGCTTTTCAGGTCTAAGGCTACTTTTGGCAGGTCTTTCAACGACGGACTTGACATGATTCTTTATCGTACTTCTTGGTCTGAAATATAGGATCGATTAATAGAATTAATTAGGCAAATTGGGTAATATCGATCTTTTTTTACACCGTAAAGATTTTCACCGAAATGTTATAATCGTTGCACCGGTTATCTTTCGAGTTCCGTGAGAAAACTGTTTTAAATGCGCGGTGGAAGATGCTCGTTACACCGAGAAAATTTTGTTATAAACGAAGAATTAACCTGACGATCTGAAGTAGATTTACATACACGGTGTGATCGCGATCGTGCATGCCTGACGTGTCTCTGTTTACCTGTAGCGGCAGTAACACGGGTGCAATGACACCAGGATAAAGACTCGTATATTAATTCCACGAAGATTATTCACGGCATATGTATTCTCTTCTCCTGACAAAGCAACGCACGATCGATTAAAATTCGAAGAAAAAAGAAACACGATTGGAAAAAGTACATACTCGATGCACGAAGGCTCGAATGAATACACGCAGGTCGTTAAATATTTTTGTAATAAAGTGGAGATAACTAAGAACGTAGTGCAGAATGCAGGACAGTGCGAAGCGAGCGCTCAGTTTTATTTCATACGCGCAGAATACTCGTCGATCTTTATTGAGGCACAGCACAAGGGGAAACGTATTGGCGCAGCGAAGTGCCCACGTACGCATTTTTTGCTGTCAGGGAAAGATATCGATTCTCCATTATTGTGCATCACGATTGTGTGTAGTACGTAACGCGGCTTCGTTTGCGCCGGAGGAAGATCCTCGTGGTCGTGACGATACCGATGTGTGCATTCCGTGAAATCCGCTTATCAGCTATTGGCAGCAACCACGGAATTAAACGTCGAACGTATATCGTCGCGACCGTGCTACCATTCAGAAATATCCTTTCTGCTAAATGCATTGTAATTTTATCCATCCTGACAGCTCGACAGCCGCCCGGAGGCGTTTTGCGGAATATCACGTCGAAAGTTCCGATGCCAAGGATCGCTTGTGCCTTTACTCGGATTAATCCCTTACATTTAACACCAAAATTAAAAACAAATCAGTTTTACAACGTTATAAGCGTATAGCATTATTGTACTGGGCTCTCGTTATTCCTCCTTATTATTCACTTAGTCTCTTTTCATATTCTGTACATACTCCGTTTTTATAGCGTCTATATAGCGTATATTATCGGTCCATCGGGGAACAGTAAATAAACAAGATTCACGCGAGTAGTGTCCACGTAATGTCTGTGATTTGAAAAGAGAGGACGTTGAAGGAAGAACGGTCATTGTAAATTCCGGACGAATAACGGAATTGCATTTGTAGTACGTAGGTGAGCAAAACTGCGCATCCAACATTTCCATTCTTTCACCGAGCTACACAGGCGAGGAGACTCTCATTATAATTTCTTTCTACATAGATCATCAGCTTTTATATCGATTCGACGATCGTGAGTTTTACACTCGCGATTTAATCGAGCTGATTAAAAAAAAATATTTTTCAAGAGGAACAGAAATTATCCCTGGGGGTAAAGCATACTTAGAGAAATTCCTCGTGTTTACCAACACGTAGAAAATGGCTTTTTACATCGATGAACTATAATGATAGAATTTTAAACGAAGTGGCATACGCGTTACGAAGCGGAAATGGCAGTGGTTCGCTACTTCCGGTCTCCGTTTCCTTCTTTTATTTCGTTTCTTGTCACATATCCTTTTCACATGCCATCTCGGCGACACGTTTGCACTATCATTAAGTACCTTTTTTTTCCCTAGGATTTAATCCATCACCGCCCACTAAGCTGCTTTGCGATTTAAAATCTGTCCCACCGTGGTAATTAAATCGGCACATTTAATTGGTAAGGATAAATATCGATACAAGTACGTAAGTCACGATGGCCGTATAGCTTTGCATTCGTTTAGGATTATACCGTGTAAATTTAAATTTAGCATTCCTATCGGCTTGCCGTATTAAAGGCATCGCATACTATTTATGGTAATGACAAATCAGCCTGGAAGTACTTTTGATAAGTGTCGTAATCGCCTCGTGTTCCTCTCAGAGTTCTGTGCCTTTGTACGCTCGCGACTTTAAAAGATTTTTCTCCGTCGTCGAAGTCTGCTTGCTAAAATTAAATACAGTCCTTTACAAAAGTAACAAAAGACTATCGAGTTTTATATTTTAAACGCATGCACGACCAACAACAACATACTTTGCATCGATATTTGGACACTTTTTTAATTTTAGTTCCAAAAAAAAAAAGATGTGTTTTTTGTAAAAAAAGTAATCGGGGCGGTGGAAAATTTCCAGGCAAAATTGTCAAAAAAATCCTTTATGAAACCCTTGGGATACGAAGCGTGACTGCTGCCCGTAATTTGTAATCAGCGCACGTCGGTCGGACCAGTCGACGACGTCGTTCATATGTTGGCATATCAAATCCGGCGTTCATGCTACTTTTTACGCTTTAGAGTGTCTAGAGTGAGTCACTCCCTCGTTCTCCACCCTCCCTCCTTCTCATTCGCCGCTTCTGCCTTAGGTCTTACTTCTTTTTCCCTCTATTCCCTCCTTTTTATACACACGCGTTCGTGTCTGCTCTTTAAATATATTCCGCCCAGCGTTGGCCATAAATGTATTTAAAAATACACGAGTAAGGACAACGTTATGGAAGGCCATAGTTGGAATAACAGAACGCGATACCTGCACCTGGTGCGTTTTTTCCAGAAAATCGAGACGATATGTGATCCGCAGCAAAAGTAATATTTCGTCGGCGAAACGAAGATAGCGCAATTATTGTTATTACAGCTGTGTGCAGTTTCGTGCAGAAACGTCGCGTTGGCCGAAAAACGTTTTACGGTCCTTTCAGGTGTGCTTAAGTTTTTTCCACGAATAACGCTCGATTTAACACAGATAAGCGGAGTTAATCGTACGCTGCTGACAAACGACGGATTTTCGGTGTTTATGCCTTCAAGTTTTATATCTTAGTCACGATGAGTCACACGAAAGGATCGAGCGAGGTGGCGGTGGCTTTGCCAAAGTATTCGAGATCGAAATTTGCATATATCGGTTACCATCATCGTCGCAATTATCTTACTGTGACGAATTAAAGAAAAATCTTTAAAGAGGTATAAATATTGACGATGGCACGTTTTGTCCACGTAAGCATAAACAGAGGCAATCCAAATGAGGGTGTCTGCATTCCACGTGGGTGAAGTCACACGAAAACGGAGTATCGCTCACCGCGTTATCGGCATGATTGTAGTTTCGTACAAGGTTAACAATTTGACATAACGTAGCGGCTAATTATGTTTATCCGCGCACATTCTTTTCCACGTCTTTAAACTTTAAGAAGATTCATTGCCAATAGAATTTCTCCAGTTCATTTTCCTCCCCTACTTGTACACGCCATGTTTGATAGAAAACGGTTTTAACGATGATCGTCGAAAAGGAATGTTTTGAAGAGACAAATGTTAATCTCTAGATACCTTAGGCGTCGCGATGCACTTCAGGACGGATATACGTTGACGGGAAAGTTACACTTCAAAATCTGTGCAGCCTCTGACAGTCGTCAAAACACACGAAAACAAGAATACGCGACTATCTCGCGATTACTCCGCTTTACACGTCTAAGACTAATGATCCTATCCATTTGCTATGCAAACATCGATGGAAAAACAACCGAGTCTGCAACACACGCGTAAGCCAATAAATTACGATCCCTTAGTCTTATCAAATACGCACAGTCCTTATTTTTCGTGATTAGAAACGATATTTATAATTCATCGGCGTGTAAACTGCCAGCGCGAAAATAAACGTTGATATTATTTGCGAAGAGACGTATATTCCGGTATTGACTGCCGAAGAAACGGTTTTTTTCCATCGATATTTTTCAGGCGCAAAATTCTCGAGTAAGATTGTACGGTCCTGAGCAGGACGCAGCCTGCCGGGGGATACGTTCAAACGGTGGGTCAGCATCGACAAGGCTGTATAGGTCCTTATAAGGTAGCCGGTCGTATGCCTGTATATAGAGAGAGCTGGAAAGAGGCCGAATACGCAACTACGGAGAGCACATTCTGCCGTACTCGCTCGCTGAATATTTTTTCCATCAAGAAGCGTGTGGGTGTCGTGCCGCTCTCGCTCGTGTGCGTCCCTCGTACTCGGCTGCATGTAACGGTAAGAAACGAAGAGGAGATCTCGATTGGCTCTACGCGTAGCAAGGTTGGACGAGATGTAACGTTCGGTACACGCGAGATCGCTATACTCCGTCGAACCGCCTTTTTTAGAGCACCGGCCTGTAGTTCGTCGATCCCCCTTTCTTTGGCAAGACCGCTAAACCGCGTATAGAAGGAAGGACTATAATTGATCTCGGAAGAAAAGAAATATCCTCCACGGTGCCGCAACAAATTCGTGCGGACGAATCGATCGGGATCGAAGGTGGAATCGGTCGTTCTACGGCGAGTGACAAAATGAGAATGCACGGTAGAAGCACGTCCGGTGAAATCTCGATGAATCCTACACGATCCTCTTGAATGGATGCATCTCGAGGTGAAAAGAGGCTCGCGAGTTAATAAGGAAACTAGGTTGCTCGCACCGGCGCGCTGGCCGGTTTGCAGGACGCGTCGGTGTGCGGTCCACTTGAGGTGCAGCACGTTCATCGCCGAGGATTGGAGTATTGACTAGGATTTATATCCAATTAGGTTGCCCCCAAAGCGGCGAGTACGAGCATAAGTCGTCCACGGCCGGGTGAAATCCCCGTCTATCGACGTGAAAAAAAAAAATTGCGAACCGTGGTTTCCATCCAATTTGCCGCCAAATGGCCGCCTAACGAACGGTTCGTGGACCTTGCCGTTTCACGATGCGGACAATTACTTTACATTCGCAATTATGCACGTGCAACGGCTCAAAGAATCTACGCGTCGATCCACTCGCTTACCCCAATTTCGCTGTAAGACCTGGAAAAGTTAACGGGACAAGGGTTTGGGCCACTGTCAATTTCTAAAGGGTTGCGCGAGAAATCCGTTTGAGCCTATTTAAACGCTTCAAAGCGGTGGAGGACTGCAGGAACGTGCCAGAATTCTCTTTGAGGAGTGAATCCGGTATTTGTTGTTTTTTCTTTATTAACAATCGTATTTTCTGCTAAATAATAACGAAGTCGATATACTAGGACAACGTAAAATTACGCTCTCTGTCGTTCGAACGATTTGATAGATTTTACATTCTTTTTTATAAATATGCAATATATCGTAGTATAAAGGAATGTAAAAAAAAAATATTATTTACCGCGTACAATGACAAATTTCTACGAACGTCCTTTTCTTCGTCATTTTCGAAGGGGTGGGGCCTGGAACTCTTCCTCGGTTACATCCCTGGTGGAGTATTATCGTCGAGGGGTTCCGGAGCGGGACACATTCGGTGGTGAAAAAGAGATCTTATGCTCGGCGTCTAACGAGTTCGCGGGGGCTGCTAATTAACTTGGGTAATCGCTTTTAATGGAGAGCCCCTCACTACCGGCGGGGGAGAGGAGAGAGGGAGGAAGAGAGAAAGAGCAAAGCACAGCCGTGTACAATGCGAGCCGGTATCGACCGGTGGACTGGTATACCTACGTGCACCACGTAATGCCCACGTAAAACCGTTGGTACACGTAGAAAATGCGCCACGACGATCGTCCATCGCCGTTGCACCGTACACAGGCGCGATAGCGCCGTCTCGCTCTTCCGTGCGACCGTGACGGCTAACGAACCCTGGACGCGCGTATCGTATCGAGCGGTGGCGCGTACGTTCAGGGCCGCACTGCGCGATATCAACGAGTAAACAATCCCCCTGCATTTTTGGCACTGCACGATCCCGGATTTTGTGGCATGTTTCATTAATGAAAATTCTGCCCTTACGTGGCTTTGCTCGAATACAGATCTCTCGTCCATCACCTCTCGACGAATTTCTCCATATAATGCGCATAACGTAGTTTCGGTGGTTAAGAAGCGTAGTTTAAAAGAGAATACAGTAAAGGTATCTTAACGTTTGTTGGCGAAAACCAGAGGAACGAAGGAACAAACGGCGTATACGTGCGTTTCACTTTGCATGGCCGCGGAGGAAGTCTTCCAAGGCGATGGATTTAACGTGGAAAGGCGAGTAATGCGATTACCGCGAGGCAATGGCGCTGTTACTAGGCGGCGCACGGTGAAAGGCTTCGCGCCAGAGATTCGGAAGGGTTCGGCATTCTGACCGCGGCTCATCGTCCTGCGCCGATGACGCTCGACCGGGTAGAAGCAGATCGTTCGAAGAACCGCGGATACGGGATGAAAATTCTGGCTATGCCGCGCTGTGCATGGCGCGTTATCCCCGCACCCGGTGGCGATAACGTACCACGAAGTATAGTCTTTCGCAAAAGTGCCTAGAAATCTTTACCGTAGATCCTCGCAAAAATCATTTTACGATAGAACATTAATTTTCATCCGTCAAAAGGGAATACAAATATGTTATCCTTGTCACGAGCTTAACATCGTGCAAGACAAACATGATCGATTCTTATGCGCGAATTTCCTACCCTCGCCACGCGATTAACATCGTTCGAAATCTATCGCGAATTCAATTTTATTTCGCCAAAAGAAAATGCAAATGCATCACCTGCGGACATTCAAGATAAACGATGCATTTACTTCCATTGCACCAAATGACGATGCAGATTTGTTACCGGAAACGCGCAATAGATATTATCCAAGCAATATACCGCTCGCTGAATACCAGTGTGCTATGCAATTTTCACAGCGTTTTTTTCTTACAGAATTTTATGGTGTATTTCGACATGCAATTGGTAATTCTAGCATTAACGAGTCGAAGGGGGAAATGTTGGAACGGTTAGCTGGTGCACGAGGTTGAAGTTGACCGTGAAGGCGGCAAGGATGCGCGATGACAAGTTAACGCTTCGATCGGTCGGGCCGGGCATGAATGGTGGCACGTGCGGGTGGGTATATCCGTCGATGTGGGGTAGCACGGGGGAGAGAGGTCGGCTCCGCGGCAGACGTTTTCATCGATTGGCGATGCAGGGGGGCTCGAAGAAAGTGGCAGGGCGGTTCGTGAACTCTGCGGGTATCAAGTATGCGCTACACAGGCCGATCGCCGACCTCCGCTTTCATGGTCACGGCTATGAGGGCGGGTTTCTCCTCTCCTTTGCTTTTTTTTTCCTTCTTTCACGCGGCGAGCTCAAAAACCGGCGCATCGATAATCTCTTCCTGGCTGTGCGCACGAGAATCGTGCTCGCGATACGCTTATTCAGAGATTCGCCTCTCCCGTTCGCCTTGAGGCGAGCGAAGTCGTCCGGGACATGATAAAATGCAAATACACGCCGATTCTTCCTTATGAAGATACGACGGCGTAAAAGTGCGGGCCTTCGATTATCATACGGTCAGAGACGCAGTTTCCGTTGCATCTTGACCGTCTCTTTCGTTCCTCGGTAATATTATGGCAGATTTCAATCGTTAGAAACGAAACTCATCGTTTTCACTACCGGCAGAGAGGCTTCAACCGGCTTATACGCGATGTTATCGCTCAGACTCTGATTTATAATTCCGGTTCTGACAAGATCCTCTCGCATTCCATAACTCCAGAAGAATGAAAGCCATTTTTATCCGAAAAATGGTAAGTTAGCGCGAAATGTGGTCGAAAAGAGCATTTGTCGGTTTGTGATTCATATAGAAGTGTATCATTGCCGGACAAAAAATTCTACCCGAAATACCATCGTTGGAGGAGGGGAGATGCCTTGGTAACGAGGAGAGCGTTTTCGTGCCCGATGTGCATCCGAATGCATCTGTCAAAACCACGCCCTTGTCCCATCCCATCGCCCTACGGCCCGATGCACGAAAGGACACCCAAATGGAAACGTAGAGCGAGAGCTTCGAAATTCTGGGGGCGTTCGAGACAATTAAAGCGAGTCCTAAATGATTAATTTAGCTTTTCCTCGAATAATAACACTTTCAATTTTTGTGGAAAATCGGACAATAGAATAAAGACTACTTTATAAACGACGCGTTGGATCTCGCTAATAACGAGATAAATGCACGCATAAGTGTATACGATCAAAGACGATCGTGTTACACGAAATAAAGATTTACGGTGAAACGAACTAGGAAGGATCGAAATTCGCTACACGATATTTACTTTCAAGGGATGCAAGACCAGGCTATGTGATTCGACCACACCCCTCGCCCCGTCTCAATCCTCATTCCAGGGACTACGTCAATCGATAGCACGTATACGAGCATTATTGATTGATTGGCGATATTTTGTACAACGGTACTAAGTACGGAAGTAAAATCGGTTTAGCATCGACGCCGAACGGAGCGGGATATATCGAGGATTATTCCTCTTTTAGAGCACGGAAGGAAAGCCGGTAGAGAAATGCCCGTTAAGTCGGCAAAATGCCGGCCTTTGCTTAACCGGCCCGAAAGAGAAACGCGAATGAAGTGCGTATTGCAGAACCTAAGAGGAATGAAAATTTATCGTGGAACCGTGAAAAAGAGCACTGACCTGTCAGTTGTCACTACGAGGGCGCAGGAAGGCGCAGACACTGTCCAGCCGAACGTTCAAGGGCAGGAAGAAGACAGTATACTGACTGACTGGTTAGTGGTTCTGTGGCACGTAACACCAGGTAACACCGCCGAGCCGGTCTTCCATTCTCCCCTCCTCCAATCGGTTTCTCGCATTGACTCTCCCACCATTGGCTCGGACCCCGAGCAACGACCAATCACGGGCACACTTTTACCTTGCCCTTCTCGTCGTTTCGTCCCCGCTGTATACTAGACGCTTCCACCAATCGTCTTCTTGACCATCGTTAAAAGGGTAGCTGACTCACCCCTCGAAACGCCACGATTTCACATTCGATACACGACTTTACCCGATGCATGCTGAGCTTCTCCCGATATAACGTGGCTTTTTTGGGTTTAGGCTTTTTATAATCCGGAATATATTCTATATTCGTAACAGTTGTATCTTTCCGTAGAACTCGGATGTCGGTGGTAACGGGGGAATTATCAGTACTATTTGTGGCTTGGGGGGGCGTAGAAACACTTAAGGGGTTGTCGGGCTCAACATGACTCATCGCGCAGTCATCCCAGCTGCGCGTCATGTGGCAGACCGACCGCTAATTCCTGTTAATCGGGAATGGGAGAAAACGGTCTCTGTAGCTTTACGAATTTATATTGGGCACAATACAGTTTTACGGATTAACCTGCTGTTACTCAATTAGTTTAACTCGCAATAAGCGTGCTTTAGCATTTCGACTATGTTCTTTGACGAAAAAACGCAGCGTTTATCCACGTATATTTTTTAATTTTTACATCAGACAATAAACTTTATCTGCGTGGAAGAGTTAAAGATTCCCCCGATGATTGACAAATATCCTTTTCAAATATTCTATTATATCGTACTTATCGAGGATGGGGTTAATGGCGATAGGACACGTTATAATGATTATACAAAGGGGCGTAAGTGAAAATTATACGATGGGTTTGCCATAATTTTTATTGATAATAAGATACCTCTTACCGCTAAATTTAATACACATCACATACCCTCTTGTTGTAATGTGATTGTTAGGAATATATACAAAAAGCCATTACAAGGGAATTCCTATGTTATACGGCGATACATCGAAAACGTGTAGAGTCCGTTCAAGGTACGAATGAAGACATCTTATTTTTCTAAATGCGTGTGGTGCTTTTAAAATGACGTGTATGATCTGAAAGTAAATGAAACCAACCCAGGAGAATTGGTTCGATTAAGTAAACACTGTACAGTCGTTTGTAAGCCGATATTTTAACATTCGCGATTGGTAATGTTCACGCTGTTTTTTTTTCTGAATTTGAGCTGTATTTCCTTCATCAAATATACACATATCGATAAGTTCCTTAAAAATCGGTGATCTAAATCAAAGGCATGAAACTGGCTTCTTGAATGTGATCAATGTAAAAAATAAGGAAAGAAAAGAGAGCCCCCGCCCCCCTCCCCAAACATCCGTCGATTCTCCATTTTATAGTCCCCTTCCTTCCACTCAGTCGGCCTTCTGCTTGTTGTTCTCTGGCGATTTATCTCCATTCATAGGCGAACGGGAACGGCTGCGGCTCTTGCTGTGCTTGCTCCCCGATCGAGATCTTGACCTGTCGCCCCTCGAGCGTTCGCGACTAGATCTATCTCTGAAACACGCAAGGTCGATGATTTACGAAGAAGCTACAGTCGCCCTCTGCCTTTCCTGCGCTACTCCTCTAACGTGCGTGGCTAAAAAATAGACTCAAAGGTAGCGAGCACAACTCACTTTGAGGGAGACTTGGCTTTGGATTTGGACTGCGACCTGGACTTTGACCTCTCAGCCTTGGACCTAGAACGAGATCTGGATTTGGACTTTGACTTAGATTTCGACTTTGAGCGGTCTCTTGATCTGTAAAATTATAGTTCAAATGAAGAGAAGACGAAGGTACAGCGGAATACAAAGAAACTCTGTGTGCTTATTTTTTTTTCCAAGCGCGCGATGAGTGATGCGCGTGTAAGCGTGAAGAAGCGTGAGAGCTCAAGGGCAGTTAGCCAGCCCAAAAACACTGCCAATAAAATAATGGGAATGAGACAGATGTGGTGGTGATCCTCGATTCATCGTCATTGGTGATTGCGCGAGAGACAAAGCCAACTAACTGTACGAATCGAACGTGGCTAAATGTCGATGGATGAGAACCGAGTGGAAAAAAAAAATAATACAAGACGGACCGAGAAGAACGGTGCTGGGGATACTCACTTAGACTTGGAGCGTGAGCGGCTACGTTCGGGGGATTTGGATTTGGACTTTGATTTGGACTTTGAGTGTGCCCGTGACTTGGAGCGGCTGCTGCGACGACTGCGGCTGCGGGAGCTACGACGACTCCTAGTCCACAGAGAACAAGAAAATAGGAAATATTAAGATAATTTAGATATTGATATTAAGATCATTTTCGAGTTTATATCGTCACGCTCCTTATCGACGCGTGGAAAGCATTACTGTCAACTGGCAGCTTCGTAATTATGGATAAACATAGTCAACTTATAATACCGTTTGAAAAGTATATAAGGATACACGCATAATTGAAAGTTCGATAAATCAAAATCGTAAAAGAACGAAAATAACTTATATGATTTTAGGATCTAACGTAAAGATTTCCAATGAAAACAAAAATAAGTGGTCACTCAACAAACGAGAAAGCATGATTAAATCTCGAGAGGATTTTCTATGGAAACAGAATCATGGTTGATAAAATAGAAAATAATAGGAGACATCTGTCACCCCCGACAGTACCTTGATCGGGAACGAGAACGACGATTATACCTTGAGCGCGAGCGGGATCGACGACGGGATCGAGATCGCGATCGCGAACGCGATCTCGAGCTGGATGACCTTGAACGACGACCACGCCTCTTGTCTTCGATCAATCTAATCCTACGGCCGTTTAGCTCTGTGTCGTCCAATTTGTCGATGGCGTTCTTCAAATCTGAGTATGTTGCGAATTCTACAACTCTGAAAATGAAAAAGTCTCGATCAGCATTGTCCAAGTTGGCCCTATTTGTTCGACCCTTTCACTATGGTCTACACTCTAATCGAGATGGCATATATTATAGACAGTATAAATACTAAAAGGGCAGAGTTGAAAGGGTTGAAACATGAAGATCCAGGAATATTCTGAACTTACCCTTCGTTCCTGCGTTGCTTGTGTGCATCCGCGTATGTTACCTCTCCAGCTTGTCTCATATAATCCTTCAAATCCTGAGCATCACACAAAAACATGGATTAGTACAATACAAGGAACAAAGTTCGAGATTTAGGCAGTATATATGTATATATATATGTATATACATATACAAACAAGATTCTCAATATGAATTTGACTACGTTGTGTTCCTAGACTAATTATACAACGCGGAGGTTAGAACGTATCCTGTGCACATTTGATATATTCCTACATGACCCTTTTCTTCACGAGATATCCAAAAGCTATCCTTACTGAAAAAGCCAAGTAATGTCCTGTCTGTTCACATCTTCAGTGTTGATTAATGTTGAAAATCATGTGCTCGAATTTAGTATCTAGAGTGGATGCAACCTTTCTTTTTATGCAATTCAATCTTTAAAACAAGTATGGGCATGATCGTATATAAGAATACTCCACCCTGCAGAATGAACGAATATCCTAATTTACCATGACATTAACGAGCACATGGAAATCGACATATCTTCGTGTTGCACAAGCAAAGTATATCTCAATCATTTCTGCAGAGCAGCTCACAATGTAATTCCATTTTATATCGGATTACAAATTTTCTGCAATCCATGAATGTCACATTAAAAATAAATATCCCAAAGCTCGTCCTGTTGCAGCGTACCTTTTCTGATTCGCAAAACACAAAAGAAAAAGAATGCAAGTTTCGTCTATCGTAAGAGCCTTCGAAAAAGTGATGGCAAGCGTTAAAAAGATGGAACTGCATAAGGCATAGAGAAGTGAAATTCTTCAAAGCGAGTAAGTGTGAAATTAAAGTAAACTTAAATTCCTGATATATACGTATGCTGGCTACAAGCAGCATCGAAAACTACGATGATCGTATAAGGATATACCGCCTACGCATAGCTTATGTATACATATGTATATATATATAAAAAAAAAAAGAAAAAAAAAAGGCAAAAGCAGAACGTACACGTTAAAGTAGAGAAAAGGGGTTTAAGAAATGAAACGTAAAACGATGTAAATCGATGTCCCCTAAGATAGAGTAAAATCTTCCGTAGCACATTTTGCGCAGCTCTTCTCCATTGTAATCTTGCGGGGTATCGTCCATTGTCCTTCGGCGTCGCATCTTTTAAGGTCTAGCGGTGTCTTATGTTGGTTCTTTCGTTTTCTCCTCTAAATTCCTGTTATCATCCTCCATTCGAATCAGTTTCTGTGACGTCCATTGTATTCGTTAATTGGCGGAACTTGTGCTTGTATTTGTGGGAACCAGGTACGGCTTTATGTGGTGGACTCTCGGTAGAAGATTGTATTCCGGTTGTTTTTCTCGGTGCAGGGCATTCGATAGGTCCAGATAGAAGCGTTTCCAGATTGTGAAAAAATAAAGTAATGCAACAACGCGCCATCGGTGCGTGCCGGCGTTTTTCCCAAAACCGTGTCCGTGGCTATTCCTTCTGAAATAACCGTTTCCTTTGCTTGCTATACTCAAAACAAAGGATATAACGTACAAGAATTGCCTTGCATAAAGAAAAGTTGATATTTCTTGGAACAAAATTGACATCGCAATGATGCACGATCGGAGAGAAGTGAGAATCCGAATAGCGTGAACGATAATACGGATATAATTATGCAAGAAGCGCCGGTGAGCTTAGCGAAAAATGAACGGATGCCTAATTTCGAGCACAGTAAATATTAATAAACTGGTGCCCTGTCTCTGGTATGGGTATACTTGCGTGTGCACGGCTCCAAGCTCCACAAATATTTTCACAAATAGATCTATGTATACAACACCTGAACTGAATGGTGCACAGTAAGAGATAATGAGACAATGTACGAAAGGAGTTACGTATAAGTGTATAGATATAATAGATATATGTATATATCTAAAGAGTACACTCGGTTAAGGTGACGCATTTACCTTGGGCCCAGGCACCACCTTGCTTACGGACAGAGAGAAAGGCCAGACACACGGCGCTTGGTCAGGTCGAACGGATCTGTGTGGCGTAGTCGCGGATGGTTCGGGTTTCGGCCCGTGTATGCCCTCTCATGGGTGGCCGCTGCCTGACTTACTAGATGGCTAGGTTGGTGGCGTACCAGTAGCAGTAACAGTCGTGGTGTGGTAGTAGTAAATTGTGGCGGTTACATGGTGATGGTAAAGAACGGAGGTGAAGGGTATACACTTTTGTTAGCGATGTCGGTGGTTTTGCGTGAAAAAAAGGATAAGAGCGGTGATATTGGGCGGATCGAGAGGACGTAAGAGTATCGGTGGCAGTAGTGGGTATTTAGACAGTCGTATTCCAGGCAGAAAAGTAGGTCAGAGTCATTGGCGGTTGCAGACGGACGCTTTTTTCTCCCAGCGATCATGATGAGAGGATCGAAGTATGTAACAACCTATCACTGGTATTTCACTGGGTTTCACCACGTATCACTGCGCAAGTAGTAGTAGGTGGTAGATAGGTGGCAGGTGTACCCAGTGCCACGCGGCTATCTCTCTCACCCGGGACACCTCAGAAACCAACCTGGTGCCACTTGACCTCAAGGCGGGCCCACCGCGTGCATCGTCATCTCTATCATCGCACATCATCAGTCTATTGGCCCTACCGGTCGCCCCTCCTCGGCGAAGAGGACATGGCTCTTCGGAAAGAACATCAATTTTATTGTTTTTCTCAACTGTTGGCCGAACGTAAATGAAATAATAAATTGAAAAAGGAACGTCGAAGAATCGAGAATCGACTGAGTGAGAAATTCTTTTTCATCAAAAGACAACCAATCATCCGAAAAGTGCAACGATAGACGTATATCTATATATATGTATGTAATGTATATTGATCAAGTAAGACTTGGTCCGTCAGGTGCGCTTAAGGCAGTTTCTGTTAGTTTTAATTCGTTGGCATAAGTATCTTTTTTGGTAAAGGAGTTTTGAAAGATCTAATGCGTCCTGGTATTTCCCACATCGTTGGCATTTCCCACATTGCCCTTTGTGTCACTCTACTGTGCATCTCCGCGTTTCTCCTCTTTCCTTTGCTTCTTCTTGTTGCTTCCCATCTTCCATAGGTACGCCTTGCCTGTTCTTCCAAAGCGTGCAATCCGGTGCTTCTCCGTGTGTGTGCTTTTTCAGACACGAGCGTCGTCGATCCGGCTGATTCAGTTGATCTGAGAGTCTCTTTAAGTTCACGTGCGTGCTCTTAACGTCAGGGTTCCTTCTATCCTCTGTGCCTTTCTCGCACCTTTGCTTGGTATCTTTTTTTTCCTCCCGCCCTCTCATTGCGTGTCGTTCAACGTCAAGCGATATTTCGAATAGAAAATTTATCTTTATCTCAAATGCCACAGACTTACTTGATCAAAATGTACATCTTTCAATCCGGATAGGGTTTTTTTTTTGTGAGTAAATGAACTTAAAATGAGGAAAGAAAAATCGAATAAAATCATTAAGACTAATGCCGCGTGTAAGTTTGGTTCGACTCGGGGATACGAATGCAGAAGAAGTTCGCCACTGTGAAGGTATTTGGTATCCGCATTTTGAAGTATCGCTTTCTTTGTTTCTTTTTTTTTCTGGAACCTCGAGTGGTAATCAAACTCACGAAAAAGCTAGCACGTAAACACAAAGCAAACTCCAAGCATCGCTTACCTGCCAGCTGACGCGGCTAGATAAGTTTTCCACGGTGAGCCGGTACTCGGTACGGGTCGGTGGGCCATATCTACAAAATGAAAAAACAATCCAGTTATCTCTGTGAATCCTTATCAAAACTAAGCAGGTTTGTCTTGGACCTGACTTTACGTTATAATGTAGCGAAAATATTAATGGAAACGTAAGATTGATTTAATTCAAGATCGCAATAGTAAGTTGAATATATAAGATGTATCGTTAGAGCGTAACATTGGATGTATGTACCTGGGCAATGATTGCTTGTAGCTAGATGCAGTCCTCGTGTTTCTGTTCACACTATCTCTGCAAAAAGGGATGTCATGTGAACAGAAATAACGGATCGATGGTTAAACCTTCAGCAAATAACTACAGATCTGCACTCATTGCTCAGGCACACAATCAATCACCTGTTCCAATCGAATCAAATCTACTCAAAATGCAGCAATAGCGTACCTGTCGTGCCGCATATCGTCTCGGCTGTAACAAACACAATACCACACATCTATTAGTCGCCAATTACAATCTCTCCACCTCGCTCAACTACCAGCAATAAACATAATGTCTGGGAGGGTATTCGCTAGGCATTATGCTCTATATTATTTACACTAGCGTCAAATCAGCAATTCGACGTGCTCGGGAGAGCAGTCAAATCCAAGACAACCAATTTCGATTAGAAATTACCGTCTAGACGAACTATTAATGTGCGAAAAAGGTCAAGCCTGTAACGCGCCATTCGTTCGTCCTCTATGCTCTCTAAACTAGAGCTTATCATATCCAAGGTTACGTTCTTCCCTGTACGGGCGATGTGCGAAATCGTGCATTTTTAAAATGCTTATTACGTGACATTAACGCATTACCACCTTCGGCCAAGCAGCCATCGTGTTTCTTGTGGATACGACAAAATTTGACAGAGGAAAAGAGTCCAATGATTTCGCACATCTCGAGTTGAGTGCCTGCAGGGGAGGAGGGGATAATGATCGCTCTGATAAAATAAAAAAAAGGATAGCGTGTCTTACGCAGATCGCCTCGAGTCCCCATAACCACCACGGGAGTCACCATAGCGCCACTGGTCACTACCCCTAGGTGTCCCCCGGGCCCTCTCTACAGTAATTCTGTAACAAGACACATTGGATATGCTTACTTGTCTCTCCAGGAGCGTGAGCGTCCGTAGCCACGGTCGCCTCGCCTCCCTGAAACACCCCGTGCTATCTCCACCGCCACTCTGAAACACACCCAACAAAACCCCGCCTAAGTCCTCGACTAATTCTTACTCTAAAGCTGCTTCCGTCTTTCCTTTTCCTTCCATTCCTCAGCCTCCTCTCGAAATCCGTCTCAAATATCATCCGTCTCTCTGTATCTTATCGTCCAGTCTCTGAGGCGCTGTCCCCTCTCACGCCTGTCTCCGTCCCCTATATTCTAGAGCTGCATTCCTTTTGATGCAGCTTTATCACCGATCTAACCACGCTTCTTCTCAAATGTATGGCTTCATCATAAGTTTACTGTGATCCGCATCGGGGCAAGATCGTTTAACGATCGTATGTCAACCGAAAAATCAGATCCGATGCAGAGTCACAGGAGAATTATGAAAAAAGCAATAAACTATTTCGTGTTATCTCGCATAACGAGCCATTTGCATTACTAAAACGCTATTACATTCGTTGTGAATGTGTTTCGTTTATCACTTTTTGATCGGGGAATTGATGGAAGTAGTTCAAAATGGCGGCATCGTATTATATTAAGATGCACTTTTTTACGGAACAAATCCAACAAATAATTTGGAGGACAGGCGCCGTTTACTAAAAATGTAAACTTAAAGGCAACAACAAAGAAACTGTACACTTGTACTTTTAATTATATAGAAGCAACAGCAGATAATATTACTGGTACAGGATAAAATTCAAGCGGATTATTCGTATTAAGTGTTATAACAGTGAGAATTTTGTTAATTATTAAGAATGGGTGGAATTAAAATAAAGACGCGACTTTCTCTCAGATAAGTGCTATAGATATTACACATATGTCAAATAAAGAATATTAAACAGTTGAGTTATAGGGCCCTGAATATAAAAAAAATTAAAAACAAAAACAAAACAAAAAGGATATAATGGTTGAAAAATACTCACAAATATACGGATTATTACTAATCTGATTAACTGAACAATTAACAATTTGACAACAAATTTTGTTACTCGAAAACGTCAAGTTTCAGAATCTTCGAATACACGGTCACTTAATAAATTTTCAAGATAAAAGCATTTTAGGCAAGCAGCAATTACTCTTTTAATGTTATCGCTCCTGTATACGATACATTTTGCAATAACAAACTATGCAGTAATAGCATACATTTAAATCATATATCATTCATATGCACACTTGATTCAAGTACGAGTACTATCTTACATGTAAAAAGTATTTTTAGTTATGCATGTAAGGCAAAAGCAAAATAATACTATAAAATGTATGTGCAAGAGCAACAGTAATCGATGTACAAAACAGAACTAATGTCCTCATTGGTGTTACACATATATATTTACTATGATTAAAGCATGTTAAGGGATACTGTACAAAGTTGAATGCAGCTTGCTTGGAATGCAGTAAATTATATGCAGATATACGGCAGACGAATCAAAAGTATTTTTATATAAAAAGCACTAGGTATCCCTTGTACCAATAATATTATAACTAATGATGTGATTTAATTATAAGTGTGGATAAGTTAGCAATCCACGCACTGAATGAGATCTAAAAATAACTATTTGATCATGCAAAGCATGCTACCTACACCATTTTTCATACTCCTAACATAATTTATTTTATGTCAGTCCTGATAATTTCAAATACATCTAAGTATGTATGTATGTATGTACTTATATATACATACACACATACATATGTATCTGTATATGAATTTAGGAATTACCTTTCTCCCAGAAGTTCTTTGCCATTCAGCTCGTATACAGCATCATCTGCATCCCTATAGTCATCGAATTCCTGCAAAACAAAAATTTATATTATTCATTATAAGTAAGTGGTGACTTCAAAACTTTTTAGATTTCCATGCAAGACAATGATTTAAAAAATTTTGTGTAAATTCATTATCATAATTATTCTTACTGAGCATAGCTAACGTGTAGATATTGCTTAAATAATGGATATTCTAAATGTTTATAGATCTGAATAAGATGTATTCGTATATATCATAAGGTGAATCATATACAACTTCCGTTAGGTCCAAATGTAAACTCCACTCGACACGTTTGATAATGAAATTGATAAATTTTTTTGTAAAATTTTGTAACGTGAAAGAATTTCCATTAGTAAAAACAAAAAAGAAAGTGCTTATATAAATTGAATAAAATAATAAAATCGGAATAGAAACATTAATATGCTTATGCTGATGCTGAAAAGACAAAAGGGAAATAATGCATGAGTATATTACTTATATTACTTTAATTTACATTACTGATTAACCATATTATCCATATTCTAGATGTATTATCTTATGGCTCCTTCTTCCTGGTCATGTACAACTTACAAAGTTTTTGTAGATTAATCGTCGATAACCAGCACGCAGCTCCTCTAAACAGCCATAGTGCCAATGTGCTCAGGGCTCAAGCCAGGTCAGATCAACTCAGATAAGAGTTATTTTTAAGGGGAGGGGATAGAAACACATTGCACTCTACCCATTTCGGTCCATTTTAGAAGAAGAAATTGATATAGAAATTGGAATAAATATTCTACAATTACTGCTACATTTTATATCATCAACATATTCAAAATTTCAATAACAATATGTATCTGCGTGTTGAGTTTCTATTCTTGAAGCAAAATAGTTCAAATACTTTGAATAGAATGTATTACAATTAGACAAAGCAAAAATACTAAAGTAAAATCATAAAGTATTAAAACACTTTATTGATATCAGTATCAAAAATAGTTGCATTAGCAATGGTTAATAAAGGACCAAAGTGAGCAATGTGATTGTGTTAAAATACATATTTATATCTTGATACAGGTACTTACAACAAAGCCGTAACCGTTCTTGATAAGGACATCACGAAAACGACCGTAGCCTCTGAAAAATCTCTCAAGGTCTCTTTCCCTGGTGCCGTATGGAAGCCCACCGACATAGACCCTTGTCCCTACCATACTGTAAAAAAAACAATTGAACCACATTAGACTTACCACAAAGGCAAATCCATTCTTCATAGCGACCTCCTTGATTCTACCATATTTCCGGAAGAACTTCTCAAGGTCGCGCTCTCTCACCCGGTATGTTAATCCACCAACGAATACTCGGGTGCTCATTCTTAAAGGAAAATATAAAAACACCTTACATAACAGGCTTCCTGAAGAACCTGCCGTTTATTCACATGACAACATAAGAAACGTTACGTTACTCTTTCAAAATTCTGGCTGAGAATTGCAAACAAACAAAAAGCAAGTTATAAAATGTGTCGTGAACTTGAAGTTATGAATTTACTACTTAAAAATTTTTTAAGTTGCTCATGAAGATATTAATGTCCAGAAATCAAACATATTCCATTTAGACAGAAGTAAATTTTCCAAACTGTTTGGATTTTACATACTTGCTTGTTCATGCTTTAAGGACATTGCATAGAACGTATCACAAGTGCAATGCAGAAGTGCTACTATAATAAGAGGGATACACACCGGTAGTCATTAGTGTTACAATAAGATCCCCTATTATACGTCAGACACACTCTCACATTTCATATATTATTAGTCGAAAATTATTGGTTAGACAACAATTAGGGTGAGTTTTGCAGTACCTTGTAACAGAGATTTCGGATGGTCAATGCGATAGATATAAAAAGCTCAAGGCTTTTCGTTAGATCTAGCTCGGAATATTGCCCATTAAAAAAAAATAACTATTCATCGAATAATCTAACTGTTTACATGCTATGTCTGTGTAAGCTGTTCATTTAAGCTGTTTGATCATAGCAGTTGTAAAAGAAATAATGAATCAAGCAGGATGATAAACGATAGGCAAACTTTAGAAAGGATGGGTGAACATTTGAATTTGCAAAACATCCGTAATATTTAATGATCAATTCATGATGTAAAAATCTTTGGTTTATGAAACTCAACTTTTATTGAAATCACAGGAAACGTCTTCTATGCATTGCAAATACCTTCATTATATATCGGTAAAAATTCATGATGGAAATATTTTAGTTTTATGTTAAGCACGTCTCATGCACTTGTGGGTATGAAAAGATATGTTCATTGCGAACTAAAACTTGCAATGTTTACTATTTTGCCAAAGCATATGTTGGCAATATGAATAACGGGACAGTGATATATCATCGTACATCTCTGCGCTTACTCAGCCAAAAAAGTCTGCATAATAATTGAATGTAGGTATAAGATCCTCGGTTATATACAGTAGTTTTGTTTTTATGAACGTATAGAATATACACACATTATTATTATAGAACAAACTATAGGGTTAATATAAAAAATGTTGGTCATAAATACAAAGTCTGTTTAATGTTATAAACAAAAGACTACGAAGTGCAGAAGCGTCGATATGCAGCCTAGGGAACACACTATGGCTGCATGCATGTGGTTCATATATATAGCAGCGGTATAATACATGTTCCAACTATGAAAGTTGGCACTTTAAAAACGAGCTCACATCACCGTACAAATTTTCTACAATCCGTATTTTATCAATCGCGCTTAATATAACAAACGCAATCCTTGCAAAAAGGAATTGCGTTGCAAAGCTTGGAAGACCGAGTGTATTCTGTGTAATCATTCAGCAAAATGGCGGTCATGTATAGCTCATCGTGCTCCGTGTATCGGAGAAAAATTTTTTTTTCTTTCATTAACTTAACAATAACATCAAAGGAAGTATACGTTTCTACAAGTTTTTACAGCACGAGTCATATCGTCCGGTGTATCGTTAAATTACTGTTATTATGATTGCTACATGCAAAGGTGTTTCTGTATTTTTACAAAAATAATCTATCATATCGAGTAGGTAGAAACATCGAAGTTAGGATAGTCGATACAATAACACGTATTGTTTTTGGTGATCGTAGACATCCGAAGCCGTATCCAGACATCCATATGACGCAGCACATCGAATATGTTTACCACGTCATTAACGTAAAACGTAAACACACCAAACGAATAGCAATCATTTTACCTTGGTTCAAAGATCTCGCAATAAACATTAATAAAGTCCAATAACCGCCATTAATGTCTTTAGTAATCGAACGTCGATGCTTTTGGAGAACCACGGGCCATTGAGTTCGATACCGAAATACGAAAACGCTTCTGAACGGAGATATTTATCCTTATTTTATTCGTTACGTATCTAAGAGGTACAAAAACGTGTTTCCAAACTCACCTGAATATTGTTGAATTAAAACTGTATGGACCACCAAAACCTTATGAAGTTTTACGATACGAAACCACTGAAATTACTAGAAGAAGTAATGATCGGCGTCCGAAGCAAGATGGCTCGCTGCTTCTAACGGAAACAAAACGGGGTTCGCACAGCGGAAAACGGAGTCGCTACGAATTGCGAACCTCGATGCCAGACGCTCCCACCCGATGAATCGACCATAGTATCAATTTCGCCAAAATTACCGAGAATAATTATATAACTGGATTGCACTTTTTAAATTCATGTTTTTCTTTGTCATTGTGTATTTCGAACTAATATTCTTTAATAAATGTCAATTTTAATTTTACTATATTCGCAAATATTATTCCTCGTTATATTTGTAAATAATTGGCGATCAATCAAATTGAATGCAAACTATTTTTTTAATTTTCCTTTTATTACTGGTTTATTATTATTATATTAGGCTTATAATCATTTTTAATATTTCTAACCGGCGTGGCGGGTAACTGTGAGTGTATTTGGATGCGAGGCTAGTATGTGTGTTGCATTTGCGGGGGAAATTCAAACTGCCGAAAATTTGCCTTTAATTTAATTTATTTCAATTATAATATTTTAACACTTTTTATTATAATACTAAACAGTAATTTGATTTAAGTATATGACAAATCAGTTTTTTTTTACATAACGACGTCGAGTTGTACTATGATTATACTTTTATATAATAATGCATAAAGAACATTGATCATGTTTTGAATAGTTCACGTTCTTTTCGTTATTCATACTTTTGCTTGAAATACTCTTCTACAATTTGATGGTATTAGTGTACTTATCTTTAATTTTTTTTGGTTATAATGAGGGGATGTGTATTGTACGAAACAAGTGTAAATTAATTGCGATGCTCTTATGCATTTTTATAAATGTGTATCGATATAACTTTAATGTTCCATTAATTTTTCATCTAGTTAACGTGATGCTTAAATTTGATCTTATTTCAGACGGTGTTTCTTTATGCTTCGTTCTACAGCAATTCTTGTGTCTTTTGATCGTAATATAATATTTAGAATGTAAACGAATGAAGAATAAATAAAATGACCAACGATAAAGTTCGTCGGTAATGAATGTGAGGAAATCCGTATACCGACTATACGTGAGTCTATATGTCGATCGTGCTAGCGCCACCTACTGAAAACAAAAATGGTGGCCAACAATATGCCCTATCCCTGCCCTGGTTTTATGGCACGCCAAATGTCTGCGTTCTCTAGGCTTCTTTCTACTATGTATTTCCCTTCGACCGATATACCTAATTTTAATGTGAACAAAGGAAATCATTTCCTCGCTGTCAACCCTATTTTACGTGCGAAATAAGTGGGGCTACTTCTAACCAAACAGAAGGTGATTCCAAACTATCGAATATTTCGCGAAATTATAACCGCACCAGCTCGATTCGTCATGTCATTCGCCTTATATAATGAAATTGGTTACACACGATTCCGCATGGCAGTTACATGCCTTTAACATGTATTGTCCATTACAGGAAACAAAAATATATATAGCATTCTGGCAATGCAGTAAGGAGTAAGCCTTATAAGCTTCCCTAATGTAAAACATAAAATGTATGTTTAATTTGATAACATGCGAGAAAAAGTAGCGGATATTTCTCAACGGCCGTTTTACAGTTATATTCCAAATTATATATAATGCGCAAGATAAAGTTGGATAATTAGGGAATTTACAAATATTTGGGTTTTACTTGTTGCGGATAAAGTATTTATGTTGCCTTGACAACACAGTTTTATATTTTTATTTGAGATTAGCTCAATTTAATGATCAGTCTTATTGAACGTTAATTGTTGTATACCACATGACAGGCATATCCATTATATTAACGGAATACAAATGTATATTTAATATGGTAGATATTTTAGTATAAAATAATATACGTGTTGAAGGCCAGCTTTTATATTTGTAATTTCTTTATTATTATAGACCGTTGAATTTTATGTAAACTGGTAATGACAGATAGGGCACATACAATGAGGCTCGAAGCTGAAATGGCTGCACCATTGCATTTACAAAGACTGGAGCGCAGCCTCAATGTTCAACCATTCCTGAGGCAGATTAATGAATTGTTTCAAGATCAAGCCAGGTAGCTTCCTCTCTTTTTGCTTAAGTTAAATTAAGTCTGATAATATACTCGAACACTTTATTATCTTTGATAAACTTTAACAGCGAGGATGACAAATCGGTATCATCGGATTCTTCCGATGGATCGGACGGATGCATCGACAACGTGTTAACACGGAAAGAAGGTATATGTGGCAATCTAATGTTCAATTGGAGAAAGATGGAAGAAATGGATCTAACGTGCAAAATATTTTTCCAGAGGACAGAATCAATAAGCTTAGATTATACAATATGACGAATGTGGGGGAGGAGCGGCGTTGGTTACAGGACATTTTATTAAGTGATTCATCCGATAGTTCAGCATCAGGATCAGATACAGATAGTCCTATAACTGAGGAAGATTTTCAAGAAATGTTAAAATTTCATATACTGCGAAAAAAGTATCAAGGACGATTTTATCAGAAACCAGAGGTGAGATACGAAATTCGAAAAATTGGAAGTCAAATATTAATCTTGCGTTTCATTTTCAGAATATACAGTATCAGTATTATAGTTCTGGCTTATTGTCAAGTTATGATAGATTTATAGAACATCAAAAATTAATAGTTGGGAATAAAAAGAAAAAGGAGAAAAAACCAGAAAAAAAAATTATGAAGATAAAGAAAGAGAAAATTGCTCGTCATAGAGCATCCGAAGATTATCACGTACGTTACATTTTTTATATCATGCTATTTGAATCGTATCTTGATTGGTCATAATTAAGTTGGAATTATATTCTTTTTTGCAGGAAGGGGATTATCCTGACGAGGAATGGGACAGAACAATTCCAAAAGAAGAAGAATTAGACGAGGCAGAATTGGAAGCAATAATGCGTCATCAGCCTCGGCAGCGTGGTAGGAAGAAGCATAATAATAAAAGCCCAGAAGTAATGGCAATGAGGAGGCGAAAGATCTGGGTAATGATGTCTAAGAAGGAGTTAGGAAAAGTACAAAGAGCAAAAACTAATAATCATAAGGAAATGTTAATAAGTTGTAAAAAAGTAGCACAACATTGTATGAAATATTGGAGGCAGAAGGCGATGCAAGTAAGAAATGATACCATTATCTTTTGTCTTACGTATCATGTATTTCATCGATGTCGTAATACCGATGAATATTCCAGTCCCAAAAGAACATGAAGGAAACAATATGGAGAGCTAAGCGCCTTACGAGAGAAATGCAATCGTACTGGAAACGTTACGATCGTGTGGAACGTGAAACAAGGAGAAGGTTGGAAAAAGAAGCTGAAGAGCAGCGTAAGATGGATGTAGAACTCATAGAGGTAAATGTTTATAATTTTCATCACAGCCATTATATTACCTTAATGTTTCATAATTAACTAGTTTTATCAAACTTGTCATAGGCAAAGCGTCAACAAAGGAAACTTAATTTCCTCATCACCCAAACTGAACTGTATGCGCACTTTATGTCACGAAAATTAGGGAAAGCATCTCCAGAGGAACAATTACGAATCTTGAATCAGTTAGATGAAGAAAAAAATCCGAGATTAATCGGACTTGATGATTATGATAGGTAGATTTCAATACACGTATATATGGACATTACATTTCTCCAAAGATGATGTTTTAAATTAATGTATTTATGTAGTCTTGATATCCTTTACATATTTATTGTTTACTTTGCCTTTCAGTGAAATAATGAAACAAAAAGCAAAAAAGAATGCTACTGAAGCTTTCGATAATGAGAAGGCAAGGACCAAGCAGTTTGATACAGCGGCCGCAGCTCAAGAGTTACGTCTTAGCGATACTCCTGAAAATCTGGAACATCCTCAGCCATCAATTTTTAAAGGAAACTTGAAAGGTTATCAATTAAAGGGGATGAACTGGTTAGCAAATTTATATGATCAGGTAGGAATATAGATATACAACTTTCACTGGTAAAAGAAAGCACTGATTTAATATGACCAGCTGTATCAACGATTTATGTTTACAGGGTATCAGTGGCATACTAGCAGATGAAATGGGTTTAGGAAAAACTGTGCAATCTATAGCATTCTTGTGTCATGTTGCTGAAAGATACTGTATGTACCTTTAAAAAAAATCTAATCCCGTATATACCGCACGTTGGTCGAATTTATTTATTTACAATTATTTGCGATTTTCAGCTGTATGGGGACCATTTTTAATTATATCACCAGCATCTACTTTGCACAACTGGCAACAAGAAATGGCAAGATTTGTGCCGGTATTTAAAGTAGTTCCATACTGGGGAAATCCTCAGGAGCGTAAAATATTAAGGCAATTTTGGGATACAAAAGATTTGCATACGAAAGAGGCTTCCTTTCACGTAGTAATAACCAGTTACCAATTGGTGATTACCGATTACAAATACTTCAATAGAATAAAATGGCAATACATGATTTTGGATGAAGCTCAGGCTATAAAAAGTACCAGCAGGTATGTTTTGACTTTTTTGTTTTTTATTTTATGGTTATAGAATACTCTAACGTATGTACGTTTTACAGCATGAGATGGAAATTACTTCTTGGGTTCAGCTGTCGAAACAGATTACTACTCAGTGGTACGCCTATTCAAAATAGTATGGCTGAGTTATGGGCTTTACTACATTTTATAATGCCGACGTTGTTCGATTCCCACGACGAGTTTAACGAATGGTTTTCTAAAGATATCGAAAGTCATGCAGAAAATAAGACGGGCATAGATGAAAGTAAGTACCGTTACTCCAATATTCAGAATATATATCCGTCTATTATAAACCTTTTTTTTTCCATCATCAGAACACTTATCGCGATTACATATGATCCTGAAACCTTTTATGTTGAGAAGAATAAAAAAGGATGTAGAGAATGAGCTGTCGGATAAGATCGAAGTAATGGTGTATTGTCCCCTTACAACTCGGCAAAAGTTGCTTTATTCAGGTAGGATTACCTTTTGTTTAAATTTTTTACCGTGAATTCGCAATCGCTTGTTTTAATAATACCACGATGTTACTTTTTTTTTCATGCAGCATTAAAGAAAAAGATTAGGATAGAAGACTTACTTCATTACACAGTAGGCGGTGGTGACACCGCTACTAATGATAAAAACTTTACTTCAAATCTCATGAATCTAGTCATGCAATTTCGAAAGGTAATTCGTGAGTGCTGCTAAGTACAACATACAGAAACCATTTTCATACATACCGATATGGTACGAATCATACAATCTATACTTTTTAGGTCTGCAATCATCCAGAACTTTTTGAACGCAGAGATGCTAAATCCCCACTTTTTTTGCATACCGAATTATACGAAATGCCCGCACTGTTGTACACAGAAGGGCTATTGCATCTTTCGCTGCCATCCAAAGATCATTTGTTATATAATAAGCTGTTTGTTTTTGCTACCGAATATATACACCACGTTCTTCACAAAGGCAATGGAAATTTATCGGATAACTTTTTCTCATTTAGTAGATTTATTAACTTATCTCCGATGGAGATGAATAAAATCTTTACCGTTGGTATTCTATTCAGGTAAATCATCCAGCATACTCTCGGACGTAGACTTACCGTACATCAGTTTTTATATTTGCCATATTTTTACCTCAACAGATTGTGCCATGCGACACTAATGGAAAGAAGAATAAACATGATACGATATTGGGAAAATTGGAACTTTGACGACAGAAAGGAAACGCCAATAAATCACATGATACTTTTACCTAGAAAAATCGAGAGCGTCGCACAAACGTCTCGTAATTTAATATTTACGAGAAAAATCCTGGAAGGGGATGCTATATACACTCATACGACTCACACTATTCACTCCATGCCAGAGACGGTCGCCCATCGAATATTACGTAGTAGTAAAAAATCCGCTAATCCATCGTTAAAGGTAATAAATGTCGGATCATCCTTTATAAGGTTCCAAAAAAAGTAAACTCCGCGTAAATAAATGTTTCCATCCGTATTTCCAGAGAGTGCTCTCATCCGCCAAGGTGGAACAAGGAGAAGATTCAAAGTTGTCCTTATTACCGGAACATCCCCATCTTCCCAGGCCGGCGATAATAAGATATTGCCAGCAAACCGCCATTCCAGCTTTCATATGCGATAATAATCCTAAGGTTGGAAAAAGTAATTAGCATAAGGAAGAGTTCTGGCTATCGTGGATTATTTTACGCTCGTTATATTCTTACCAGGTGCAAGCTAGTCCTCGAAAGTTGTACGTCAGTAATTCCTCGGCAGCGTGCGCGTGGAGAAGACACGAAGACTGCGGCGGACAATTCGGCCAGCGATTACTTTGGCTCGGTTGCGAGCGCACCCTCTCCTACCCTATGTCGCAGGAAAACACGAGTATTCGCGCGAAATACATGACCTCGTCGTTTTCTTACGAGCCGCAGGGTGGTCTTTCCGTGTGTACACCTATAAACGGATGGTCGAACATAATCGTACCGGGTAAGCGCTCCGTACATATGCAGAAAAAATCGCTGCTGTAAAGAAAAACACCGTTTTTAAAATCATAATTCATTGGATATTGCAGATAAACAAACTTTGGTCACGGATGCTGGCAAGCTTTCAGTATTAGATAGTCTTTTACGACGTCTCAAGGAACAAGGACACAGAGTGCTCATTTACTCTCAGATGACAAAGATGATCGACTTACTCGAGGTACCGTCGGAAAACGATATGCGCCATTGATATTTATATACATTCTCGATCATTTAATACATTCGTATTTTGTTTACAGGAATACATGTATCACAGAAAGCATACCTTCATGAGACTGGACGGGTCATCGAAAATTTCAGACCGTCGAGACATGGTCGCGGATTTCCAAAAAAGGTGATTCGCTTTATTCATCCTCTATCTCCTCGTCTTCGTTTTATACCTCCAATGAAGTCTACTCGACTTTTGTGCCTTATCGATATTTAGCGTATATATTATCCACGCCTTTTCGCTACTTAGAGCGCCTATTCTCTCGTGCAACAGTATCGCACCAGACTGCATGCTCGAGGAGCAGCCACTGGATAGCGTGTCGTGTCTTCACTCGCGCATATCTTACGTGCAAATTAATTGGCGAATTATCCCTGTCTCACGGGCAATTATAGGTTTATCCGCTTCACCGTAATGAGTATACGATTTTAGTAATTGCCTATCGCCGCTTCTAACGCGCCGCATCTTTTTATAATCTCACAGTATTTTTATCACCCTCATACATTCTTCACGAACAATTTGATTAGCCGTCGCCAGTACTTGATACAGCATTATCCAGCATTATTATCAAAATTTTAATCACCAGATTAATTCCAATTCTTAAACCATCGATGCTCCCATACTTTTCAACGCTCTTCGTGTACTTTATGAGATGAATAAATCACAGATACGAAGGTTTACAGTTCGCTCTATAGAATCGATCGAGAGGACAGCGTAGCTAGTACTTCCCACGGAAAATTTAATAAAGGGATTATAAGCAACAATAGCAACAATAGCAACCGCAATACGGAGGTTTCACTTTGAACAATTACGACGATCATTGGTCGGCGCGGAGATATCGGTTTATCGCGGAAGTAAGGCGGAGTGTTAAAAAACGGAATGCAATCAAACCGTCGAAATCTCGCGGGCCAATCAGTTGTGCGGTGCCAACCGGGGAGGATTTCTTTGTGGAAATCCTCCAAGTGCTCCGCCGCGAATTAATTTACATACAAAACACGGACAATCCTTCCACGGTGCACGGCGGTTCAATCTTACGCGGGACTGTTTCATGTTTCAGGGCGGACATATTCGTCTTTCTGCTGAGTACCCGGGCTGGCGGCCTGGGAATCAACCTCACTGCCGCAGACACGGTCAGTAATCCTATCCTCACTTTATGCTACCTTATATGTATTCACCCACTCGCGACCCTAACTTTTGGTTTCCGCTACTCCCCGTTGCTCGTCCACCTAGAAATACGCTTTCGGATCGCGAGGTACGGGTAATCGGGGCGAAAAGAGAGCGATTTATAAAATTCTCTTCGCCGACGGGGAATTGAAAAAAAAAAAAACATATTTATGAAAATTCTCGTTCTCCGCATGTAAACGATCCAATGGATTATCCGCTTTCCCCCGTTACCCTCTTTTTTCATAGATGCTCGAGGTATATACGGATGCGCCGATGTAGCGATAGACATTTCTGGCGAGTATGTATCGAGGAAAATTGCGGGTCTTTTGCCTTTCAAAGGTGATTTACAATTTGGCCAATTCGATCGGACATGCATCGCATCCCCTCGCCCGTATCCACGTCGCTCGGCTGAAAGGAGTATTCCGCCTTGCACGTAATGCTCGCAAACGAATTCTAGATTTGTTAAATCGATGAGGAGGAATTGGATATAGAGCAGGACAGTCTCGTGATCGAGCGTTATTCTCGCGGGCAAAAGGAGCGTGTGATCTTTCGCCGATCGTAACCGCTCACGCTATTCGTATTTTCGTTTCGTTATTCGTCCGTACACGCCGCTCTTACCTCTACGCGCATCCAATTTGAGGATGCCTTGCGAAATTCTAATAACTCGAATCTCCGCGAGATCTCTCACCTCCCTTTGTCCATGTAAAATCGAAAGTTGTTTTTCCTGGCAGCACGAATTCCAGGCCGATTGGAAAAAATTCAGAGAGAGAGAAAGAGAAGTCATGTATGACGGAGCGTGGGTATCGGGAAATTATGCATCGCGAATCAACAGTGGAACGAAGGCCGTAGAGATCGTGCAAAATGAACGATCGGATTTTTGCCTCTATTATCCTCTTTTTCACGGATCGTTCCGAAACTTTGGCGAGCTCACCTCCTTCCTCCTACATTACCTTGATTTCGCAACGCGCTCTTAAATACATCGCTCGTTATTAAACCGAGCGAAGGACGCTTCCTTCTTCGCGACAACTAGTCCATGATTTATCGCGTTCTATTTAGAGAAAATTCTATGCGAGGAGCATTGAGGCTGAGAACGAGCGACGATACAGGCCGGTGATATCGTGGACAAAAACTCATCGTGAGATCACTGCGTAAAAGAAATTTGCTCCTTGAAATCTTTTACCGCACGACTTTTATGCCGGTGATATTCTATATACACGTTTGTATTCTTCGACGCAACTTTGTCGCGGTGGAGCGATTACCTCCCAGATTTTGGGAACGACCGGATCTCATCGATTCGTCGTAGCGTCTCTTGGCGAATGAATAATTAAAGTTTTGACAACGAAGAAGATCGACGCGCAGGGATCGACCGGTTTCTAAAAGAAGGCCCCTCGCACGATGATTTTTCAGGTAATATTTTACGATAGCGATTGGAATCCAACGGTGGATCAACAGGCCATGGATCGAGCTCACAGACTCGGTCAGACGAAGCAAGTCACGGTTTACAGACTTATTTGCAAGGGCACCATAGAGGAGAGAATCTTGCAGCGAGCTCGCGAGAAGAGCGAGGTGCGTCCGTCCCCTTAACCGTTCGCACGTATTTGTAAAATTCGTGGATTTTTACGAAGTACAATTATAACGCTACAATCATCGCCCAAATTGTCACAGATACAACGCATGGTCATTAGCGGTGGAAACTTTAAGCCGGACACCCTGAAGCCGAAGGAGGTCGTTTCCTTGCTGTTGGACGACGAGGAGATCGAAGCAAAATGTGAGTAAGACTCTTAACCAAATAACCGCGACCTAAATGGACCTTTGATTCGTATATTCGTTATAAAATCTTGCGAATTCGAAATCGATTTAAAAACGAATAAATGCCAACGAGAATCCAATTATTTTGCCCCTTCGTACTCTTTATTAAATAAACATTTATAGTGCACGTATATATGTCGCGTGAACGATATCTCGACGAGTTGCGCGCCTATAGCGAGATTCATTCCGCGAAGGAGAAAAAGGGAGAGAAAGAGGGAGAGAGGGAGGGAGGGAGAAAGAAAGGGGCCGGCGAAGGGGTGGGCGCAATTACATTATGCTCGTTAGGTTATGCTAATGCCCTAATAACGAATAATAATAAGGAAAGGAGTAACGAACGTGCCACGTCCCCGTGCTACAAGCCCACGTCCGTGTATTTCAGACAGCCAACGGAGCGAGGAGAGAAAGCAGCACGCGGAGGATGCTCGACTCGATTCGAACCTACACCACAAGGAGAGGGACCGGAAGAGGAAGTTAACCGCGCTTCCGGCCAAGGTAAGCCCGGCGCCCTTAAGTCTCGATCGGTTACTTCACCACGATTCCTTTCTTCTTTCCATTATTCCTCGAGATCCTTCGCGAGCCCCCGTTTTTGTCCAACGATTCGTCCAACGATTTCATTCACCTTCGATCTACGAGATACCTTTCCGCGCTTCAGGGCGATGCCAAGAGGCCCTGCATGGTGGATGCGAACGGGGAGAAGATCGGCGATGGCGCACAGTGTAGCTTCAACGACGGCAAGCAGGGATTCGGTACGACACAGTCGCACCATCACAATAATCACCATCAGCTGCTCGACAATACCGACGATAACAGCGTACCCACCAGTCCCGCCAAATCGGAGGTACGCCTTCGATCTTTCTTCGCTCGCGCTGTAATATCGCGCGATCCTTTTAACTCGATAATTCGCAAAGGAGAGAATAACGACCGAATTATGCAACGGGTACACTTATGGACCTTTACATTAATCGTGCTATCAACGAAATAATACTAATTAAATCGTCCGGGCACGTACGTTGATCAAAGCCACGGTGGTGTAGTGGATAGCGGCTCGGACTTCCACGCGGAAGACCCGGGCTCGAATCCCGCCCATCACCTCTGGTTTTTCTATGCGATATGTATACCCTAGCTCTGGTGGTTCGGAACCCCTCTCAAATAGTAGGTTCTAGACCGAATGACCTTAGCAGTCGCTGTCGAAAATTAATTTAAAAAAAACGAAATCAACATTTTTTAGAATATTCAAAAAAACAAAGTCAATATTTTTTAAAACATTCAAAGAAACGAAATGAACATTTTTTTAAATGTCCATTAACGCTTACGTTCTCAGGATGAAACGAGCAACGAGGGTCTCGTAGTCGACGTGGACGGTCCCGTGCCGATTTCCAGCAGCGATGGACGGCAGTCCCGCGTCACGCAATTCGGAGAAACGACGAAAGTCGCCCGACTCGGTCACCACTTCACCTTCGGGGTTGGCACCGGCGTGCGGATGCGACCGACCATCCGTGGCACGAGCAAACGCGGCAGACCTCGCGGTTCCCGCAGGGGTGGCCCGGTCGGCGGCAAGGGCAGAGGTCTGCTGTTGCTGCATCCACCATCGAGGGGTCTTGCCACGGCTGGCGGACATTCGCCCTCTTCTATGTCGCCAACGGGCACGGTGTCCTCCGGAGATCACACTATACTTCACGGTAAGCGATGACTTCAACGATCTTTTCTTCGACGCTTTACCTCCGCTCTCACTTCGCTCTTGCTAAAGAGAAACGACTTGCGAAGAACGATAGTATGAAAGTGAGGGCGAAGCTCGAGGATCAAGGTACGAATTTATTTATCGGTTTTTAAATTTTAATTTGAACGATAATGATTCGGTAAGTTTGATGCCCGTTTTCATGCGCGATACAAGTATGGTAGTGTGGTAAGAAATTTGATTTAAAAATGAGCGAAGAAAATCTCTTGGAATTACGATGCTCGATTCGATCGGGCATTAAGGGTGTCACGAGGGATACGAGTGTGTCGTGCAAAAGTAAGATAATTTTCATCGTCGAATATTTAAATATTCATTAAAGTCCGCATTGCGCCCGTGGAAACGATCTGCGATGTAATAATTCACGAGCATCGATCGCAATCGCAACCGAGTTATAAATATTTACCGCGCTCGCTCGTTGTTCGGTTGGTTATGCAATTAATGCATAATTGTAATCCTTCCACGAGCACGTCAGGGTCAATTTTTATCTCTCGACTTTACACGTATTATGCCGTGAAAAAAGAAACTCTCGCGATCACGTTACCTCGTGTATTACCGATAAACACGACAATTTAATCGGGGCAAAACTACTACTGGCCTCCAAAGCGCGCGAAGGCGGAAGTATCCATTCCCCCCCGTCTTCGACTTTTCTTCAAAAAGTATCGCTCGGCTCGTGTCGTAGACTCGAAACCTCGATCTCGACGATCGATCGGCCCTCGATCGAGCCCGATCGTTACCCTGAGAAACAAACGGAGTGCACAAAAACGCGCTACAGCTGACGGGATTACTGCACGTGGGGTGCAGCGTAGGGTAGGGCCGAGGTGGGGAGAAATCGTGCGACGTAAACCTTGAAAGCCTTGCGCGGTGAAAATGACTTTCCGTGACGCACCCTCGAGTCGATATACAACGTTAATCCCGACTGACTCTTTCGCGCTTTGGTCCCCCCTCGATCAGCGCCGTCTCCGGCCGTGCACTTGGCCGTGTTCTCATGGGATTTTGCGGTTCAGAAAGAAACTGCCCCCCAGCGTAGTAGGTAGGTCCACAGCGTGATCCCATGGCTAATACGGATCCGACGAAATTCCCTCGCGGGCACATGTGCGCACAAGTGCTCCAGGGGGGGACCAGTTGGTGCTTCTCTGCAGGGTACGCAGGGTGCCCTCGGAGATATCCACCCCATCGAAGTCCAGTGACTCATTGGTTCGCGGGCATTTTTGCCTCGCGCTCCTTCCCTCCGCTCTATGGGTCTCTCTGCATTGGATTTTTGACCGAGTTTTAGGCTGTTGACTTTGCTCATCGGTCGGGATATCGTATCGATCAAACTCGACGACGAAGAGGTTGTTCGTCGCACGGAAATTATGCAGCGTTTGAATCTCGATCGTGACGCATGGAAATTCTCCACGCGACGCGTATGGGAGACCGATTAAAATATCAGAGCTTCTGGGGTAATTGCCCCAGGAAGGAGAGACGAGTTACGAAACCTTTCCTACCCTTTGCTTTAAACTTCGAGCATCTCGGAGCAAAGCCACGAGTACCCGCTGGTCACGCTATTTACCTGCCGCAATTAACGTTATCGGTGGAAGTTGGCGAAGCAGGGGAGGGCGGAATGCGAGTGCGTATCCAGTTCTTGGGCGTCAGAAGCGAAACGGAGCGCCAGGAAAAAGAGTAGGTGACCTCACGCAACGACACGTGGACCAGGGAGTTTACGCGGTGGCATGCACGCACCTCGCGCGTACACTCTCGTGCTACATATACGGAAAGGAAAGGGGTCGTCCTCTCTCACTTTTCGTCGACTGGAAGGCGAGCGGACAATAGCAGGTGCGGAGCGAAGGCGACAGCTGCGATCGATGATGCTCTTCTTAGGTTTTTGGAACTCGCTTACCCTCTCCTTTCTCTCTCCCTCCCCTTTCTCCTCTCTCGATACTCCCTCTCTTTCCCTCCACCTCTCTCTCTCGCTCCCCCCCCCCTCGCTCTCTCTCTCTCTCTCTCTCTCTCTCTCCCGATCTCACGAGCCGGTTTTTACTTCCTCCTTCGAGCGGATCGCTTTCGTCCTACCTCCCCTCCCTCCATCCCTCTCTCTCTCTCTCTCTCTGTCACACTCGCTCTCTTCTGATCATCTCGATTGCAGCACGAGATGCGGGAGGACACCTTTCAGCTGTCAATGTGCCATCGGCCACGCAGCGTTCGAGATGTATTTTTGCATTGATCCTTTACAAATGGAGCCACTCGGCCAGCCGCGCTGCCGCGCCGATAGCCGTATTAACGTTTGAACCGTGGTATCACTGCAGATTCCTCCTCCTTCTCCTTCCCCTCACTCCCTCCCTTTTTCCTTCCTTCGTCCCCTCTTTATCCCGATCTTACCCGTTGGTTTCGCCTCCTCCTTCGAGCGGATCGCTTTCGTCCCACTTCTCTCTTTAAGCGTCCGGCTTCTGTCTTTCTCTTCGGATCACCTCGATCGCGGCACGAGATGCGGGAGGATACCTTTCAGCTGTCAATGCGCCATCGATAAGGCGGCGTTCGAGGTGCATATATGCGTTATCTAGTTTGTTTTTTTTTTTCCTTAACGGAGCCATTTAGCCGCTCGCGATAACATTTAAATCGTGCCGCAAACTTTCGACGTTTCCCGACTATCCTTAAATAGCGAACCTTCCTTTAATACGGTTCGCAAGACGATGTACTCGTAACGCTTCGATATGTCCCCCTTTGATCGTTCCAATCGTCCCGGCCGATACGCTTCGTTCTCGGCGATTTCTCAGGAAGTAATAGTTATTTGAGTTATTGTCGCCGGTGGAGAAAAGTGTAGGGTAACTTACCTAGAATCCAGGGGTTGAACCTTGTCGATTCGTGCCGTGCCTCACCGTACCGCACCGTGTCATCGTATCCGTCGGTTCCGCTTCGTTTCCCTGTCGGATATCATATTTTCATACCAAAGTATAGAAAGCAATCTCGGCCACGACGAGTGCTCCATGAATTCATCGGGACCGTGGCCTCAACCGGGGTAAATTAAACTCCGCCCGCATCTTCGATTTACCGCGACACACCCATCGACGCCTCGTTTCGATCCGATCGATCGCTATACCGATACGTAATATCGTCGAAGAGGAACGCTTTACCCAGTTTCGTCTTGCCTTTAATATTGTTCATAGCCGTAAATCCAATCGCTCGCGATCGATTCTTACTTCGTAGTTTCCCGTATATCTCTAGGCGATACGTCAAAAAATCGTCACGCATTAAGAGGGCCAAGCGGAACGATAATAACGAGAAGACAAGGCTAACGACCTCGGCAGTCGACGCGATCAAATTTTTTATATGATATAAAAACAAAAAAAAAGACAACGAGAAGAAGAGTAAGGAGAATGTTGACAGTGACGATTATAATCCCGGGCAAACCGATATAGCGGAGTTGTATTATTCATAAAGGTTCGGTTTTATTATTCATAAAGCCAAGGTCGCGCGAAAAAGGCTCGGGCTATTCGAGCATCTCTCATTGGCCGGCCCCGGCTTCATTGTCCCCGGTTTAGAATGCAATAATTTCCCTCGTTCCAGGGTGCCGCGGGCAAGATTGTCCGGAGAGTGGCGGGGGACGGGGTGCGGGGGGAGGGAAAGAGTTCGGCTGTTGCACGGCTAAGATACGGCAGGATAAAGCCGGGGAGATAGGACGGGGCAAGGATATTGCAGGCCGGACCGTCGGCATTCCGCGGATCCTCTCGCGTTCCATTCTCCCCTCGAGTTACCTCCAAACCTCCGGCGACCCTCTTTCGATACTCTCCGGCCTCTATCTCCTAAGGAGAATCTCGCCCACGCGCACTTTTAACGCTGCTCGTCGCCATTCGATCGAGCTTCTCGATAAAAACTCGCCCCCTCCTCCGGCCCCCTTAACTCTCCGCGATCCTACCTCGACCGTCTTGCTCGACACCATATTTTGCCGATTTCTTTTTCGTACACCGCATCGATGCCGAGAAATACGTAATTGCCAAGCTTAAGGTATCCGCGAGAAATCGAGGAGTTACTCGTGGTCGAGGGACGAGTTTTTTTTTTTTTTTGCAATGGGAAATCGTTTTTTATAGCGATACCGGCTTGTTCTCGTGGTTCTTAGTGGTTGGTGCCGAAAATAAGTTGAAAAAAAATATATATATATATATATTATCGAAGGCATTCTCCGAGGCGTCGAACAGCGTTTCATCGACGCAGCCTCGTTATCTCGAACCGAAGTCGACATCACGTAGGGGATTTCCAGGCACAAATCCGCCGTGCCTTTGTCGAAGGGAGGCCACTCTGTTTTTCCGCCCGCTTTGCCCGCGTCGTCCTCCTCGAGTGCTCGCACGAGGACCTCGCGAGGTTGCTCGAGTGTACGCCATCCTGAAGAGAATTCGCGAACGTGCCGGGGAATGCCGAACGAGGCACGAGAAAACGCAGCCGGAGAAATGGCGGAGAGTGGAGAGGACGAATGGCGAGGGGGCAAAAGGACTCGTGGCTCTCGTACATCCTTGCTCCGGCCGCTCGTCCTCGAGACCTCGTCGCTCACCCTCCGCCCAGGGCGTTCTCCCACGTCCTTTCGAATATCATACGCAAAGGATTCTTCCGTTTCATAAAAAGATTCTTCTAAAAGATTTTTCTAAAAGACGTTCTAAAAGGATTTTTAAAGATTCACCATAAATACATCGGTAAGATCCTCTTACATTTGTAATTGGATCAAGGACAGTCATTTTTCTTATTCTACATTTCTAAAATACGTCCGAGCGTGTTGGCACTTATTTGAAATACCGTCGTTTCTTTTTACCTTCTGCCGCTTAAGAAAGCGGTGCAGGGAAGATTATTGTTCAGCGTGTATTCAGGCGGAATCCAGGCGTCACCCAGATACGCGTGACGCGCGGTCGATGCGAAAGATCCTTCCGCTTTTGCCTCCTCTTCCCCGGTCCACGGCGCTCCTTGGCCGCCCCTTGAATAAATGCCGCGGCACGAGCGTCGGGACCCCGACGAGTTCCAAGTTCGTCTCCGTTCCTCGTCCGCGTACGTCGCGGTACCGGTGAATAACCGATTAACTGGTCAGACCACTCGACGTTAAATGCAGCGCCGCCTCACCCTGCATCTGCCATTATAATCGCGAAAAGTTGCCGCAGGTTGTACCCTGGATATTTTTGGAAGCACGCCAATACTATAAACGCGTCGCTCGAAGCTAGGACTAACCGAGCGCGTCCAAATCGCAGGTCAGTTACTCCTTGGAACGATCGCGCCGCTCCGTCACGCTGGACTTGCCTACACTTTCCCCTATTTTCTTCCATCACGTAGATCTGTCGACGCTTCCCTCAATGCCCTTCTTTTTAACGACACACGTGCCATTCTAAATATGTCCCGAGAAGAGGTAGTTCCAGTGTTAGCCATTACTATACTCCGATGTATAAACCTCCATGCTGCTGGAGCATCGCGCGTCTCTTGCCGGACAAACTCCAAACCTCCTTGGAGTCGTGCGTACGAAAAACCTTCTCGCTTTTGATAGCTTCGAGAAAAAACTCGACATTCGCGTCCCATCTCCCTTTCGATTCGTCTAATTACTACGACTTCCATTGCCCGCGTGCACCATCCCAGCCTCCCCGAGATGGGCCAGAGCGAGTGCGCAAACGAGTTTTCGCGATGGATAAGAAAGCAAGAGAGGGAGGAGGAAAAAGGCTAAGCGGCACGTAACGGCGGATCGAAAACGTCTGTTACAGGGGCACAAGGAAGTTCCGGTCCGGCAGATGGCGACGGGCCGAGCACGGTGGGTCCTCTGGGACCTGTTGGAACTCTGGGCCCGCTTCCAGGAAGGGGGGCGGCTCCCACAGTCCGAAGAGGCCCCGGCAGACCGCGGCTGAGACCAACCGGCCCAGGACACCAGGGCTATCGCGCTCCTGGCCATCACCACGGCAGGAAGGTCCAACGGCCGCTTCCGGTACCCCTGAGGTCCCACCAGACCATCGCGGCTCAGGAGAAGTCTCAGCGTCCTTCGGCCTCCTCGGGCTCCTCGGTCGCCTCTGCACCTGCTACGGGTACGAATTTCTCCTCTTCCTCCTCGGGGGAATCGAGGCCGTTCGGCTTCTACACGCAGCAGCAACCACCTCGCGGAACATCCTAGCTTCCGGACGCTGATTTTCTTCGCGTCATATTCGAGGGCGAGTCCTGCACGCGCTCGTAGTTCTCGCGGGATCGAGAAGCGCGAGGATCCTCGAGGATCGTCCATTCGAACCCTTTGCGATCGAAAGTGTTTTCTCCGTTTCGCGCTCGATCAAGGCGTGGCTCGTGTTGCTCTTGGGATTAAAAGGATTCTTGGCGGACGATTGAGGGGATTTTTTTAAAGGTGTATCCATCGATGATTGGAAGTCGTGGGACGATTGAGAATTGGATTTGGCTTGGACGCAGGAGCGTAGGGGAGTATGGACAAGGAGGTTGAGATGTATTAGGTGTAGGATCGTAAAGGGTCGAACCGGAGAGTATCTCTTGGATGATACTCGACGCGATGATTCTCGATATATCCTGGTGTTTCCGTTTCGAGCGCTGTCGGGAATTAAGGACACGAGCAAGGGAGGGATTTGGTTCGGGTATCGTTCGAGGTTTGCCGCGAAAGAATATAGATCACTATGCAGAGCATGGCGTAGGTGGAATAATTTTTAATCGGCAGATTTAGACAGGAATATAGAGATTGTTCCGTGCATCGGTTTCCTTGGACAAGGCCGCACCCGGTAGTGAGGATAATCGGATCGGAACTCGCTAGTTTAAACTTTAAGTAAGGGATGAATGTATTGTAAAAAAAATCAAGGATGACTGTAAAAAGTAACGAGCGACTTTATATTTCTTAAGATTTAGCTTTGCTTAAACCGGAAAACAATATTCTTATCGTGTGATTTGTAAAGAGGAACCTTAGACGTATTATTACCGACATTCGATGGTCCTTCTGTTGTAAAGTTAAGACCATAATCGTGCGGTGATACCCTTTTTCAGGATATAGAACTTTAACCGAAATATACAGCCGATTATCTCCATAAACTTACGAGATGATAACGATTAGAGTGTAAATGTAACGCCTTGTAAAATACAGACTTTGCACAACCGACGAGGAATTTCTGTAAAATCTCTCCGATCCTCTTTCGGAAGATTATCATCGTGCAGTGTAGAAAGATATTGTTGCACATGGACGTAAAATTAGCCGTGGTTCTCGAAAATTTGACGTAATTCTGAGTAGCGAATAAGGGAGGGGGAACGAAAAATTCATCGCACCATCGGATAAGAATGGTTTAACACCGTTATCATTACTTATACGCCGAATAACAGTCGATGAAAATCCAATGGTACGGTCACCGCGAGCCGCTAATTTTATTTTCACACCGATCTTGCTCAACGATCGCTTAAGAGAAGGATAAGAAGATACAAAAAAAAAGGGAGAAACGGTACACAATTACAAATTCAACGAAAAAAAAAAAATTATCGTTGAGAACGTCACGTCGGTGAGTTCTAATCACAAAGTTAGTCCATGAACCATAGAAAAAAAAAAAAAAAAAAATGGAATGTCGCAAGTTATCCCGTTTGACCAAAAACAAACTCGAGATCTCCGAGCAGAGATCCGAACGGTCAAGTCGCGACGGAACACCGACGAAGAAAAGAAAAAAAGAATACGAAGTTTCCAGTATTCGCGTCGAGCTGATCCTGTTAGGCGATGAAAGATCGTTTCGCGCCAGAGATTGGACGATCGTTCCAGAAGCGGACGATAACCGAGCGTATACGTAAGGATGGCGCGTCGACGACCATAGTTATAATTTTACAGTTGTACAATCGTTAATCGGCACGGCCGCGTAAACGGGCCGTGGAATTCCGACGAGCATCGCGAGGATCGAAGGATGCGTTTCGGCGCGATCGGCGAGGAATTCGAAAGCGTATTGCGGGAAAGGATTCGTTCGGGCCGTTTGACTTTCGCTCTCTCGGCGTGCGGCGCCGACCACAAATCGCCGGACAGTCGGCCAAATTGCGGATAAACGGCTGATCTCACGATCGGCACCTTTTACCCGAGATAACGAGCCATTTTTGCGATATTATTCGCTTCATCAAAATCGCCCACGCTGCTCGATGAATTGGCGATACTCGCGAAGTAACGCGATAAACCAACGACCATTGCGCGGATATAGTATCGCGACGATGTCCGCGCAAGTCTCGGCCATTTCTCCAGCAATTTTTACCAATTTGCCAATTATATTTGCATACTAAATTCGACCGATGCCATTCGAGAGAGGCACGATATCCGTGCAATGACTCGATAAATCGACGAGCTAAACCATATTCCTGAGAGCGTTACAGCGATGCGCGAGTGTCCGGAGACTTTTTTGGCAGGTACCTTACGTCGACGAGGCGACGTCAAATATCGGCTGCCCGATATTTCTCTTGCCGCCGTAGCGCAACGTCGTCGCACCGACGAGATTTGTAAAAGAATGGTATTTATATTAGCAATAAACAATTTAAACGGCGAATCGGCTCGCGCGGCCGTATCTTCACCTTTCTCTCCTCCTCCATCGTCACCACCGAGCTGCGCTTTCCTCGTTCGCCCCTATCCCTACGCCATTGGATTTATTTTCTGTCGTGCATTCCTCGCATCGTTACGTAGTTCCCGCTACAAGTGCGCGGCTACTTGTTTTTGCCGCGGCCCTCTGAGAAATGAGCAAGGTAAATGAAGTAAATACGGTAAACCGATGAATAATGGATGATCCGGTAGAGCAGCGTGATCGACGCGCTACAAACGAGACCTACTTGCTTCTCGTCGATGCTTTTGGGGGAAATCAGGGAAGAGTCGTGCATCGTTCGAGATACGACCCGATTATCGACGAAGGACCGTGGGCCTTGCTTCGTCGTGAATGGCAATCCTCGCGCGGTGCTTTTAACCGAGATCGGAGTACGAACGATTGGAAAATCGAGCAGGTGTAGCCGGTGGTTTAGATTCGGGCGAGCGACAAGTGGAAGATGTCGGTAGGGAGTCAGACCAGGGTTACCAAGGACGCTGCCATTTTCTATCGAAGACCGGCGAGGATCGAGCGGCGGATAAACTTCTCCTCAACGTCGATTAATTCCAAGGGAAAAAACGGTAAATCATGGAAAAACCGGGATAGTACAAAAGTCGTTCTATTCTACCGTCGTGAAAGGACGATCGTGAGTGAAACCATGTACTTCGATCGCTGCGTTTCATGGGATCTTTCTTTCCGTAATAAATTGACTTCCTATATAATTCAGTATCACCACTCCCATCGATGAAAGTCGGTAAGCATTAATTTCTTTCGATGCCACTTTCGAAGCCCGTAATAAATATCGAGCAATAACATAGCAGACGAGTCTAGCCGGTACTCCGTACTTACCGATCATTAGAAGATTATAGACGCGGTGAACTCGTTAACCATTCATCGATCCATATTCCCCGATCCACATTCCCACCCTCTCGCGTATCCCCTCCGAAGGCGCTCCCTATTTTCGTTGCAACACCAACGCGGTTCTTGCGGAAAATTTCTAAAACAATGCATTCTAAAAACGTACGCGCAAGAAATCGATGCTATCTTAAAATGTGAAACTTCAATTTAACGGAGTGGCCATTACCGCTTTCGTGCAAATTACTTTCTCGAGGCGCATCGAGCAACGATATCGTCAAAGGAGAGGGGAAACGATGAGAAAAAAGTTTGCGTCATTTCGTATAAATAAAAGGGGATGCTCCATAATTCGTCTCTTATCTTCTCGCCTCTAACTTATCGCGAGACTATTATTCTCAGGAGCACATCGCGCGGCGTCCTTTCCCCGCAAATTAGTTCCCCGCGTTCCATCGAGCGACCTCCCCTATTTGTCCGCTCGGGAATAATTCGTGCCTCTCCGAAAAATACCTCCGCACGCCAGTCTGGTAGCCGGCAGGGCTTGGACTTTGAAATATTCGAAGGACACGAGGCTCGTGGCGCCGAGAAATACGCGGCCGTAACCCGTGGACGTTGTTCATCGGCGCGAGTAAGCGCAGCTGCTCCTGGAGCTGCGTCATCATCCGCGTGATTGGATTCGAGCCGATCGCCTTAAGTCCTTCGATTCTAATTCCTGCCAGCAACTCAACGCCCACATCTTCCAACGTTAATGCGCAAGCCTGCGGATGATTTAACGCCGTTTCACCGACTTTTCACGCCCCCATCCCCCTCCAGCCCCTTCATTCTTCCCGAGCTCCGAGGCTTTTCGAAGGGGGAAGGGATATAAAGCTCCTCGAGTGGAAATAATCATCGCACCTGGAGAGCTAAATTCTATCTTCGACCTGGAAACTACTTCGTAAGGAAGAATTATTCCCCGAGCGTGAAGGGACGAGCTCGTCCTGGAGCTCCTTAGTTCTCAAGTTCCTCGAGGTTCTTCCACCGCGAAAGATATTTTCTCCGGTGCTCTGACGGATTTTGATTGTCCCATTTCCCTTTTCCCAAAAATTCGTCTGGCGCCCAACCTTTATGCGTCGCAAAAGGCCACGGCAAGGGGAGGGCAGGGGAATGACTCGAGAGCCCGCATGCGAGAGGACGCAGATTGCGGATTACCGAAGGTTGCTCGTATCGAAGTTTGCGGCACATAGCGGACGTTGAGGATGAGAAGAGGGCGAGGCAAGGCTGGCGAGGAGAAGGCGGCGGAGGCCGCAGGAGGAGGCGAGAAAGAGGCACGAGGCGGACAGAAATCGAATTATCCAGGCTCGATTGACCGTATGTCCCCCGTGCAGCCGATTGTCGAGCGACGTCGGGAAAGAGAAGCAGCGGAGGAGAGAAGAGGCGAGGACCGAGACCTTGCGATGCACCTGCTCTCAGGTGTACGTCTGCACCTTCCATCCGTGCGTGCAATGCATCTCACGTTTCCCTCCCCTCGCTCCCCCTCCCGCCCCTCCTCTCTTTTCATATATTATAAACAAACGCGCGTACGTACCTACCCGGCTTCTTGCCTCGATATTCCTCCGTCCTTCGCACTTTTGCGTCTGCCTCGATATTTCTCCACGATTACGCTCATTACGAGCCGTTCCTTGCTCCGCGCTCGCTACCTCTCTTTCCATTCCACCCCGTCCTCGAGGACTTTGGAACTTTGCAAGTTTCACCGATCCTCGAGAACGTATCGGACCTTTTGTCGCTTAAAACTCGCTCCTATCTTTACCTCGGCTTTTTAGATTTTGCGCTATCGCTACTTCCTACTCAGACTTTTTCCTCGGTCGTTGCGTCGGCACGCGCTTACTTACCGCCGAGGAACGACAATGGAGTTATCGCGATCCCGGGGGCACGGTGATACGACTTAATGATTTCGTGCACGAACGTATTCTTTTACCCGGGGAACGTAACTTTGTAGTACTTTGCTAATTACGATAATTCGCCTCTCAGCGGAGTCTTGTCCGTATTGGGCAAATCGTATTTTAAGGTTCGATATTGAAATCGTACTCGTACTCGACATCGAAATCGTACTTCGAAAGGGAAGCCTGTAAAGTAAAATGTTAAAAGATGTAGTCGTTATTTTTATCCGTCAGTCCGTCGGTTTGATCGTCAGTTTCGGCCGTGATATTCGATAAAAGTAATTTCGCGGGTAATTATTCACGTGCGCAGACTCGAGAGGTACCGTGCTGGGAAAAAATCTGTGTCAAGCGGTGAGAGGTGAAAGCACTTAGGACAATGTAACGATCTCGTAAATTAAAACCGTGACGATTAGAAACCGGTACATTAATATGTATGAATCTAATCTGGACTTTTATTTCAGCCACGATATTAATTGGATGCAACTTTTGCCAGATAATCTTATTCGTCGGATGACAAGTGGGTAGAAGGAATGCCCAAAAGCGAATATTATTTTTGGTGGTTCAATAAGAGAAAGATGATTATTCGTACTCGGGTAAATCCCAACTTTTCTTAAATGAAAATGCAACGCCCATTTTTTTTTTCTTTGGAGGCTACCAGGTTTCTTAGCATTCCTTCCCGCATTTGATTGGCTAATTAACTCAGGAGGTAAACTAATCGAGGCGAGATCGGCAACGAGCATTGCCAGTCCAAAGGACAGGTGCTCCGGGGAACGAGTTTTTTTTTTCAAGGTCATTATCAAATCCCCGGAACTTCCGCTCTATCGGGCGACCATCGATAAAACTTAATTCCCCCAACCGTGTGCCATCTTAACGTCCGGCATTATGTCGCTCCTGTACGCGTTACCGTCTTTATCGCACCTATCTGCACTTTAATTAAAATTTCTTAAATTCCGCACGCTCTTCGTGGATAATTTACACCTCGATTGGTCGTAGGACGCGGAAAAAAACTCTTTGCGCTTTACACCTCGCGTCGTTTATAAATAATTTACATTTTAATAGTCATTCGATGGCCTCCGTGCCGATATTTCATTTAGCGAGCTGTGCACGGATTGCGATATTACCCGATATTCATTTTCGACGGTCTCCTCGAAGATGGAATTTTTGTGGTCCAAGCAGAATGTTGCGCGAATACACGGGAGGTTACGCGTTTCTAATGAGAGATAATAATTGAACAGTAGAAAGAGGGCAAGTCCTGGTAGGACGTGGCGGAAAATAAAGCTCCAGAATCAACAGGTGAATCGTTCGCTACCCTCGTCTGTATTGGACAGCGGTAATTTAGTCAGTTATGGGAGCACTGATCCTGAACGATTAAAGTTTAAAGGCACAATTTGCACCCCATGTCTCCGGTCACGTTCCGGGTATATAGCTTGGAGAGGTAAAGGTAGCGCGGAGGAGAGGGAAAGAGAGAGGGGGAGTGAGAGAGAGACAGAGAGAGAGAGAGAGAGAGAGAGAGGCAGAGAGAGTTTCCTTCGTAATAAAGAATTACGGTGCAAACGTCGTTTGCGCATGCGATATGTCTCGAAATTATCCTCGACAAACTTCACTTTAATTATTGCCGAATTCCTTATAATTTATTCATTATTTCGTCGCCCGTCCCTCCGCACCGGATGATCCGTATCGTCGAGCTCATTAGCTAATCGTGACGAAGTGCTATAATCAAGAATGGGCCGGCTAATTGTAATTAGGGTCCTAGAAGTCTGCGGGACTTGCGTGTTTTTGCTAGACACCTATTTAATTTAATCACGGGAAATTGTTTAGTGTATACATATATAATGGAATATGCGCAGGATAATGCGCTAGATTTACGAGGAAAAAAAAAATAACGGATTACCAATCCGAAATCCAAATCGAGATTATTTAGAAAATTAAAGCTACGTTTAGACTCCTCCTCGCTCCTATTCTACAAATTTTCCTTCTTCCTCGTTCAATCGTCGCGCTCGTACCAAAACAACGAACGAGAAACTCGACGTAAATTCATCGCTGACTTTCGCGGTGAAACTTTAAACGAAATACGACGACACGCTTCACGATAGATAACGAGGTTTATTGACCGTGTGTGTCGCGTTTTTAATCAATGAGCGCCAATGCTGACGAAATTGCGGAGTCTTTAAGACGAATACCCAAAATAATTTCCATACCAAACAGCCTTCGTAATATCACATATATATATATATAATATAATATATTTGGCCTATTTGTTTGAAACGCGAGGTTTTGTACGCTTACAGCCAAGCCTCTCCAAGCGGTGGATTTCCGTAGCTCCCCAACGATATATTCCTCTTCCAGACTTCTATAATGACGAGCGTCTGCGTATCCCCTGCCGCGTTCTGCGTGGACACGCACACGCACGTGCACACGCTCGTATCGCGTACGACTTCCTTCCTCGATTGTTGCACGGAGTCCTGGAAGCGGTAGGTGTACCGTTTCACTCCGCTAATTTCGTGGCTTCGGCCGCACTCCTTCGGTTCGCACGCCGAAATAAAAGCTTTAATTTCGCGGCAGCCTACCGCCGCCTCCGCGTAATTGGCATAGAAACTTGCGGCCGAGAACGGTGCTGGAGCGCCTTTACGGCCGACTGCCTGCCGATGCGATCGAAGGAAGAGGAACACGCGCGACGCGCACGATATTACTCCCTAATTGTAATTAGGCCTTCGGTAATTACCGTCCTTACGACGCCAGACTTACGCGCCGGACGTAACATTCTAATTGTCCAGAAATATCCCAGAGATCGGCCTCATCGACGTTTGTCGTTCGTCGCGCTTAACCTTGGACGATACGCCCAAGCTGGGATTTGGATTCACAGATTTCACGATTGTCGCCTTAATCCTCTGTGAGTAGGATTTTTATCGCGATCGAATGCTACAGTCACGCTTTGATATCCCTTTGCGTACAATCTCGTGCTCGTAAGAGGGCAGCTGTTATCGGGTCGTCGTCTTTCTTATATTGAGTTACATGAATTTATTTCGATTTACTTAAAATTACTTACATCCTTAACCGGCCTCGTACGAAACAGAGTCTTCTAGGAAGCATAAATAATTCAGGTATACCAAACGGCGTGTACGCTCGTCGAAAGGAGTACCTAACACTTCCACGCGCGCGAAGTACGAGTAACCGTAAAAACGGTAAATTCGAGTGCGTAATGGAACCTAGCGTGGAAGATTTTTCCGGTTAAATCGCAAAATTTAAATACGATTACGTCGTCGCGCCGAAAACAGGTTCGCCTTCGTAACGTTCGACGTAAAACTCGATTCACTTGCAGCCGAAACAATTAGCGACATCGTTAAGCGACAAGATCTGTGCGCGAACCTGACATAAGTGTACAAAACTAGCTACACGCGGGTCGATCAACGGTATCGTAAAGTCGTGGGACACGCTAGCTGACTCGTTAAAAATTAGTAAACTCAACGGTGCCCCAAAAATAACAAACGCCACGTCTTTAAGCACCATTGTAGAAAACTATTCATAATCAAGATAGAATAATCGGCCGGTTAACGAACACGATTCCCTCGAACTCCTCAAGTGCAAGGCCCGAAGATCTCGCAATTTTCGATCGTCGCGTTCTTCGTCGAACGTATCGATACCGGAGACTGATCGACCATCGATCGTAGGACCGGTTTACGATTTAGATTTAGAGATTTAGAGAGAACCGCACCGATTGTAAGCTCAAGGAGGAAGAGCAGAGGAGGAAGACATCGCGAATAATAATGGAGGAATCTGGAAAGAGTCGAGCCGGGGGGCACGGCGCATCAGGAGAGGATCGCTTCGAGGTCATCGGCGAGTTATAGAGGGTTGACCCGTTGTATTTTGTAGCTCGTAGCTCGTGGCTAGGTCTAAGGACGTCGTCGGGCAAGTCGGCGTCGGTGGCGGCGAGGCACCGAGCGTGCTTCCTGCCGCTTGACCGGAAGTCGCGAGTCAGAGGCTCGGCTCTACGTAGGCGTTACGCTTCCTTACGCGTATCTACACCGTCTCGCTCCCAGTTTCGCCTCTGGCCGCCTCGCTGCGCGCCAAGGAAGGCCCTTCGCCCGTTCCTCGCACGAGGAACCATCGTTCAAGGTCACCATTGCCCTTTCTGGGACATGTAACAGTCGCCCAAACCGAGCCGATCGATCTCCTAGGATCTTTCCTGGGTACCTCGATCGCGAGACCGTGCTCCATCGTCTCGTTGCGAGCTTTGCGAAATTTTCGACGAATCCTCGGCTTTTTGGTCGAGCCAGGCGCCAATGTCGATTGCACGAACGTATTCGTGGCAAAGGAAAGTTTTCGTTCGACCCCTTTTGAGAAGACGTAGTTACGTGAATTAAACGAACGTTGTAATTTACGACTGCTCGCAAGAACCATTCGTTTAATTTGCCTTAGAGAAGGCTCGAGGACGTTCGATTAAAATCTTCGCATTACCCTTTACATCTTTCGCAACCTGCATTATGAACGGTGTTAGGAGAATTTGGATTAGTCGCTCGTTCTTGTAATCCAGCAACGCCGATCGAGAATTCCATTTCGTAAGACTCGAAGTAACGAAACGGCATATCCGCGTTGATGCGAGCGGGATACGCCCCGAAACAATCGAATACCCTGACTATTCCTTTTCTCGTTCCTTCGGAGAGATCGTTCCGTTCGCTTTTAATCGGTCGTTAATCACCTTTGTACCTGATTGCGCTATTACGACTCGTTAAGCCTCGGCGCCGAAGAAATTCGCGGTGCAATAAGGCCAGGAATATTTGGACCGATCGACGAGTACACCTTCCGCCTTGATGGCCCCTCGTTAATGTTCGCTCGTTGCTTTACTACGGGCATGAATTTAGAACGAAGGGGAATACCACGAAGGTGGCTTCAACCGTGCATCCGGATGATATAAATGAGAACTTGAACTTCCTCGCTGGCGTACATTAAAGTTCATCTGGTCTCGATAGCGTCTTTAACCTCCGCGAGGAATTTCATTCGCGATCAGTCCAATCCACTCGTAAGTCGAAGCGAGTCGGTCTACGATAACAGATTCTCCCTCTTTCCTCGGCTCCTACTTACGCCTTCTTATCGCCACGAAAAGGCTCGCTTTCGGTATCGCTCTTCAAAAGGATCTTCCGGGCGCTGAATATTTCCCATTCATCCTTCCACCCTTTATCCTAACGACCGCCATCGGTTACCGCCGTCTAATGACCGGTGCGACGACAAAAGTCATAAGGAAACGAGAATGGAAGAGGGAAAGGACATTCGTGGCTGTAACGAACGGGATTAAGAACGTTGACCGAGCGAGGAAGACGTTCCTCCACGATGAAAGCCATATTATTCTCTCTAGATTCTCAACGTCGGAATAGTCGCGATAAAGGGCGAAAGGGGAGGAGGATTAATAGAAAGGAACGATATCACAAAGAGTAATAGCCTGCCGCTGGTAAAACTTGGTGGCTCGGAAAGGAATTATCTTTCGGTCCCCTGCACTCGGCAGGAAACCTAATTTCAGTCTTCCTGTCATGGGAATGTGCACATCTCGCATTACGCTCCGAGGAGAAGCAAGACTGAAATAACGATCCTTCGAAGGCGAAATCCAACTTCGTCGTAAGCTTCGGTCCAGGCCTCGAATAACGTCTCAGGGGACAATACTCGCTCGTGAAATTGACGGGTCAGAGTCGGAGACTCCTGCGGACATCGCGGTTGGGCACAGCGAGGACAGCGACCACTAAGCTCATTTTTTGGCCTAGGATCCATCGTTCAAGATTGGTTCCAAACCACTAGAGCAATAGTATTATACATATCGCGTGGAAAGAGCAGAGGTGATAGTCGAGATTCGAAGCCGGATCTCCCGCGTGGAAGTCCGACAGCAGCGCAGCTCTGAGGAATCGCCTTGATCGAAAGAAGTTAACGCGAGCAGGAACGTTACGGTGGGGTACGCCGATGTGCTTGATTCGATAAAAACGTTATTGCCGGGCGAGGCAGCTCCTTTAACCGTGAACCGTGCGCTTAATCGAGGGCCCAATCGCGCTTCTGCGCCGCAGAGGGCCACAGCCAAGGTCCAAATTCGAAGATCACGTCTGCGAATCTACCGGATAACGATCGACTTAATGGCCTGGTTTAATGACTCCCTCCACCCAGGACTGCTGTGCGCGATTCCTCGCACGAACCCAACCCCGCTTTCGTGCCTTCGGCCGCCCGTTTTCGGGCAACGACTCCGACGATATTATCGTCATATCCTCCTTCCTACTTCCTGGGCGTGTGAGCACCGGTCGTTTCGAGAGCGCAGCGGCTAATCTTATATTTCGTTACGCGAATTAGCGATTCACGGGCTCGAACTCTTACTCCGCGCCGAGGGCCGGGGCCGATCTTTTCGGGAACCCTTCGAGAACTTTCGCTTCGCCCGGTACGCTTCCCATGTCGCGAGCCTATCGCCTGAATTATCTAAATTGCGTTATGATAATCACCGATTTTGCTCGGATCCCTAATTATCCGGTAGTATATTAATGCGCATCGCTGAGAAATTTCGTATCTCGTATTTTTTTGCAGTGAAGCATCTTGAAATTACACGATGTTGAATAGAGAGAACGGGGTAAAAGGAACGATAACCGTTCCGGGACGTATTCGATTTTTATTCGCGTAAGACGGTCCTGTCGATCTGCAATATCGTTTGGAAGAGAAGCGAAGGAAACGCTGGTTTTTTCGCGCGTGAAAAAAAAAACTCCGCTTTCGCCGCGAATCGCGGCGGATTCGAGGATGATTTTCGAAGGCACGGTCGGACAAATCGGTGGTGCAGGTCAGTAGGAAATGGAGGGATGGGGGGCATAGAGGCGATGGAGAAAGGAAAAAGGCGGAAAGGAGAAATGGAAGTGGCGCGTGGCACTGTCGAGTAAGTATTGGATGCCGCCAGATGTTGCGGTGAGGCCAGCTGCTGCACCTCCTCTGCCCTCTTTTGCTTTTCCTCGCGGCTTTTCGAGAGTGCCGGGCAGGTACACGTGTCCACGTATATAGCGTACGCACTTTGCGTCCACTGGTGGTATATCGGCCCGAGACAGTTTCCTGATCTCTCCGAGAAACTCCTCGGGTGCCATCTCGTCGCTACCTTTTTTGGACTTAACCCTACCGACCACTTCCCTTTTTTTATCCTCTCCTCGCACGATATCGAGGGATTATGAAAAATCACGATCGACTCGCGATGCGTTTCCATCGCCCGGTATCCCGCGATATCTCTCGCTTCGTTCCCTCGCGTAAGCTATTATTCTCGTCTATCTTACGAGGAAAGTCCCGAGAAAAGAATTCTCGGTCGTTCCAAGAGAATCCGAACTATGGCTTGTAATTACGCGTCGCGTGACCATACGTCCGGTCTGCACGAAGAAAGTACCGAAAAACTTTGCGTTTTTCTTGCTTAAGGACGGATCGTAAATTCGTAGGTAGGGTAGGGGAGGGTGAGGGCTTCGAGGGGGAATACATTCTTCGATAATCGTTACCAGTACTCTCGATCGTCCGCGCATAAATCATATACGCGAAATCCCTGCAATTGGTAGAAGGATCGATCATTATTACGTAAAATGTACTTATCGAGTGTTCGTAAACCTCGGTCGAAAGCAGATGGCAAGGTACGCGAGAGATTTTCGTTCTCCGTTTGCTCGTGAAAACGATCCGTAAAATCGGACGGCGAGATCCTCTTACGTAAGAGGAGGAGCGTTTGCCCATCGAAAGGGGGATAGGAGCGCCTTGGACGGCGGTTCCGCTACTGGGAGCCTCCATCCTTCGCGATTCTCCCCGAACGACGAAGAAGAGGAACGTTCGGCACGCTTGTAAGCCCGTAATAAGCGTCTTTGTGCCGGTACCAGCGCCTCGGGGAAGAGAATACGAGGATGCTGCTTTCCGCCTCCTACTCGTCGCGGATCAAACGAAAAGAGAAAGGAAGTGGTCCCTCCTGCGTGCCATTCCGCGCCTCTGGTACTCGCAGTATTGCGACCTGCCCACACTGCCACTCGCCGAACAAACGCTTCGATTCCGCCGGATAATTAATCGCCTCGCATATTCCAGCAGCCGAGTTTATCGTGACGCGAGTCAAGTTCTTCTTATCCGGGTATGAATAATACCATCGTACTAATAACGTCGGGACGCTCGCGATCGTGCATGCTCGTCTCGTTATACGAAACGGAAATCCCCCGATGCAGCCAGTTTACCTATAAAATATTTTACATCGTATTTTCACGCCTAAAGAACACTTACATCCAATTATGAATACAACTGCGGAGCAAACATATACGAGCTTATAAATCTCTTTAAACACCTCTCCAACGATAAGGAAACGCTTTCCAGTTTCTTTAAGGAGCGTCCAAGAGAGAAGCGTCTTCTCGTTCGTTCCGAAAGCATTGGTAGCCAAATCCTTTCCAGTCCTCCCAGAAGGCACGGATAACGAGATCCTTTCTGCTCCACGGTGAACCTTCTGGATGTACCGTGAGAGACCTGCACGTCCCGGCCGCTTTTCTTCGTGGTCCGCGGGTAGTGGCCGGTGAAAAGCGAAGGACGGGGCTGCGGCAGGAGGGAAAAAAGGAGGAGGGAGGGTCCTTCGAGCGAGGAGAATGAGATGGGAAGGAAGTGGCGGAGGGGGTCGAAGGCGAATATCCTTCCTGCCCTCGGCTGCAAACAGGCAGCTGCTCTGATTTGAGCACGTGCTACCACCGTAGCTCGGGCCGCGCGGATAGCGGAGGCAGAGGTTGGTAGGTTGGTAGGTTGATAGGTAGGCGTTATACACCGACCACGCGTACGCGTCCACGGCCGGCGAGTACATTCACGTGTACGCTCGCGCACGCATGCGTGTCTCCCTCCGTTTCGTGGAGACCCAACGAGTCGTTCCCCTCGGCGAGTTGATGACTTCGTCCCTATGTGGTCTCCGCAGAAAGATTTCATTGTTCCTTCGGCTCCTCGTGGACGCCTGAAATTTCCTTACTTGGACTTACCGTTTCCTCGCCGGCGAGTCCCGTCTCTTTGCAACGAGAATAAACCTTTGGCAGCTCGTACACCGTGGAGGGTTCCGAATGAAATCCTCCTGGAGCAAAAGTGCTCCTCGAACGTATCCGTTTATTTAACGCTTCTGTATCGAATCGATTATAATCGTGCTTCGTATATAATCGTGCATATTTTTCGTAACGCTTTGGACGATCCTAGGGGAAATGCGAGGACGATCGAGGAACGCGCTTCCTTCTCTCGCGCGTAAGGACTGGATTTAAGGAATAAATATAGGAGTTGGAACTTTTAGCCCTAATACGGCCCGTTATTGCGAAGCTCGCAAGGGTAATCGGTTTGTGGATAAATAACTCAATTTTGATGGTACGTAAGTGCACGGTGGCTCGAGAAGGTTGGTAGCGCAAAGTACGCGTGCAATTTTCTGGGCTCTCCGATTATTAATTTAGTGGCAATCCGCAGGTGCTCTCTCGCCTACCAAAAACGTGGTTGACGCACGGCCGACTCGAGGCCCCGCATCGGGCCGAGCGCATACGATATATCGGCTAGGATATTGCGAACGATATTTATTGGTGGGCCTCCTCGTTCCCGTACCTGATAATCACGCGACACCTGTTACGACACAACACTTACTTAATTGGAGGCTACGAACAGCTGCCCACACGACGAACCAATCACGGCGGTTGCCTGAAATTCTTCTTTACTCGCGACATCCCTATCGAGCACCTGTTCCGCACGAAATACTCCGTGAGAATCCTTGACCAGGATTTCTGCCAGAGGGAAAGTCGGCGTAAATTACGGATTCTGATTTATTCGTTGGGAAAAAAGGCCGAGATTTAACCGGACCGATCGCCACCGGCCGAGCCCCGTCACTCATTATTCCTATACGTTATCGCGCGGCCGCGGAGCAGCGATCTCGACGAGGAGGGCCCCGAAGAGGGAAACCTCTTCAAATGAGAGTCCTCGATCGCGTAACGTTATTTTAAAATAAGGGTGAAACGTCAAAATTACATCGACACCGCTAAGAATATTTCGCGAGCATTGGAAATTCCACACCACCCTTACAAACTACCTGGGTAAGTCTCGAATACCTCCTGGTTCCTCTTCGTTTCATGGAATTTCAGCAAATTTTGTCGAGAGGAACGATCCCGCAGATGCGTGACCGGTAAGGCGATGCTCGTTGCCAGGTGGAATTTTGGAAGATTCAATAGGCCGCAAAGAGAGGCAGAGGAGGAGGAGGAGGAGGAGGAACGTCGGTGGCGGTGTGGCGGCACCAGGAATTCGGCGCTGTCGTGCCAGAGGTTGGTGCATCGGCGGCACGCGTCGCAGGAGGTTCGTACGCCGGCGCATTCCACGGGGCATGAACCGCCGGTATTTTTTGCATGGTGCAAGCGGGCGCATAATCGCGCGATGCACGAGGGCAGACGCGTGCAGAGGGACAGGCGGGGATGCAAGTTGGTTAGAGGCCGACGCTGCACGGCTGACCCGGCGGCGAAACCGGAGACAAAACTCGGACGGCTAAGCGCGTGCTTATCGAAAATCGAAGGGAGCCATCGAGGCACGATCGAGCACCGGCTCGTTGCCTCGGAGAGGAGCGAGGAGAAAAACGCCGGATGGCTCTTCACGGATGCTACGTGCATTGCGAGCGCATTATTGCTTACCACGTTTTAGTGCACCGGTTTTAGTGGATGGAGGTTGGCCCGGAAAAGTACGAGTTGAAAATCCCATTTCTCAGCTTTGGTTCGATTACCGTGCACCGTCGAGAACTGCGGCTCGGCTGGTTGGGAATTTTTTTTTCTCTTTTTTTTTTTAAGGTAGAACGTAAGACGGACGAGCTGGTAGTCGATGCCGACGAATCGAGCTCAGCTTATTTTTCTCCATGCGCGTCCTATCGCTCCACGTGGATCCTTCCATCGATCGCGCCTCCCGAGAGTCGCCTCCTTCCTCGAGGCTCGACAAGACGCATGGAAAACGATTCGGAGCCGATGAATGGCACTCGAGCTCGGATCCTCCGCGTGTGAGTCCGAGCGTCTGTCCTAGCAGCCGCGATACTTCCTGCCCCGTTGTTCCATTCGGAAGGAAACGAAACGCCGTGGGCCGAAAATGTCGAACGGTTTGAAAATGGGCCAGTGATCTCGGTTTCCTACTTAAGGAGCCGGAGGAGCAACAGATGGTACCGACAGTGCGGATGCTGCATCGGGCCGCGTTTCTTTGTCCGTGGCACGTGCCGCGCTTCTTGCCACGATCTGCGACCGAATGCGCCGCCGAGACCATATTGAGCGCCGTTTTAAGCCGGATCACGTCTCGGCTTTCCTTCGGCATGAAAAGATTTTCCTTGCCCGGGAAAAAAAAGAAACCGGGCCATCTGCGCGCCGTAAAATCTCCATTCGGGATATCACTCTGAAATTCATACCTGCCTCACAATGGGGCACGCTTCGGATCGAGCGATCGAACCGTACGCTCCAGCACGAACCGCGTTTCGCATCTTTGTCGACCGCTCGAACGATCAAAGTGACCCGCGTACGACCATTTTTCGCAGTAGAGATTGACGTTTAAATCGATACGATGCACGAATCGATGTATAAATCGCTCGTGGTGTATAAAGGCGATCTCTCGCCGCGCGTATCGCGTCGGTTCATTCGGAGCTCGATATCGCGTATCTACGCGATACGCTTTCCCCCCTTGGAGGATGTTTTGCCTCATCGAAGGAGAGCACCATTGTAAACCTATCCCGGCGCGTAATACGAAATTGATCGATTCATTAATCTACCGACTCGGGACACCCTCGATGGGCTACCGTAAACCGGCGATAACAATGCGACACTCGTTATCAGATTCGTCCGAGTCGGCGATCGCGGCGATCGATACGCTCGGACGCGCCTCTCGTATTTCGCGGGCGAAACGTTCCCGGGAGAATAAAACCGTGTCATCGCTGAAACTTGGCGCGACAATAAAGAAGCGAGCGGCGGCCGTAAACGGAGAAATCGTAAAAAGTCGTCGTGTCCAAAGGGCGAACCGGGAAACCGACGCGCCGATGGTAAATGTATCGACATATCCCTCCGCTCCAAGGTGATCGATGATCCGCCAAATTTTTTTTCAATTAATTTCCAGCACCGCCCGCAATTATACCGTATAAACATCCAATTAAATCATCGATGCAGTCATACGTACAAAAATAAGCAAACCACATCGACGAAATGTCGATATCAAATTGCTCCTTCGAAGTAAAAAAAAAAAAAAAATGATAAAAAGAAAAATTTATCCCAGGACCCACCGTTTAAGGTAGATTCCGAATCACCGTACACCTACGGTACACGTATCGCATGGAAGTACCATCGGGCCTGTAAATTGACACGCCGACAGTAAATTTACATACATAGATTTGACACAGGCGCGAGAGAGTAAATCCTGTGATCCGCGATCCATCCTGAATTCCACCCCTCCCCGGGCCACGGACGACAAATATTTCCGCGAGGTCCGTCCGATATCTTGTCCCAACACGGCGGCCTCTGGCCAGACGGCTCGCGGCCGTCCCCTTATCGTCGTCCCACTGGTCGAAGCATCGGGCCCCTCGATAGGGAGTTCGTATCAGTGCTCCGCGTTACGTGCAGGAGGGCGGCGGCTCGGCCAAGGGGATGAGGAGGGTGGGACCGAAGGGGAAGACGAGGAAGGGGCAGATGGCAGCGTCTTCTTCGCAGCCAAGTGGCAGCGGGCACGCGCCAAGCGAGTCGGAACATCTGCCGTTACTTCCCAGGAGTACAAGAGAACCACCGACTCGAAGGCAACGGGCCATCTTCTAACAGGCAGTCCGTCAGGCCCGGGCCAGTTTCTTATTTCGTATCTCTCCAACAACCACCACGACCACCTTTGCAGTGGGATTTTTACTTCTGTTCCTCCGCTCCCCCGACAGCCCGTGCTGGTCGACGGTCGGCTTTCCTCCCCCTTCACGATTTTCACAGATGGTACGCGTCGCGCTTCGGCCCCGCCGAGGGAAATCTCTCCTGATCCTGGCCAAAGAAGGCTGGCGCGTACGTGATTTACTTATCTCGTGGAACGGTGCCGCTTCCGTTACCGATCTTTCCCTCTTCTTTATCGACGCAAGCTGCTCGAGGATTTATAGGTTTTTCTTTCCTCATCGACGCGCGCGGCACATGGTCCGTATCGATCGTCGCGGATCGTAAGATCGAGCGGCATTACGCGTGGGAATAGAATCTTCGAGGCTCGAGAGCTTTGCATCGCTCGTGTCGGTGGATTCGTTTGATCCATCGCACGTGCGACGCCGTAGACTCGATAAAAGATCCGGCACGCGTTTCCTCCTCCTTTATTCCGGAGCACGTGTCGGCAGAGGCGTCTCCCCTTCGTCCTCAGGATTTTCGATTTCCGATTTTCGCAGATGTCTCGCGGTTCGATCTTTCCCTCTTCAGACTTTTCCTTCTCCCACTTCGAGGATCCCTCGTGGGGCCCTGGAGGAAGTCCATTGCGATCTTGAATTCGTCGTGCGCGATGAGGCTCCATTGTCGAGCGACGCACAATGATCTTTTCTCGATCCTGGCCCGACCTACGGTGACCGAGAATATCGGTGGGAGTAACCGGGAGAAACTTTTCATTCTCCTTCGAGGAAATCCCTCGCCTTTCTCGCTTTTGTGACGCATCGCGCAAAGACCAAAGTTTAAATAACGAGAAGTACGTGAAAATATTGAAATATACGAGTATATTTAAGCGTATAAAATCTCCGTATAAGCGGAGGACGACGTTCGTCCCTCGCAAGGCGAATCCCTCGATCGTCGCACTTTTGCTCGACCACGGATCGAGCCTGGAATACGAGGAAAGAGTCTACAAAAGCATCGATTTGCATGCGAACGACGCGTTAGCCGAGAAGCGTGGCGATAATTCTAGAAATCCACCGCGCGATTCATTGAATCTTAATCCTGAAATATGGGGGATATTCTATCGAAGTGGCGTCGCATCGTATTTTCTTTTTTATCCAGCGAACGAGGAATCCGTAGGAGGGAGGGACGCCCGCAAAGGGACGGCCGCCGTCTTCCCGCTACTCCTCAAGCGGTGCCCGCGATCGTGGCAGATGCGAGGCAGAGGGCGAGGAGGAACTCGGATTTCCGATCGAGGATTCCACCCCAAGGAAGATTGCCCGGCACCAGCCCTCCAGCCTTGATTGCCCCGAAAGATTTTATTAAGAATACCTCGTACGAGGAACCAACGCAAATTGCTTCCATAAATCACCCTTGGAAATTATAAGACCGACGGCGAATTCCCCTCGAAATTAATATCTTTTAATTATCGAACCAAGGCGCTATCCCCGGGGTGATCGTTTCGCGGCAATATCCCCGGGGATAAGCGAGACGCGCAAAAATCGATTAAGGTAGATCGGATCTAGCGAATCAATTAAAGGAGGAACATATGCTCGGCGCTGCTGCCTACTTTACTCGAGCCTCTTCTAGTCGCCGAGCCGAGCCACTCCGCGCGCCTCGTGGCCGATCGCGAGAAACGTCGAGGGATGATTACCGGAGCTTCGGCCATGTTTTTTTCATTATCTCTCCTTTATCCGACCGGTCTCGATACTCGTTTCGAAAGTCGTCCGGTTTCGAAATCCATCGTATCGAGATGCTAAATCGAGCGCGAACGATCGAGGGAAAAATCGTCGAGAGAGGATGCGCGAGATTCGAGCTCTCGGATCCTCCTCCTCCTCCTCCTCTCTGGCGAGGCAGGGGAGGCAGGCGGGTAGGGGAGCGGCCGCGGCGAATCCGCCGTCGCTTTGATTGCCCGCGAATGCAGGTGCCAATGACGGTAGTCCCGGGCCGAAAATATCTTGGGCACGGCCGGAGGAGGATCGTAGGGATCGCTAATCTCGAGACGGTGAAAGCTGCATAAAGCCAACAACGAATCTCCCTCCCTCTCCCTCTCCCTCCTTCGGCATCTCTTCTCTCCTTCTCCCGGCATCTGGCGCACCGGCAGTCCAAACACGCTTTTGTCGTGAGTACCTATCCTTCCGCGAGTAAATGCCCCGTACCTGCCGACGGCCCAAAGCCGGCTGCATCGTATAATATTCGCTGGCGCGGGGTGCACCCGGGTTATGCGCCGTGAGAGCACACCGATACTCCCGGTTGAGCACCGCCAGAGGGATAGAGGTTGAGAACGCAGATACGGGAGTGACTTTCGGCGCCTGACGCCAAAACTATCGCGAGTCGCTCGAAACGTCGAAAATCCCGCCCGCGATTCCTTCTTCTCGTCCTCGCCGCTTACGCGGGCACGCTCCAAAACGATTCCAAGTACGTCGAATGAAATTACGTTGGGAATTTGCCGAGGAGGGAGTTACGAGCGATCGCGACTCGCCCTTCGCTCGTACGTCCATCGCGATAAATTACTCGAAATAACGCAAATGTGCGAGTCGACATAAATTATTCCTCGTTACGATGTTTTCGACTCGATCCGCCATCGAGGAGGACGTCGATGCCGCTTCGCGTCGCAAATTACTCAAACTCGTTATGGACTAGCGAATAAATACGGCGAAAGCGTCGAGAGACACTCGTCGAGCGTATCCCGGGCGCGCGTCGAGGCGAGATCCTCGCGGAGGCTCGAGGGCCGGTTTTGGAAAATGCTCTCGATTCGTTAGAAGCGAAGCTCTCGAATTAACGAGGACGATAACGGTGTCGGCAGGTGCCGCGTGCTCGGGAGGAGCGCCCGGCTACCCGTCATACTTGTTTTCTCGCCGCGCTCCGCGATATTTTGAATTGACGTGCAGCGCCACGCTTTTGGCCCGGGCCAAAAAACCGACAGCCGTTCCCCGCGTCGAGGATCAATGCCGCCGCCCGCTCCCAAGTGGGTCTCGCTTAAAAAATTGATAAACAATTAATTAAACCCTCGGCCGTACTCGTAATTAATTGCTCACATATATTAACGTATTAATCGGCACGGGGGACTCTCGCCAAAGAATTATGCTCGACTGTCGGCTTACGTCCCGATATTAACCTGCCCACTCGCGTCGATTCGTCGCTGGTAATTCGGACCGAGGCGTTGCCGCCAGCGCCTTCTCTCTCTCTCTCTCTCTCTCCGTTGATTTATAAAGGAAAATCACGAGGCGCGAAATCCTCCGGCTTGCTTTTGATTTGCGGCGCCTGGCCGGTGGTTTTTTCGTTTCCTCGCTCGGACGAAGAAACCCTCGGTGGAAGGCAGCTGTTCATCCTTGGCACGGAAGTGATCCCGGCTATCGGCTTCTCTTGCCGTCAAAAAGGAAAGAGTCGAATCGCGGAGGGGCAAGGGGGAGGGGATCGACGGAGCGCTCGAAGGGAGAAAAAAAACGATTCCGCGCGGAAACGCGTTGGGGAAGGGGAAGGGGGAGGGCGTAATCCGGATTGCCTTAATCTTTTTGGCGAAAAGGTTTTCTCGGTGAAAAAATTGATTCCACGAGCGATCGCGTTCGGAGGGTGCCAAATCCTATCGATCAAAGCTCAAATCGATTTATCGGAGACGATTTTGCGACCCCGCGATCGATCTCATTTTTTATAGGATCCCTCCATACAGGATCTATCCTGGTAGGTCGTTTGACCGAAATTTGCTAGATTTCCGTTTGATCGTAAAGAGCGGCGTATCTGTATTGGCGGATCTTTGAGGCACGCGAAAGGCAGCACCGAGGAGCATCGATCTTTCGAACGCGGCGCGCAAGGCGAGTGAATTAATCTCGTTACGCGACTCGGTCCCTCTCGGGTCACGAAATCGATCGGTCCGCCGATACGCGGCCGATATTTTATATTTATTAATTCAGCTTCTAATTAACCGGAGAATGCTCGAGGCGGATAAAAAGCGGTACGAGGCTGCGAGGCGGGAAAGGTGGGGGAGACTTTTACCTCGGATTAAGATCTAATTTCTACACGCGCACGCACGTACTCATTCCACCTTGCGGAAAGGTGTCTCGCCTCGTCTCGACTCGTCCGGTGGCGTGCGATCGGCGTACGCCGCTCTAAATTGGCTAAATTATCACCGATTAGGCGTACGTACCGCTTTCGTTCTGCCGAAAGGCAACCGCCGGACTTTCCCGGGGAATGAATCCATATCGGAGCTCGATATTGCGCCCGTGCTTCTGCACCTGTAATCGATCGGACAGAAACGCTGGCGCGACGCGCGACACGTGGGTCCGCGTAATTACGGATAATCATCGGGACACCCGACAAATTTACGTTTGCCACTCTACGGGCGTTTATTGCGCTGAAAAAGACGATCTTCCTTAAAAGAAGATTAAAACGATGCCGTCGTTTCTCTGAACAGCATTACAATCCGCTGCTCTGCGACTCGTCGAAAGTCGATTCGGAGCTGAGGTGGTGTAGTGGATCTTGTATACGGGAGAACCGGGTCCGAATTTTTCACGCGATATGTACACCGTAGTTCTGGTGGTTTGGAACGCACCTCGAACGGTAGGTCCTGAGCCGAATGACCTGAGCAGTCGGTGTCGAAGATAAATAAAAAAAATGTCCATCCAACAGCGCCAATCGGGCCCTGACTTTGGAGCCCTGCTCATCGGAGCAAGCTCGTATTCTTCGATGGTGATTCGAGGAAAATTTGTGGAGAATTTCAATAACGTCGGATCGACGAATTACGATAGGGAAGCATCCGCTGATGATTGCCGTTGTACGATGGCGAGTACATAATGTACGCGACGTAATACCAGACGAGTTTGCATCGGTCGCTTCCGATGTGCTTATTACGGTGAAAATCCTACATTATCCGGTAATAAAGGGAAATTAGTAATGAACGCATTACCACCAAATGGTGTTTGAACGAACAAAGTTGCTCTTTAAGTGGCTCGAGGTACACGCAGCTGCCGCTCGGTATTAAGACAATTATAGGAGTCATCGCGGATTCTGCGAAAGGCTCCGACCGTAAGGTGGAGCTTTAACGTGGGAAAGGCTTCTCGCTTTACATTATCGTTCCGATATATAATGCAAAGCGACTTTCTTGGTGGACGCGGTTCTTCGTGGAACGGTACAACGACCCTCGCCTACCGTCCCGTGGATTTATCTCTGTTTTCTCACTTTATTTTGTCTTCGGCCCCGCAAACACCCGCCAGGACTATGGAGAATCTTTTCAATCCCGACCCAGCTCCCCTATTCCGACTGCCCTCGGTTTTGTTCCTTGCGTAACGACCGCGATTTAACCACGATCGCAACGGTCGCCTCGATGTGAAAAACTCACGGGTCAAGCCCAGGAAGAATCGTAGAATTCAGGTAGGAGCAGGTGTCCTTTTATTTATAAGGCGACCATCGATTCCAATTCCTTATTACTTACGTAAAACTTTTTCTTATTCCATACTACTCGGTGTAAAACGTTTCGACGCGTTTCCTTCTTAACGCTAGAAGTATCAAACCAGTCAAAACGACTGGTCGGTCGTTTCTTTTAAAAAAATCGTAGTGCTTTGTAAGGATGTATTTTTTAGATTTTCCATGATTTTCATGCAGTATTTGGATCACCATTTTGATTTACTCAAATTTCCTTTTATTCCCCCCTTTTTTTTTAAAGACGTATGTGTTGTTATAAATATGTCCAGAAAGTGGCTGGTAGTTCTAGTGTTAACGAGGGATGCGGAATATCTCGCGAGATTTATTTATCATAATTCCTTATATATATAGATAGGATAAAACCTGGAGGAAGGCTTTGGCGCGCGCTCAGACTTTCGCCTCCGAGGCTTTTTCATCCGTTAGCCGAAACGGCCGTTGCGATACCGTCTGCGGCTATGACGAAGAAGAAGATCAGGGGAAGACAGGAGGGAGGAACCTGGGCCGTGATTCAAAAGATTCTCCATGCTTTTTGGGGTGTCTCGCAGCTGTTCCTCGCCTCCTTCCGTACCTTCCCCGACTTCTCCGCCGCCCCTGCCGCCACTCCGAGCATTTTCTTCCTTATCTAAGTACCTATCCGCACGTAACGCGCCGAATCCTTTCCGGCGAAAGCAACTCGAGTGCCCTTTCATACTTCTCTGCCCTCCAGCCTCGCCGATCGCCTCGACGAGCATCGCAGAATTTCAAGCCACTCGATGCCTTCGACGATAGAAACTCTAAGAGCGACGTTAATCCTTACCCTCCGATCTCTAAAACCACCGGCTTATTCCACTCTCGCATACGCGAAACGCGATTGAAGATAGAGATGCGCGAGATATAAATTCAAAAATACACCGGCCATACGTGGGAGGAATTTGACTGGAATACCTGCGAAAAATGGTATCTGATCGGGGAATATTTGAAATAGCGCAGGGCCCGCTTCCGAGGGCAGGCGGGAGAATTTCGGCGGCAGAAATCTCCGATCGGCCACCCGGAGGTTACGCAAGAGGCGCGAAGGGGAGAGAGGAGAGAGGGGGGAAGGAGAAATGCGCAGGGTGGCGAGGAGAGATTTGGCAAGGGTTCCTAAAGCGATTTGAGGGAGGGAGGGAGGGGGGGGGCGAGCGGGGAAGGCGCGAGGACGACAGATTGCCAGCTTCGATCTGAGCGGCCGAGGGGTTTGCCAGCCGGTCGACTCGTTTCTTTCGGTGCCTCTCCTTTGGTCCGCTTCACGACTGACTCCTTCTGCCACCGAAGATTCCACCCTGCAGGACCTTCTGGGCCGACAGAAGGTCTCCACCATCTCCCGCTTCTTCACCCTTCCTCGGCCAGGCCGCCTTTGCCCCGATCGCACCTAACCCCCCCGACTCGCGCCGCCTTTCTCGCTCTCTTCTTCCCTCGAGTTTTCGACGCCAACCGCTTAAGGTCGTTTCCTCCGAGAGCTACGCTCTCCTTTCGATCTCTGATCCAAGGATAGATCGAGCGATCCGGTGCATACGACCGATCTCTCTCCTCTTCCTCTTCTTCTTTAAGAATACGAATGGCAATATGGAGAAAGCGAGGATGTTCGAACGAAACGTCGGTAATCAAAGGGTAATCGAACGCGTGGAGAAGCGTTGTATATTATCATCGAGGAAGAGCCATACTTTTAGCTCTAATCCTCGAAATTCGATCGATCTTGCTCCGGTCAAAGCGTCCTTTACCCTCGTACGATGAGCTGTGTTCGATACACGCGTTCCTGGAAAACTTATTTTTGAGCGGCGCTATTGAATTTGCGAATTTTAGTGCCGTCAAAGGGACAGGACACGCGGCAGGCGCGACGGAAAAGTGGAAACGAGGAAGGGACTTGGGGAATCTTGCGTCTTGCCGAAGGAGGGGAGGGTTGAACAACCCCACCGGTCTTTATCGAGCTCCGGAGACTTATTCTAAACGGTAGACGGTAGTCCGTAGACCGCGTGGAAGGGGAAACGGATCGCGGCAACCCTTTCAGCCTGGAAAGACGACGGTCCTCCGTCGTGCTTTACGACCTTTCCACTTTCCTTTCATTCCCGTACCTGTTCCGCGCCATTGCCTTGTGCGGACCTTCCAGGCGGCCGAGAATTCAGGCCGAGTGGCGGATAAAATGAAAAAGATGGCCGGAAGAGAGATAAGGAGGAAAATTTATACGGCGAGATCCCATTTGTCCCACCGTCTCGTCAACCAAATTATATCGGTCATTCGGCCTTACCGTTATTCGACGTATCGGTTATTCGACCTTAACCCAAGTATGCCGAGGAGTTTGTATTTCGAATGGATAATCGCGGGACGCTCTTGGCGGGAATAAAATGCGGGCGCGGAGGCAAGAGGACGGTGCGCGCGGTTGATGTAAAAGGGGAGCAAGATTCGCCGCCGAAAATCATGCGTGCACCTGTGCGTACGAACTCGGTCGGTCGAAGAGCGGACGGTGAACGAGTCTACCAGAACAAGGTTACGGGTAGTGATTTTGCAGATGCATCGTGAATTAATTACGCCGCGGACAGTGGTATTCCATATGCCTTTGCACGAACGTATATAATCGCTCGAACGGAAGCGCGTTTACGATATTGGTCGCTGGTAGCCGTTGACCCTATAACCGTTCGGGGTTTGAATTAAATAAACGGTCCTTACGAGCAGTTGTAAACGACAAAGCGGGTATTTACAACTGTTCATAAGGAGCATTTATTTGAGTCGTATACGTATCGAGCAAGAGGAGAGTCGGGAGCAACTATGAATGTTCAGGATTATTTGGAAATATTTGGACATACTATACGCCTTTTCGATAAAAAAAAAAAAAAAAAAAAAATGGGAAAGTACAACGAGGTTATAAAAAATCTGAGAAAATACGCTCTTGCCAGAGACGTTCCACGGTGAGGATCTGTCCATCCTAAATTTCGTGGCTGTCGGAGAAACGACTTTTAATATTCACGCACCGCCGTTGGTCTTCGACATTCGTCCCGGATGAAAGCGCGGAACGTTCGAAAAAGCTAGTCCACGCGGAGAAAGAGCTACTCCAAAGCATCTGTTGCATCGTGCATCAACACCACCACCACCACCACCACCGCCACCACCACCAACGCCACTGGCAGCACCACCAGAAGGCACCATCTCTACCACCGGCCCTGACGACCACCAGGTGCTACCCACCTTCCGTGTCTCCCCATCGTCGTCTTCGAAAAAACCTTCCTCGTGGCCCCTGCCTTCTCCAGCCCCCACCCCGGCTCTGCTCCTTTGGCTTTATTCCCCGAGATTTCCACCATCTGCAGCTTCGTGCCACCCCTCGCTCCGTCTCTCTTCCTCCTTCTCCACTCCGCACCTCGGCCCTCCTCCTCTGCGCTCCCTGCCAAAGTGTTTATTCCTCCTCGTTGCGTGGAAGCGCCCGTCGACCACCTTCTGCCAAACTATACGGACACTCTCCTGTACCTTCGATCCCCGTATTCGCTTCAGCGCGAGACGCGCCTAACGCTTTGATTTTGAATTACGGAAGCCAGGGATTCCGTCATAGCGGGAAATCCCGTGATCAAACTCCGATCTTTGCGTGTATCGCATTAAAGCATTTTTTCTTTCTCGCTCCAAGCGCTCGTATTGTTTATCGTGATACGATTGAGATCGATATTTCGATATTTTTTTTATATTATGCACACATATTAGCGAGTAGTATTATGGGAATTACTGCCTCGTGAGATTCATACCCTAAAGCACGTACGCGATCTTCGACCTATGGAATACCAGTACGGATTTTGATCCGTTACGAATGGAACTCGGACGTGGATCGTATTGAAAAACTGTTTCGTTGGCGAACGTATAAAGGAGCGTGGTTTGGACAGGAATTGAAACGTAAGTACAGCCGGTTTGTTCGTTCATCCGTCGGTCGAGGCTTTCCCCAGCGCGAGGAGAGGAGCGCTAATGGGACGTACTGTTGTGCGGTAAAAGAAAAGGTGACAAGGGAGGGTCCCAAAGGAAGAGGGAGGAGCACCATCGCGCATTCTTCGTACCTGGGGTACAGGTATGCGGCCCTTTGTAATTACGTCCGTATATAAAGCGAAATATGCAGATTCCCCCCTTGCGAAATACCGTCCACCGTACGGTGGGTCACCCGAGAAGTCTACTGCGTGCACCAACACGCGATGTACTCCACGGTATTCGTACGGGCTGCCTATCGGCCTTTATGACCATCGATCGCGACGAATAACCACTCGCCGGGATGGGAGTCCTACTTTGCGAATTACGAAAGGCGAAGGCACGGTGGACTCTTTGGCTACTCCCGAAAATGGATCACCGTACCTGACTCTGTCGCTTGGCGAAAGCTGGGGATTTTATGGAATTTTGCGCAAAGCTCGTTAACGGGAGATGTATTGAGAGAATCGTGCGAGTACGCGAGAGGAGGTTTGGGAATGGCAAAGCGAGGAAAAACGATGCGCCAAATATCCACGAGGCAAAGCTCGCTTATTCATACAACGAGGTTTGTTATTACGCTAGGAATAGACGCCGACAGCTTTTACAATCTGTTGTGAAATGCTAAATACCGTAAACGAGATCGCGCTAAGGTAGTTAGGAATCTCAAGTGTGGCAACCTGTTTTCTCGGCCGACAGGTATCACGCAACGTGATTACTCCAAGGCGAGGCCAAGACCAAGGTAATTACATATTTACCAACGACACTTGATTATCGTCGAACAAACGCTCTACTAACCGTCGATATCGCTAATTATTCCCACCTCGGCTTAGATAAGCTTGACGCGTGAAAGCGAAAGACGCTAATCGATTTACCATATAATTATAGACTATTCGACGTTGCTAAAATCGAACGTGATCTTTTTTATCGGTATACAAATATTGTATAACGCCCGCTGAGTCTCGTACGCGACAAATACGTTTCATCCGAGCGACGGACGGTCGAATTAGAGTCCTTCAAATATTTCCACCCATTTCCCCGGCCCCTAGAGGCCACGTATCGTAGGACAGTAAAACGCAAACAACCTCCCTTATTGTGTTTGCGAGTAACGTTAAAAAGTTTCTGCTTTCACAGCTGCTCCGTTCGTACCATTCGAAAGTTGTTTATACTCTCGCGTGTGCCCACCTCGCATGGGTATTATCACTGGAGATGGATGAGGAAAAGAACCTCTTCTTGCGATCGACAGGAAGTCCGTGCGAGGAGAACTTTCGTAACAGTAGCGTATCTCTCAGTTTGCGCAGGTGATGCAATTCCTTTGCGAGATATTTTCGAATCGGGCCGACACCCCGGAAGGCAATGCGCACCGACGTTTCCTCCACTACCAACGGACGTTGATCGCACGGGAGAAGCAAAAAGGTGGATCGAGAGCCTCCGCTTAAAGGACGGGATGATCGAAGCGTGGTCCGGTTATCCGATAATCTACAACGGGATTACTCAACTTTGTTGCAATTTCGCTACGATCGGAATTTCGGAATATCGCGAGATGTACGGATTTCGAGGGATTCGATGATTACGTATGACGTGATCGAGTAAATTTTGTATCAAATTTTTTGTTTTACGTATTTTCGTTTTTATTTTTATTTTTATTTATTAACTTTCTTAACGATTCTTCTCGGGAACATTTGCGAAGATTTACGCGAGGATTAACGAAGGATCGGCCAGAAGGAGACGAGAATTGATCGGGCGAAATTCTCGCGGGTAATTAGTCGCGAAGCGCACAATGCTCTCGTTACGAATGTCGAGAAATCGATTTTTCTCGGTAAACGAGAGCCGCAACCGGGACTTTCTTTCGAGCGTGGCGCTTAGAGAACATCTCGATCTCGGACTTTCGCTCTGCGATGCCGATTAACCGGCTCGAATGTTACGTGCAAATTAAAGGGTATAATCATTGTCTCGATGATCACGTTGGAGCTCGAAATTAGTAGCCGGATGTATCGGCGGCGGAGAAGGGTAACGAGGTAGGATCAGGTGTAGATCTCGGGTCAGTTTTTAGTCCAGCTTGGATAAATTTGAGCAAACGATCGTTTCCTTCCGCCGGGAAGCTTTGATCCGATCAAATATACCTAAGATCGTACGACAAGGACCATAGAGGAGTCCTACCTTCAAAGTTGCCAACGTCATTCTCGACTTATATATTTATATATTATATATAAATTATATATATTAATAAATTTATATAGTTATATAAATAAATGTATCGTATATATAAAGGATTAAATAGCACGTCGATCGGTGGTCCAGATCGATGCGAGGAAAATATCTATAAGACGACGAGAGGAGAAAGAAAGGCTACGCCCGCACTCGGTCCCAGATTACATCGAGGGCCACGGAAGCGTCTCACGGTTTTTCGAGGTTCAGCGGGGTTAAAAGGAATTACATTATCGCGAAGCGTTTGGGCGTGGGAGCGGAGAAAGATGCGAAAGGATCTTCGCCAGCTGATGCACCCGTTGCACCCGCGACCTGCCTTCTGCGCTTCCCTCTACGCCCGCCACGTCCGTTCCCTTTATACCGCGCCTTTCAGAAGTCCCTTTATCTCCTCATCTCCACGGACTAGTCGCTCTAATCGCGCCAAGAAAATTACACGGTCCGTCATCGCCTCGGTCTCCCCATTGCCAGGCATCGCCGGCTTTTCGCCGTCAAACCAAAGCGCGCGTTTCTAACCAAAACAACGTGGATCATCGTGATTCGTTACTAGGTATCCTAATCGCAAAACGCATAACCAGATCGTCGGATCGATACGTCGATCGGCGCACAACGAATCCTCGTGCGTCATTAACGAAGAGATGCGAGGAAAACGCGCTGCTCTCGCGACGCTCTTGAGAACCGTTTACACTCCCGTGCGATGGAGGTATGCGAAGCCGCGCTGCAACCTCCAGCCGCGAGTGTCGAAAAAAATCATCACCCTGCATACCCGATTCCGGCTTTTCGCCCTCCCCCCTCGCCCCCCCCCACCCTCTCTCCCTCCCTGGATCGTTGCACCTGCCAGAAGGAGACCTCACCGGAGGTGAGCCCGCTATCATCGCATCCAGCTTATTACAAAGTACCACTGTCCGCCATATTTATGTCCCCGCTCGGTGCATCCCTTCCTTATCGCTTCACCTGCCATTAGAGCCGAGGATCGCCCCGGCGATCGGTGCTCGACGATCGTCTTGCCCACTCGTTTCATTCCCGGTATTCACTCTTTCGTCCCGCCGCAAGGATGGAGGGAGGGAGAGAGGGAGGACGGAGGAGCTGGACCACTGGGCAGGTTGTCCGTGCATGTGCAAGCAGGTGAGCGGTGCGCGTCAACGTTTGTATACACGCCGCGTCCGAAGACGGCCGATACTCTTGGCCGAGTCTCCCGATCGAGTCCTAAGCCGCGAGTAGCTCCTTTAACCCGCTCTCGGATGATCGTTATTACCGTTATTACGCGGCCTGACACGCGGCAGGCGCCCCGTTTTTTCCCGCTCAAGTGCTCCTTCCAAAGTATACTTTAATTATATAGGCCATGAATTACTAGAAGGTCTCGCGTATAAGTGTAAGGTATAACGTCCGGAGGAGCGGCCGTTAACTATCGTTAACGGTATCCAGAGGCCAATGCGTTTCGATATCTGTTTACGCGAGGGATGATTTACGAAAATATAATGAGCGGCTTAGGTAAACGGTCGTATCCTCTCGAGGATTATCCTAATTTCGACGCTCGATGGGGTGAACGTCACGCGAGGCTAGGCCTGATAATGGGACGAGTCTGGGTCGTTTGCGCGATACCGATGAATCATTGGACGCGATCGAATCCCGACGCGCTGTTGCCGGGCGAGGCGATTCGAGTTTTCGTACGCGAAATATGCGCGCGTACGGAAACTTTGATCCGCACACACTCGTGCGCCGCGTATAGGAGCGGAATACAATTGGACACCGGTACGCGGAACACATTGAAAAGGTAAACGATCACTCACACACGATCCTGAGTCAGGTAGTAAGGTGGGTAGGTGGTAGATAGGTAGGTAGGTAGGTAGGTAGGTAGGTAGGTAGGTAGGTAGGTAGGTGCATACGCGTAGCGTGGGAAGGTCCGGCAGCTGAGAGCTGAGGGGCCCAAAAAGCGGCTGCAGCTTCTTCTTCTTGCCTCTCGCCGCTGGCTTCTGCTTTGGCCCTCCTTTGCCCGTGGGATCTGCGTCTCTGGATAGACGATCTTTCGGGGAACTATGCAAAGGGCCCCGGGAACGACTTTTCGGTTTTCCTCCTTTTTGCCCGATCGCGTCAACCGCGGCGCGCTCCGCACGATCCTCTTGGCATTTGTCCAACGTGCTTCGCGATCCGATACTTCTTTCGCATCGCCATTACTTCGACGACGATTCGTCGCGCGTTTGACGATCGTGGAAAGTCCCGATTCTCCGTACCAGCTTTCGATGATAATAATGAAATCATTTATATCGACATTCGGCTATAACGCTGTGAAAGAAGAAAATACGCGCCACTATTTTTACGATGCACGATACACCGTGCGCTAGAGTACCGATTCGATAAATACGCTCGAGTCAAGGATCGTGGAGCGCGGAGGGCCGGAATCCGACGATTCCTTTCCTCCTCGATGCTACAATAGGGACGTAAGGAAGCGCGATTGGGAGCGGTGATTCCCGATCGCGGATGCAAGACGCCGGGGACGGGAGAAACAAGGACAACGACAACCATAACGACATCCTGTCCCTTGAATTGAAAGGACGGGCATTCGGTGAAGGTCTCATTATTAATTGTTCGAGTTCCTGTTCAAACACCAAGATTAAATCCGGGAGGAACTAATCCGGCACGTAGTGCCTCTTTATTGTGCCTATCTCACGTACGTCCACTCGCACACTCGAGCCCCCGTTATTCTCACGCGCGCAACCTCGCCGGAGATTTTTCACACACATTTTCGCATAATCTCTCTCACGCCCATACTGTTTATCCCCGGCCACAGCTGTGCCCCGCTCGTTAATTTCTAGCCAACCGTGCCCGCTATACGTTTGTCCAGGTTATAAAAAGAGCGTGAATTTCGAGCACCGCCGGCCGGCCGGGGAATGAGCCAAAATACAGAGCTGGCGCAAGCCCGGTAATTATTTCCGCGTGGCGAAAGTAGGCGCCCGCAAACGGGACAATGAACGATACCGCCTAATGGTTTGAAAGGGTGAAGGAGCACGGAGCGCAAACGGGAGCGGTGCGTCCTCTTAAACGACTCGAGAGGTATTCCACCTCGAAGAGCACCGAGCGCGCGTAGAAAATGGGCGACGCTCATTACGGGCCGCCCTAATTCAATTTTTCGAAGCCATCGGAATGACGATGCGCGAAAACTCGATGCGCCTATCGAGTAGGAGGATCGAGTAAAGATCGGCGGTATCCCTTCTAGGAATATCCTTGCCCCCGAATCACACGCGTATAATTTAACCGCACGATTTCTGGCGAATAATCATACCTGGCCGGCCGATACACCTTCATTTGCTCGCACGCCGAATTTGAATGCGGGGCAGGAAGTCCTTGCCTCCCTCGTTCCTGGCTCCTCCGTACCCACAGGAACGACCTTCTCGCCCCTCCCTCCGCCTCCCGCCTCCCCTCCCGCCTCCCCTCCCCTCCCCCGCCGCCGCTGCTCGAAGGCCTGAAAAAGGCGCGTAACAAAAATAATAAAAAAGCGCTTCCTTCCGTTCCGTCTGTGGATCCTGCATCTGGCTCTCGAAGCCGCCGATTGACCAGGCGCTCTCATCTCCGATACTCCTCCCTCTCGCTCTCACGCGCCTCAGCCCCGATACTCGCCTCTCCTTTTGCCCCGGCGGATCTTCGCCAACTTCTTTCAGCCTCCGCCCACCTCTTCTCTCTTTCTCTCTCTCTCTCTCTCTCTCTCTCTCTCTCTCTATCTCTATCTCTATCTCTTCCTCTGTCTCTCGCCTCTTTCTCTCTCTCTCTCTCTCTCTATCTCTTCCTCTGTCTCTCGCCTCTTTCTCTCTCTCTCTCTCTTTCTTTCCCCTGCCCCCCCCCCTCCCTCTCGCGGTACCTTCTGGTGCGCGAAACCGCCGTCTGTCGGTGGATACCTTTTTATTGTTCCTCGAGGTATATCCTTATCTCCGAGGAAGCAGTACCCTTATGGCCCAATCTAAGGAACGGAGTATTTAGGTAGGCAGCGCCCGCGGAGATTCGGCCGGCCGATATATTTATATATACGCATACGTATGCGTACGTAGATACGCGGTATATCTATACATGCCACGCCCACGTGAGGTGTAGGCTACTTAGGAGCAGATACGAAATCCCGATAGGAGCTTTGATTTCGTGCCTCCGCGAGCTCGGTGGGACGGGATCGATTTTGATTCCACCTCTCATAACCCCGCTCTCCCCTCTCCGTTTCACGCTCTCCGAAGGATCCCCTATCGATGCAGCATCGCGAGCTTATCCCGCGACCTCCCCTTCTCGCGATTCGATCTTCCCTTTGATCCTCCGCGCGCATTAAACTGGTTAATTGTGTTACGAGACTGACGGAACCCGATGGAGAATTATCGATCCACGTCCACAAGACTCGTCAAAGGTCATCGTTGCTGCGACGAAAAATCCTCGATCGCAATGGGAGGAGGAGGGACATCGGCAGGAGTAATACGTTTCCTAGCACGCAGGATGTTTGGTCACGTGAGAGATCCTACGGAGCCGGCAGGACGCATAAATATCGCAAAAGGCCACAAGTGGCGTCGAGGGGCCCGAAAAAGAGGGCAGAGATTTCGGGGTTCCGGGGAGTGTGTCAACGAAACGAAGAAGGGAGCTGTGGGAACGTCGGTGGAGGAAGCGAGAGAGGAAGGGAGCGTTAGTGGGCGGAAGTGGCCCGTACAGGGAGGCTGCAACCACCTTGGCTTCCGCTATATTGAGCGCTGGCGATACGCACGACCACCTTGTTTTTTTCTCCCCCCACCCCCGGCCTTGTCCTCCACACGTGTTACGCGCTCCTTCCTCCTCCCCTCGCCCTCCCCGCCGCTCTCACGTTTCTTCGCAAAGTGAGCACCGCAATAATAGCGTGCCCGACATCCTTCGCTTCCTTCCTTGTTTTCTTCCACCCCCGGCCGTGTTTTGCTCACCTCCTGCCGCACGGAGGGACGAAAACAAGAGCGAACTTAGCAACGCGATTAATACCGGGCTTTCTCTCTCTCTCTCTCTCTGTCTCTTTCTGCACGAATTGCGTCATCGTCGCGGGGACGGGAAATATTACGATAACTTCAGCTGCTACCCGAGATTGACTTCGAAATGAAGCGCCCAATGTTTCTCTTCGTCCTCCCCTTCTTCTAATGTCCCGCTTGCTCGTCGAAATAAAGGGCTCGAGGACTACAATTTACTTACTCATCTTGCACCTCGATGTCTTCTGGACGCACAACCCCCAACTTAGCGAAGTTTCACCGACTCGTGCCATCTGCTTCTGCCTTCTTCCTTTTTCATCTTCGCCCTACTCTTTTACTTCATTTAGCCGAAATAAACGCACGGTCTTTTTTGAAGGTGACGCAAGAAACGTGCGAAAGGTCGTCAAGAATGGTGCCGTAATGTTCCCCGTATTTCTGTCAAAGTCCGTCATCCTCGCAAGACCGCTTTGTGACTGGAACCATTAATTACTTCAATTTTCTTTCTTGGCCGCACGCACGTTGGCAGCCGCAGAAAGAGCGGCGCGTTAACTGCGAAATAATTTCTCCTATCGCGCCTTCATCTCGTGCCTTTTTTATCCAGTGCTCTTAAGGAGGCTGCGGGAAATATGGCGAGGAAAAGTGGAGCCGCCGATGACCATACGGAGGAAAACGAGGAACGAAGGGAGGAGAGGAAATTAACCCGACGCGACACCTGCGAGTAAAGACGATTTATTAAGACTTTAAACTACGTGCACGGCTGCTGCCATTTACGCGTTAAACATACACTTGGACAGAATGCACGGCTGTCCGGAGAAGAGAACGTTTTGAGGTTCCAGTTTGTACGATCTTAATGCTAGGAGTACGGATGCGATCGAATTAACGGGCCCGTAATTTCTTATAAAAATTTTACAAGCGCACGACACCGTCCCGAAGACTTTCTCAGAATTTTTGCATTATTTTAAGGCTATAATCGATACTTAAATGGATATTTTCACTTATTTGCTTACCTTAATTTTTCTTTTTTCAAAGATTCAACTACTTCACTTAAATATGCCGCAATAGCATTCCGTAGTCCTAATGCTCCTTGTCAAGAGCCACGATTCTATTTTCAGAAGTAGAATCGAAGAAGCGTTGTTTTGAAAATAATTGCACAATTTTCTGTACCGTGCCAGCGACACAAATACGGGGACGATTAATTAACGATGTCCGATTCCCGAGTTTGGGAACACGATTAAACGCTTTCAGTGGAGTTAATTAAAATTCGGGTACGACAATGGTCGGAGGGTAGACAATACCGAGGGTGATTTCATGGCAGCGTCAGATGGCCAATTCCGCTAAATGGATGAATGGCTCGTAACGAAGGAAGAAGACGGATCGCTTTCACGACTTATCTCCATTGGTCAAACATCGGCCTGCGATCTCTCAAAGTCAAAGGGCAGCCTTGCGATGATCGAATTGCCCCCGAAATTCATTATTCACCGACGTTTCGATACTCCATAACTTAATAGGATGAACCCTCGATGGATGTTATCAAAGATGATTCCAGAGTATGATTTCACGTATCATTGCTCGCCCCTAATTCGTATTAACAAACATGGGTGTTCTACGAATCGTACCTTCGATTTAAATAATAATACACGTAGAAAGTTCGAATACGACCATGGTATTTTTTAAACGACGATCCTCTTATTCACGCTTACACAATATTCGTTAGGAGTTAGTTACACATAGATATTATTGCGAAATAGGCAGACGTTCGAACTCCCCTAGAGAACATCAAAGTTCCGTTTGCATCCATCACGTTCGGATTTGTCCACGTGACGCGCATATAATCCGGGATCTACGAGGTAAAACAAATTCGAATAAAAAAAAAAATTCATCGCGGATTAAACGTACGACACTGTTTAAAATTCTAGTCCGGGCAGCACTGGAAAAAGCTTGAATTTGGAATCGATCTCAGCTATTATCAGAGCCCCCCTCCCCCCCTGTCTCTGCCTTTCGTCGCCGTCTTCAGCTTAGCAAAGGCCTCCGTGTAGGCATAAAACTTACGTACATACAAATGAAGGTAAAGAAGGTGGGGGAAAGACAGGCCGTTTACCTCGAAAGGCCCGTAGTTTGGGAAAGTCGACGACGTCGGTGGCGCTCGTACGTAATGCCAATGCACACGGCCGTACGCGTACTTTCCGACATACTCGCGTACGTGTGTCCAACACGAGGGCGCATATACGCAGTGTCCACCCAAGGATCCAACGTGGACCATCGCTGGAAAATGTCTCGCCCGACCGGTTTTTTTCTTCATCGCCACCGACTATAATGCGATTCACGACGGGGGTACCGGTTCATCGGTACACGATCCATCAATAACGGAATATGAGGGACAACGATTATCGTTATATACGAATTTGCAGGATGTCCATTACACTTTGAAATACGAGAAAAAAGCCGAGTGAAATACATACGTATTAACACTACGGAAATAAAAATACTTATCGAGGATATGATCGATCGGGAGATAATCGTATTTAATCGGGAATATTCGTTATTCTTGAGAGAGAGACATAACGCTTTCTTCGTTCGTAATTATTTTTACGCGTAAGTGGAATAAAAAAAAGACGAGAGCGCGTCGATCGGCGACACATTGTATATGTACAAGACGATGGTGTGCCGGCGATTAAAACGACAGAGCGTCGGTACTGGTCGTTTTTACCATAACAATGCACGGTTCGTCATAGCCGTAAGCGCGCGTATACTCGTATTGTTCCACGTTTTCCCACACGCGGCGCGTACGTGACGCGAATTCATCGCGCTAATGGGAGTGCGTAGAACGCACGTTTAAGCGCTTATTCCAAAGAGCACTGGTGTCGAATATTCCTCGTCTATCGGCCTTCGAAGCGTTTTATTCGCAAACCTATTGGCAAACCTATTGGTATACGTTTTCACGTATACACTATCGTTCAAAAGAACTTACTACACTTTGAGGCACATTATCGAAATTTTATTTCGTCGTATTACATTGTCGGTTTATCGTGTCGCGTGAAGAATTTTGTACGATAATCGAACGATACGAGCAACGTGTATCGAGGAAGTAATGGTAGCAAAATCGATGATCGATAGACGATTCGTCGAAATTGACTTGGTAGCCGGATACTTATGGACGGGAGTGTATATACGAACACGCTTCGGCAATCCAGATGTTTCGGAACACTGCGGTTGCTTCTTCAACGTAAGTATAAACCAATCTTGGGCGGATTGTGAAAGTTTACTGCGACATCATTGATCTTATTTCGATCTTATCTTATCTTGATACAACGTACGGCATCAATTTGCCAAGTGTATTTTTTAAGTCCGTGGGAGCTTTTCTTTCTTTTCGCGTAGCACTCTCCGACACGCGATTCTGAAAAACGATTTCGTTCGGTTATAGTTTTGCGAAAGGGAATCCGTCGGTCTTTCGCGAAGCGAAAGAATGTGTAAAGTGAAATAATTGTGTTACCAGACGTACCGTCAAAGTTCCTTTAAACGGCCTTTCGCGCGAGTCCAATCCCTGATCGTACCAACGACGCCGATGCGAACGTTCGTCGACCTTTTTGGACGATGCTAAACTATGCAGGGCTATTCATTTCTAAATCTACGCGTTTCGTTGCCCTACGTCTCGCGATGGTTTTTTGTCTCCTCCAACGCGCCGCCGTGGGTGAATGTAAATCAAACCGTGTTTTGTTTGGCGTGTGACCAAATCGAGGGAGACGATGTGGATTTTAAGGAAATACCGCGCTTCGTACCGACACTCGAATGTGACTGAATTCTTGAGTATTTCCAAAACCCAATGTATATTCAACGAGGAGCTTTTTATATCCTTGGAGTTCGGCCGTTCGAGCGTGGACATGTGGAAAGAATCCCCCCGAATAAACCAACCGGGCGGTCAAAATAAAAACCACCGGTTCCTCTCGCGTCTCTTATTCGGACCTCGATTAAACGTTCTTTCGTGCATCGACCACTGGTTTTCCGAAAGCGGATAAAAGAGAAACATCCTGAACCCGTTGAGGGGGCAGCGGCGTCCCTCGGGCCCGCCACGCCGAAGAGAGCTATTAATTTCCAATGATCTTCGCGGCGACCAGCTGCGCGGGGGGAAAAAATCCTCGAAGGTCGCACGGACGCCTCCTTCGTTCTCCTCTCCCGTTCTGCTCGAGGAAACGTTTCGTTTTAAGTAGAACCAGCAGGCTTCCCGCCTCCTCCCTCCCCGATACTCGCGTTTCAGCATCTTCGTTTCACTCCCACCATTTCCGCGGGGGTAAGGAAGGAAAGCCCGAGGAACAGATGCTCGCTCCTTCGGCACGATCCTCCTTTTTCCCGACCTTTTCCATTCCGCACGGCGCTAGCCAGGTAACGTGGCCCGATGCAGTCAGATGCAAATGGCGGTTTTCCGCCGTGCTTGCTCCTCGAGTACCTCCTCGCATTGTGCTCCCTTTTTTTTTCCTCGTCCACCACCGTTACGGGGTAATCCTACCTTCGACCAAAATTCAAAGGGCGGCATCGTCGTGAAAGGGGGAGAAAAAACTCGCACGAGCGAGACAATGCCGGGTACGGACCGTTCTTTGTTACCGGACACTGGAGAGTAACTATGCATTAATCTCTTATTCTTTCGCGGACTGCTCGTGATTATCATCCTCGCGATTGCAAACGGGTGCGCCGTAGGAAGGATCCTTTCACGGCTCTTCGATAATAACCGAGAACCGAGCTTATCAGCGTCACGTCGCCGCGTCGTGTAGCCGCGATTAAGAATGCTCACGACGAGAGAATAGCGAAGCGCGTGGTTGCGATCCTTTGGATACCAAGCCTAACACCCTTTACAAATACGAAGCGGTAGTGTCCACGTGCCGCGCGATTCCTTCTTTTACGAGGCGCGGTGCTAAAGCAACGGTTATCGGCCTTCGCTTATCGGAGGGATCGTGAAACCCGGTGATAAAATACCTATCATCTACCTATTGTTCGATGCTCCCGTAACGCGTAGAGGCCCTTATCGGGCCGCGTCGATTACTGGATTTCCTCGAAGGGCCGGCGTAACGTGAGCTCGGCCAAGAGCGCGTTCCACGGCCTAGAAGTTATTTGTTTAGGAAGCTGGCCGGCCGTGGCTCGAAAGGAAGTTTGGCAAGGAGAAGACGGGCAAGGAGAGGAAGAACGGAACGGAAGGAAGAAAGAAAGAAGGTCCGCTGGTTGCGACGGGAGAAACAGCAGCTGCAACACCCGATACGTATCGTGTTGGGTCCGGGGCGTGGTGGGGAATATGCCTGGCAGGGTCACTCTGGAGAGATTATTATCGTTGTATCGGCCTCTTCGTACGGCCTCGACGACGTTCGGGAATCTTCGGGCGCGTGGCACGCGTGCCACGTCCCCACCAGCGCGGCCTTCGAGAAAAGGCCCATACCTTCTTGGGTCCTCCGCCGTGTATTCCTTCGGGCTGAGCCTTGGTTACAATAGCGATCGCTCGCGCCAACTGGAACATCGCGCTCCCGATCACTGGCGTCGAGACCGATCCGATATCTTCTCGCGTTCATTTAATATCGGGCAACTTTGAGGTCTTTCGAATTCTATCCCTTTCTTGCCATTTGGAGAGAGCGTAAGTCGATGATTATTGTCAACTAACTGCGGTAAAGAATACGATGTTTGGACATGCGTGAGAGCGTAAAGAGGTAACTTTAATACTCCGAAGAAATTGAATATTCAAAGGAGGGGTGGGGAATTAAAAGGTTTAGTTTAAAATCGATACCAATGATTTTTGATCGATATATTTTCATCAATGGATAATTCGATACTGACGAGAGCCACATTTGTCATGGTTTCGTAGCGATGGAAAATAAAGGAGACCTTAAGTAATCGCGCGCCACAGTTTGCACCATCGCTTGCCTCGAAGGCGGTCGTAAAGGGATTTCGATCGAAGGGCCATGACTAAAGGCGTACTTCGGGGCTTCGAAATATAAGATCCGAGAAACGCAGAATCACTCTCGCAGCCGGGGGGAAGACTTTGACTGGCCCTTCCGAAAGTCCCAATTGACCCTCGATAAATCTGCGCCGATCGTTTGGAAACGTCACGTGGGCATTGAGGGGATTCGACAGAGGATTACGAGTCATTACGTGAATCACAGAAATCCCCCCAGAACATCCGATAAACGAGTTAAACCGGTATAAGTACGAATACGTATTTCGGCTCACGAACAGCTTCACGCCCAGACTAATTCAACATCGTGATAATTGGGACATTAAGTCAAAACCTGGAAGATAATCTTTGTTACGCAAGCGTCCCGTGCCACGGCGCAGATATTAAAGATAAAGGCCGAAGGCTGGCTGCATACGAATAAAATATTATCTGGATGCACGCGCCACGATCTAAAGTCGAAACGTCTGGGGAACGGAGAAAATTGAGCGCGATTTACGAACCAATTATCGCGGCAAGATTGTTCGATTTTCGCGATGTACATATTTTACGACTCGAGGCGTAAGTTATTTGCGTAAGTAACGAGGAGAGTAACAATTTATTATATCTTGATAGACTTCCGATTCGTGGAACCTAAGAATTTATTCTTATACGCGTTACGATGATCCGGCAGCATCTTGTCTATGGGCACCTACACGAACTCAGGTGGACTGATAAACTCGTGGGATGCGGGCGGAAAGCCGAGCTGGGAAAGCAAACAGGGAAAAGGATTAAGTCGAGTGCTTGCGGAGCAAACAAACCACTCCATAGACACTTTTTGGCTGTGAGAATTCAAAAGGGTCGTGTAAACGGAAAATCCCCCAATGTCGCGCCACCGTCAACCCATCCCACCCTCGTTGTCGTAAAAGAGCGCTCGTGCACTGACTCCGCGTGAAATCGCGCGAATCCACCTGCTGCTATGTAATTTCCTTCGGTGCCTGATATTTCTGCTCTATCAGAAATAAACTTCGTACGGTAAAATTTAGATAAAAGTCGCGATTCCAAGCGAGGAGGAACGAAAACAAAATTTGTATAAAGTTGTAACAAATGAAGTAAAACGACGCACAGTTATTTCGTTCGAGAACAGCCCATGGGTTAAAAACCTACCAGAGGTTAAAACCGAATACGAAAGTAGAACGTTGTAACGCGATGCCCGTATTTCCGTTGTTCTTGAGATAACTTTAAATTCTGTTCGGCACATCGAAATGGGTACTACGGTACGATCGACGTGAACTCTAATTATTCCACGTTTGCGCGGTTTAGGCAACGTGGGAATTTCGATTCTTCGAAATACGGCTCAGAAGTCTAATTACCATAATCGGCGTATAATATATCTAGCGTCATTGTACAGCGATTAAGATGGGCCGACCGATTTGTGCCCGCCTCACCTGCGGTGTACAGCTCGGTCGCCGCGTACACGACCGTCTTTATTACCTTGCATTAAACGCGATAAAATATTGTTTAAGATGCCACGAGCATGTGTTCTACGTTCAACGAAAGATTCGTGAAATTAACGTTGATTCCATTTCGCTTGTATTCCGTAATTTTATCCGGCGAGGAAGGGATTTCATATTTTATCGTCATTATTCGATGGATTTACGCAATTTGCTATTCACTGCCAAGATTGCTCGGTACGAGCGTACACCGGTTTTGATTTCTACAGCATTGGAGACCGAGGTTCGATATCGAAACTATTTAACGGGTAAGGCGATCGTTAATAATATGTTAAAAATAATACGCAAACACGGGTATCGATAACTTATCGACGCTTCGACCCGCGGTAACGCTTCCACTGGCCACGCAACCAGAAATATAATTAAAAAATATAAAAATGCACGAAGCAAACCAGTGGGTGTTTCCAGGTTTACGTTTACTTCCTGGACGTAATCGATCGACAGGTTCCAGGGGATAAGGTCGCGCGTTGGGTAGGGCGTCCATGCGGGAGACAGTGTGGAAGTTGGTGTGGTCAACGTAGGGTAAAAGTACGGATCGCAAGTGGTATAGACGGTCATACGCCGCGATCAGCCCCCGCGCAGACAGGCGTACTGTGGGCTACTAGAACACGAGCGTAGTAGCTCTCAAGGTACACGCGGCGTCAGCAGTTCATTGAGTTCGCCGCAAAGTACGCATACTAGCGCAAGGGGCGCATGTGCCGACGCGTTGCGGTCTCGGTCGCACGTAAACGCGTTTATATATGGTCGCGCGTATGAATGAAAGAGCGACGAACGAAGGAACGAAGGGAGTCGCGTGACGAATTCACGTGTTGTACGCCGGCCGACCACTGCCACGGTCTCGAGCTGCGTACGAGAGTACAGGGGCATGTCTCCTCTACGTGTACGCGAATGTACGTAGAGAACTTCGATGCACAGCGGCCTCCGAGGAGGTACGTTTTCCCGTTTATTTCATTCTCATCGAAAAACTGTACTTTACACATTGATCTGGTCGTTTACTTTGATCGATCGAAGACGCGTCCACGAGTATCTCGGATAATTGTCTCGAACTACGCGTATTACATAGAAAAATCAAGGGACGATGTAAGAGTTCACGCAAGGCTTCGGCGAGCATACGAGCCTGCGTATACCGCGCTACCGACGGTTAAGGCGTATTCGAGACACTTGATCGTACAAGGCGCGTATGATACGTTAGTCCCAAGAACTTTCGAACCTTATTCAGCGGGACGCACCGTGCCAAAGCATTATGGGGGGTTCCATTTGGGATAAATTTGAATATCATCAAAGCCGTGGCCACGAACGAATCGTGAATCTCCGCTGACAAATCCGGGCTTCCATGCGGTGGCGAGGCCCCCCGATCGTAAGAGCGTACTCGTCGATTTAAGTCGGTGCTTCTACGTAGACAGGCGCGTTACCCCATCAACGGGCAGGAGCGGCCAAGCGTGAAGCGAGGAGAGAGAGAGAGAGAGAGAAAGAGAGCCGAGCAATCGGCGGCGCAAACGAGGAGGACACGACGACGAGCGGGAGGAGGGGGAAACGCCGTGGTAGAGACCGGAAGTGGTTCCATCTGCCTCCCCCGTTGGTCTGACCTGTTGAACCACCTCGTGACCGGAAGTATACCATACACCTACGGGCACCACGGTCGCCCCCTGCCCAAGGTACGCGCCACGATGAAAACAACAAAGGCTTCTTTCTGCCCCGTGACACCTTATCACTCCGTTCCACGGTGTTTACCCGATTACGTGGCCATGATTCCACCCGCTTCGCCGTTTGCGAGGATAACTGACTTTCCTCGGCGCGCGTTGGCCTCAGTCCTCCTTACACTCCGATTAGAGGCTACGTCGTCGACGCGCTTTTGCCAAAAGAGCAAGGTGCACCGGCGTTTTCTCTTAAACCAATGACGGTTCAGAGTTGTAAACAGAACATTTTTAATCTTTTAGTCCCTTTTTTTTCTCTCTTTAATTTTTACGATAAAGTTCGGTGCTTAATTTATATATTGAAAACTAACAGAATTTTCGTGCGCATCAAGGGGGTACGTGGCCCGGTATTTCAAAGTGTGCATGCCCAATAGAGCGGTAACTTTTTACGTCAGACCTACGATAGGCAGTACGTTCCTTGCGTGGAACGTGGCCATACTGGGAAAGCTAAATAACGGGGGGGAAGGGTACGAAAAGTGCGATTCGCATCGGGGAACAATGGGGGACGTCGATGCGTGCCCGAGACAGGTCCAGGGCACTACGCTGGGGACATAAAGCTCCGCGAGGCGCAGTATGTGCACCGTAATAATCTCTCACCCCGTACACCACCACCTATGGCTACGAGCTCGAGGCACGGTAACTGCGGAGGGGCGACGGGGTTCACCGCGCCCCATCCGGTTTTCCAACGAGCGACGTAGCACCGACCCAGGAGAGTTTCACTTATTACGCGTGCCCCCGACAAATCGGGAGGGTGGATAATATCGCCCGCAAACAAGAGGAGAACGCGAGTTCCCGTTGGTCTTAAGCGGATGAACGCAACTCGACGCGAATATTCTCTTCGGCCTGAACCTTTCCAGAGGAAAGCGTCGCGAGCGAGTAATTTCACCGTCGCTTTGAGCGAACCGGCGGCAAGATCGGCCAAAGATCGCGATCAAAAACAGGAACTGCAGGAATATTACGATCGAAGGCTCGAGCCGACCATCCTCCGATCGAGAATTCCCAGCGACCGGCGTGTCGAGCGACGCTCGTCCGACGAGGAAGCGTGGCGTTTTTGGCGGCAAAGCCGCGGCATCCAGGAAGCGATCTCCGCGCGGCCCCGGGTAATTGAATCAAGGAGCACGGCCCGGCCGCAAGAGCGGCACGGCACGTCCGTAACACGGCCGAATAATACGCGCTGCCTTGACTCGGCCGATGGCGCGAGGGCGCGCGCATACGCGGTAAGAAGCGTAATGCGCTTAAAAAGAAGGGTATGACGTCACGAGGAGGTGGCACGTGGCGCGTGCCGCCGGATCCGTGGTGGACGGGGTACGAGTACGTGGTGGCTCGTGGAAGGGCAGAGGGATGGAGCAAGGGGGTTGACGCAAGGGAGGGGTGGTCCGAGGGGGGAAGGAACAGGCGCCCCGAGGAGTCCAGGAGCGAGGAGCGCGGGCAGCCCGAGGAGCGGGGCGGTGTGCGGGGCGGGGGTAGGCGGGGGCAGGGGGCAGGGGGCAGGGGGCAGGGGGCAGGCGGGCAGGCGGGCAGGCAGGCAGGCAGCCAGGCAGCCAGGCAGGCAGGCAGGCAGGCAGGCGGGCAGGCAAGAAGTCCGCACGAGTGGCTGGGGTGTCGTACAGGGGCTACGGTGGTGGGGGTGGGCGCGTGCAGCCGGCCTGCAGCTGCCTCTTTAGCATTCTCCCTGCCCTCGAACCCCTCGCCCGTGTCCCCTCGTGCCCCTCCCGGCGTGCCACCGGCGCAGCCGCTACCCACCACCCCTCTGGTTCGGCTAACCCCTCCCGCCGGGGTCCCGGCGGGACCACAATTATAAGTAGGGGTGCTCCCGGCTTACTACCTCCAGTCGAGGGTTGCACTCCGTGATATACACGCGCGTCTACTCGTCCCTTCCGAGCGTAGAGCGCACGCGTGTAACATAGGACGTGCGGAGAAGAGAGTGAGGGAGAGAGTGAGAGAAAAGGAAACGGATAGAGAAAGAGAGAGCGAGAGAGAGAGAGAGAGAGATAGGGAGTGAGAGAAAGACCGTGGAAAAAGGAGAGGAAGACGTACGTACGCGCCCTACCAAGGAACCAGAGGAGGCGCGCAAGTAGATCTTGCTCGTCCTCTGACCGCGTGCGCGCGCGCAGCATATACGGCCGTGGTGTACGCGAAAAAGCGGCCGCGATCGGAGTCCGCCATCTGTCGATCGCGCCGGCAGTGTTACGTGCCGAGCCGTCGTCGCGGTGCTTCTCCGAGTGGCCACGGTGTGGCGCTAGGGTGGCGCGAGAGCATCGCCGCTCGCGAGCCTTCTGGCGAGAGAGCGCGAGGGGCCAGTGCGCGCGGTGGGTGCAAGAGAGAGGGAGCTAGAGAGAGGAGCGAGCGCCGGCGGTGATCCAGAAGAAGGGAGGACAGAGAGCGACGGTGGCTCTCGGCGCGCGGTTGCATCGACGCACACGGCCGCGGGATAGTTTGAGACGAGGAAACCACAGGCTCACGGCGCCGGTACGCGGAGCAGCGAGCCAAGGGGCGCATCTCTCGCCAGCGGATCCAGTATCACCCCGACCGCGGAGTAGTGACTTTCGTGCTGATTATCTCGTGCGTAACTTCTCCTTTCTTCCCGTCCCCTCTCTCCCCCTGGCCCTACGAAAACCCGTCCCCTCTCTTCCCCGTGGCAAGCACATTGACTCGAGTCCGTCTCTTTGACTCGTCGCATACGCCGAGAGGGTATCCTCGCTCCACCTCCACCTTCGTCTCTTTCCCACCACCACCGCCACCCTTCTCTTCTTCCTCCTTCTCCTACTACTCCTCTTCCTCCACCTCCGCCTCCTTTTGCTCCTGCCGCTCGCCGAGGGAATATTCCTCACGGCTCGTCGGCGGCCAGTCAGTGCGCGACTCGTCGTAGTTGCGGCGGTTGGCGAGGCGGAGAGTGTCGTCGTCGTCGTCCTCGTCTTCGTCCCTCGTAAACGTGCCCTTACGGTGCTCTCGGTGAAAATTATGCTAGTGGCGAATCGTCCTCGTCGACGCAGTGGCCCGTGCGCCGGGTACGAACGCTCGAGTCGAGCGTAGCGGAAACGCAAGATCAGCCTAGGAAGGAAGGAGAGAGAGAGACAGAGTAGGGGGAGAATCGGAGAGGGAGAGAGAGAGAGAGAGAGAGAGAGAGATACAACGATAGACGGAGAAAAAGAGGCGTCGCCCTCGGGATCCTTTGCGGCTCTGTGTTTTTTTTCCCATTCGCGCATATCCTACGCACGAGTATTCCAGCGCCGCTCGAAACCTACCGTGCGTACCCCGGACGAGGCCGTTCTACGATTCTCAACGTCCCACGGATAATGGAATAAGTGTGTCACAACAGTGTTGAGTGATCTCGCGCGTGATCGTATTTTTTTTTCTCGCCGGCCCCTCGTAGCGCGGAATACGCGCCTGCCCGGCTTGCCATCGGGGAATCGGATATATACCCCTTGTCAGTGCACAGTGCGAGAGCCAGGAGCGACCGGGGCTCCTTCGGCGAGTTCGCGCACCGTTTCTTCATTCGAGTTCCTTCGCGAGGCCATCCCGGGAAGGGAGGAACGAGAAGGGCGGCCCTTTCCCTTTGGCCAGCGCCGGACAGGAGGCTCGACGCGGGCCGCTTCGACGGAGGGAATAGACGCACGCAGTCGGAACGCGTTGCCGAGTTATACGCCTGGCTATGCAGCCTCGCGGAATCACGGCGAGGAGGTAACGCCGACGAGCACCAGAGCGCCAAGGTCCACGCTCCTCCGCCGGCTAAGCACCGTCGGCGTATAAACATCCAGAGATACAACCACCCAACATGTGGACCGCGATGCTCGTGTGGACGGCCGCCGTCGTGCTTCTGCCAGCACCCAGAGCGGTAAGTTCCAGCTTTCCTTATCCGCGATCGACCCTCCCGCGCGAACTTCTCGAACGCTCCTTTGCCCCGGCATCACCGGCCCTCCTGGAATCATGGCTCTTCGCTCTCGTCTCGCCTCTCGCGGTCCTTTGGCCCGAGGCTCGCCCTTTCGGGTGTACTCCGAGACCGCGATGCGGTCATCGGCGCGAGGCGGTCGCGAGGTGACGGACGATGGAATTCGAAGTCCTTTTCCGCGAGTTTCCAGCCGGGCCGCGCGAAGGTTTTTAGGCGGAAAAGCGTGCGAGGCAGCGTCGAGCCGACGTGGCGTCGCGAGGCCAAAAGGATTGTTTTGTTGACGGAATTAATGATCGCGCATTGTTGTCAAACGGCCCTGGGTTTGCGAACTTTGGAACGGCGTACCGACCTTGCTCGTCTCTCTGCCGGCGAATGAATGGTATCGTGTATTCCTTCGGTATTCGCCGATCTACCGTGTGTCGAAACGTACCGTCGTCGATTCTCGCGGGACGAGGGATATAACGCGCGACCGATGACACCTCGCCGCGCTCTCCGTCGCGCTTTGATCGCGCGCTCTCTCCTCGCACTTCTCCACCCGGCCTCCCCTCGCCCTGCGCCCTCTCTCCGCGCGCGTAATTAAGTACTTGCGCAAGTGCCGATCGCGGCTTATATTTATCCTACTCGCCTCTACGCTCGCGAATCGAAGCCGGTGGAACCGAGAAGCCTTACCGAGTGCCTCTCGCTCGGCCGACCGATCCTCGCTTTCGTCATTTTCGACCCGGCTCTCCGCGCCTCGTAAACGTTTCTTTTGCGTCCCTTCTCACACGCGACTCCGCCACCGCGGGTACCGAGGCGTATTCTTCCTGGGAGAGATCGCTCTCTCTCTCTCTCTCTCCCCGTTTCTCCTCTCCGTCCTCCTGCGCCACCAACTCTCCCGCCATCCGGGCGAAAGAGGAGAAAAGCATCGCTCTGGGATACGCCGCACACAACTCTAAATCTGGATCCAGTCTTTTTAAAGTGTCCGTCCTCTAAACTACTTTGCCTTCGTTTCTGCCTCTTTCTCGCCGTCTTTCTCTCTCTCTCTCTCTCGCTCTGACGTGCTTTCCTTCGGCACCGTCTACCCTACGCGTTCGTCTCTCTCTCTCTCTCTCTCTCTCTCGCTCTCCGTCTCCGCTTCCCTTTCTCGCCAACGTCCGTGCATCCGCGGCGACCTTCGCGGAATGTCAAAGTGGAAGAAGTCCGCCGTCGGCGGCTCCTTTGTTCCTCCGCTTTTGCCGCGTCGATACATCGCGGCCCGCCGAAAATCCGTCTCTCGTAATGAAACAGACGGTCGCGCGCGGGCCCGTCCGTAAATACGCGGCGGCCATTCTCCTTCCCAGAATAGCCCTCCAGCGCGCCAAAAATGAGAATTCCACGTCGACGAGAGGACTCCGGGCACCTCCGCGCTTCGGGTGGCCCCTTCGACGGAGAGAGAGAGAGAGAGAGAGAGAGACCGTGTTCCGCGTCTCGTTCCCCTGGATTTCCAAGGTGGCTGCTGCTCGCGGAAGGGTGGTGGCCCGACCTATGCGTGGCTCGGATAACGCGATAGTTTGCTTAATTCGCGACGTCCCGCGGGAAGATGGCTCTACCGATTTCTCGCCCGATCTATCCATCTCTCGAGGCTCGGCTATATGCGTTCGAGCATCGCTCGTATCTGTCGCTGGAGGAGTTTATCGACGTCCAAGCGACGACGCACCGGGGTTAAGGAACGAAAAAATATTGACACCGGTATCGTGGCCGGTGTTTACACGGCGCTAGACGCCCTGGAGTGGAAAAAAAAGAGAGTGAAGAGGGAGAGAGACCGAGAGAGAGAACGAAATCGATGTGTCTAATATTTGCAAAATCCCTCGGATCTCCGGCGGCGCGACGACGGTGGCTGGACATTGTAACGCGATACGGCTCTTGTTACAAAGTAGTCCGCGGTACTGGTTCTTTTATTTTTTTCTCCTCGGGACACAATGTACGAATTCGATACGGCGGCGTTCCCGCGGCACGGCCATAAAAGCTTTCTTTCGGCCGCTCGTGTTCCGAAACTCGCACGCCGCATCAATGGCGAGTTCGCGTGGCTCGAAAAAACGCCGCGACAACTCGGCTCTCTCTTTTCACTTTCCTCCGCGCGTTTTATTTCGCGACGATGGAGAAACCGCGAGGCGATCGAACCGCTCTATCCTTCTTCCTCGTTCCTCGCTGCGACGATAGAGATCGATTTTTTTTACGATCGATTCGCCCTATACGAACGAGATTACGACTTTTACGTTACGAAGTAGGGCCGCGAAGACGAATAACCGAGCGAGACCCGTCTCGAGCCGAGCCCGCGCCGGTTACCAAGCACGCGCATGTGCACGCTAATGCGTTTACGAGCCTTTTTACCCACGAAACCGCCCCTCGCGCGTGGCGAAATATTCATTCGGCCCGTCTCTCGTCCGTCGCGCTTTCACTCCGGGCCCAGGAGGAAGAAAAAGGAAGGGGTTTTTGTCGGGCCACTCTCGCGGGGATATCTGGGCTCCTCCTGGGAGACGCACGCGTGCGCAAAAACACGCGGGCACACGTGCTGGGCCGGCGTTTCGGTCCTCGGGCACGAGGCGACGACGACCCCCGTCGTGGAAGGAAGCCCGGCCCGACGTTTGCGCGGCAGTTGCACCCTGCCTGCCGAAAACATTCCTCGCCGTGCTCTCTCGGCTTTCCTCTCCTTCGCGAGCCTCCGAACCACGCGGCTCTGGCCGACATCTGGCGCTTGCGAGGCGACCGCTGCCCCCGTTCTGCGTCCCGCCTCCGGAGGCCGCGGTAGCGCCGTCGATAAATCGCGATAAAGGGCCCGAGCAGCGTGCTCGGAGATCCTACCCCCGTGCCTTTGCCGGCTTATCGCGAGCGAGTAATGGAGATTTGTCACCGAGCGGATCGTGCAATGGCGCATCCTCAACGACGCGTCGTATCGTTCGGTATTGGTACTTTTATTCGTACGATGAGGCGCGTTGCGAAGGATGCCGATCCGCGAGGCTCTGCGGAGATAAGAATAAGCTGCGAGTTTGTCGGGAATTTATGCTTCAAGGTTTAACGGTGCTTTCGAAGGATCGCGGGTATACGCATACGCAAAGGTTCGGAGGAGCTAGAATTCGAAAGTCTCCTTCTCTCCGTCCCCTCTGTTCTCTTTATAAACGCGCGGCCCTGTGAATAGATTTAAACGAGCTTTTATTTCTTCCAGGTAAACGCCTCCGGAGTGTTCGAGCTGAGGCTGAAGTCCTTTGTGAACGAATACGGAAAAGACAGCCTGGGGAAGTGCTGCTCCGGTAGCACCTCCAGGGCAGGCGAGTGCTCGGGTGTCTGCAAGACCAGGTTCAGGGTTTGCCTGAAGCAGTATCAAGTGAAGATCGACACGACGACACCGTGCACCTACGGTGACGTCGTCACGCCCGTTTTGGGCGAGAACGTGGTTAACTTCAGTCCGAACGTCGCCCTGCCGAGCTTCACCAACCCCATCAGGTTTCCCTTCGAGTTCACGTGGCCGGTAAGTTATGCCGATCATTGCTCACGCTGCTCTAGAATACGTTCTTCGATGCCCCTTTCGAGAATTTATTACTCATTATTTCGTCTATTGAGGATAAAAACACACCGATGAGCTATACGAAGCCGCCGATAAAGTAGTCGTATTCTTTGTGCATCGCGCTAAATATGCGCATGCGCTTTGTTTCTTCGGCAAGGAAGACACGCGCGTTTCGTAACGCGCGACTCGCGAACGTTTTGCACGCGGGAATGGATCCAACGGAGAGTGACCGGAAGATGACGTCCAGCGATCGATAAAGTCTTTTTTTTTTTTGCGATAAGCGACCGATCTAACCTCGCGTTGCGCTTATAATCCATGCGGTTGCAACCGAACAGATTCATAATTAATCGCCGAGAAAAATTCTGATAATTTATTAATATTTTCTTCGTGACGCACGTCCGTTATTTCTGACGGGTATTTACGAGGGGCCTCGGTGCGTGGATTTGATCCGAGAATTTAGACCGCTCCTCGATTCCTTACGACGTCGTCAGGTGTCTCGAAGAAGGCCGTCCGTTTAAGGTCTCGCTAAGGCCTTCGAGTTTAAAAAGACGATTCGTATTCTTCGATCTTCCATTATTCTTCGCGAGACAGCGCTTCCGCCATACGAGGGCGATCTAGATCCCGCGTCTTCCCTCGCTTTCTGATTTTTGTCTCGACTAATGATCCCGTAATTAAGAGGAAAAATACACCAGCCGCGGTGCGCATCTCCGAAGCGACGATCCTCGCGAACACGAATCGTGGCCTTCCATCTGCGTGTCGTCGCTTCGAAAGGAGCAGCACGCTCATAAGGAAGCGGCCGAGTATGAACGAAATTACGGGAGATACGAGAAGGGAGGCCCTTTGGCCGCGCGAGCCTTGCTCCGCGTCGATTTTTGCCCCGATTAAGCCGGTGGGATCGCAACAAAATGTAACTTTCGCGTGCTCCCGAGAGATAATACTCGAAACGTGCTCGGGGAAACAATTAGCGGCTTTCGTTTCTGTAATCAGCGAGATGCAGAAGTTACGTACACGCTCGAAAAGATGTCCCGTGTCTCGCCTACTCGCCATCGTCTTTCCTTACTTTAAGAACCTCGCATACCCCTGGTTAAAACGTCCACTTTGGGCAGCGCTTAATTAACGCGATCAGGAAAATGTCCGACGATCATGGGACGAAGTTTGAAACGCCGAAAAGTTTGGAAAGTTCCTGGAATTCACGCTCGAGTCATTTCCGAGCGTACGATCGAGGAGACATTTGGGACTAATTACCATGCCTGGGGGTAATTGGAATGCTCTACTTCGCAATTCCGAAAGTCGTCGCTGGCGCGCGTGCGCGCTCGCTCGCTCGCGAGCCCGCCTAGGACGACACGCGACAAAAAGGAGAAGAGGGACGACGACGACGACGACGACGACGACGACGACGATCGGGAAGATCTCATCTTGAACAATGAGCCCTCCGACCTCCGCTTCGGATAATAACCGAGCAATTAACGAAAAAGAATCGCGTGCAACTATGAGGTGGATGGGAATACGAATCGGTCTGTTCTGCCTCCTTTCCTCATACTTTCGCGCGTTCGTAACGAAGGAGAGCTCATGCGGGCAGGTTGATCGTGTTAAAAACGAGTGCAGGAGTGCGTTTCACGGCACGCACCGCGCGTGCTCGCGTGCGTGTACCAGGGAAGCCGAGGGTAGAAAGAGAGAGAGGGGGGGGAGAGAGAGAGAGGGCCGACCGAGTGGCAGATGGCGCGGAGAGCGGGTAGGAAAAAGAGGGCAGAGAGCCGAGAGAGCAGCACGTTGGCACTTGTCTCTCCCTCCTGCTGTTGCCGCCGCTTGTTTGCTTGTTGTTGTTCCGTTAGCCTCCGCTCGCAGGGGCGTAGACCTTTGACGTGGACCTGCGACGATTTTTATTACCAGCCGCGTCCCTTTCTAGGCCTAGAATACAAACTCTTGGAAAACGACGAGGCCAGGAATACGTTCGTTGTTCCCACGTTGCGGGTAAATTCGTTCCACCAGCTGCTCGATCGTCATCCGCAAGGAGTTCCAAATTGGTTGAATATCCCGAAGCGAAAAGTTAGAATGGCAGAAGGCCCGTGGAAAATCTTCGAGCGCAAATCCGGCCAACTGGCTTTTCTCGGATGACGCGTCGCTGTCGTCATCGGGTTCTACGCCAATGTTTGCCCACCATCCCTGGCGTACGTCAGTTTTCCCATCGGTGCTCGCGCACTTCTGCCAGTGAGACGCACTGCAGGGCCACTGGCAGATGGCTAGGCCTTTTGTGCTTCTATACTTCCCTCGTATTCTCCCTCCGTCTCTGTCTTACCCTCGGATCCTCCGCTGGATATCTCGCCGGACTAACCGTCCTTGTCTTCTCTTCGAGCGGAGTTAAATTTACTAACCCATATGGAGGCCCTCGGCACCACCGCGGCGGCCGGCTTGCCCCTCTCTCTCCTCTCCTCTCTCTCTCTCTCTCTCTCTCTCTCTGGTCTCCGTCCTTTCCCATTCTCGCCATCTCGGACGAAGGCGCGTTTAGGCGTCTATATCGGCCAATATTACGCGCTCGCTATATCGAGCACCGAAAGTCTCCGGGGAGGAGCGGGTTTCTCGGCGCGATTCTCGAAGGAAGCACGACCGGGGCGAGAGCAGGAGGGCGGAGAAAAGGAGGTGGTCTTCTCGGAAGCAAAGCCAGCGGGAATCCTAGGGCGGTACCTTTGGAGTTGGACCGTCGTGGTCTGGCTACTCGCGATGACCACTCCGCGGATCGTTCGAAGGATGGGCGCGACGGTGCGGTACGGTTAGGTGGCGGCGTCGTAACGTGTAATCGCTATTTAAAGTTGCCGGTTTATTTTCGTAACGTCAACCAACCGATCGAGGGATCCTTGCGGTAGAAAATTGCGAAACCGCCGGCCTTTTCGAATCGATCGTGCGAGTATATCAAAGAATTCGACCGCGCGCCGCTGCGCCTCTGGGAATCGCGCACGACGTGGATATACGCGAGACGCGGCCTCATCGGGGAGACTAATGAGGGGTTCATTACGAGAATTATCGATGTCACTTTCTCCCGGCACGCCGTCGAGGCGGCGACATAATATCAACCCTGTCCGGATAAATGCCCTTTAAAATTCGCGCTGTAACGGCTTTATTTATTAACTCGTTACGTTATTACTCGCCATCTGCTCGCATCGCTACATTGAAACGACATCCGTCAAATTTGCATCGACCACCGAGCCTCCTTTCTTTATAACTCGCCGTAACGACGGTCTTAGCTACGTAATTTCGCATCGCGCCGGAAAAAACCTTCGATCCGGCGTGTAAGCACGGTGAAGATGTTCCGCGAAGGGTTATTAACGTTCACCTTAGGCAGTGCGCAAAAGTTATTTCGTTCGAGGGCCGAGATGGCGGAGGGTAAATTAGCGGTCTCCGCTGCGAATTTCCACGGTGGATTTAGCCGAGGTTTCCTCTTCCATAATTACGAGATACGCCGGCGGATCTGGAGTTACCAAAAGTTCCGGGGAATAAAGCCCTCGGGGCCGCCGCGCGGAGTTATGCAAGGGGGATGCGTGGAGAGGGAGAGGGAGAGGGAGAGGGAGAGGAGGGGCCTGCCTGTCGTTAATTAAGGGACTGGAAAAGACAGAAGAGCCGCGTGGCCCGATACGCAATCGTAACCTTCGTGGCAGCGCCGACACCGCGATCTCGGCGGCCCTCTCTTGCGCTCCCCTTAATTGGTTTACGTTGGTGCAGGCACGGTCGTCTTATTAAAACAGCACGAGGCGACTCGCGACAGTGCGGCCACTGTGCTCGATCCTCCTAACGCGTGCACGGGGCGCACCGCGTTTCGGAATCGTCTAGTAGCCGCCACTAATTTTCCGAATGCAGCGCCTTCGCCTCTTTCATTCCGCTTTCCGCATCGAGCTTGAAACGAATGGAGGATTTTTCGGATTTCGATCCTACCCTTCCATTGGCAATGAATTCGCGGTTTCGTAGGATCGGTGGAACCCTTTTCTCCTTTTACATTCCTGGATTGTTTCGATCAAAACGAGTACATTACGACGTTTATTCCTCGGCTTCTCTCGTGGCTCTCGCGCGGTTCTCTGCACGATGGCCATTTCCACGAATTTTCTGTCCCGCCGGGAGGCGGGCAAAAAAATCCCTTGTTCCTCTTCCTCCTTGTCCTCCGTGCGCCGAGTACCGGTCCACAAAGCACCGGTACACGCTTGGCACTCTCGGGGATCGTGGGTACCGGCGAGAACGTTGACGAGTCGGAGAAGAGAAGAGAGGACGGAGATGGAGCGAGAAGGAACGGGAGGAGAGCGAGCTAGAGAGAGAGAGAGAGAGAGAGAGGTAGGGAACGAGCATCGCGAGGAAAGGTATCGCAGGTTCGTGAGGCGAGGAGAGGGCGAGGGGGGAGGCGAAGAGGGACGACGAGAAGGAGGTGGGACCGAGGAAGACGGAGAATCGTGGTCCCACGGCCGAAAAGGCTGCGTGATTCGCGTCCCAGACGAAGGAAGCACGGCGGAGAAGGGCGTCGAATGAATGGCTGACTCGGGTGTACGCCGATGCGCGACTTCCACGACGCGAAGCGTTTAGCATAAATTACGATCCGGTAGGAGGAAGGAAGGAGGAGGAGGTGGCCGATAGGAGAGGATCCTCGGGCCTGACCCCGGTTCCGGCCGCTGCTCGACTTTCCGAAACTCGCGCGCGGCTACGCGTATTTTTAGGTCACGAGCCTTGGCTCCTCTAAGGCTTTCCGCGATCGAGCCACCGCCGCCGCTTGTCACCTCCTTCCTCCCGACGCTCCTTCCAACTCGATCCAGAAGTTCGTTTACTCGTGGAACAACAAACGGCCGGATTCGCGGCGACTTCCGCCGGCTGATCGTTGACACGCGCGATCCTCGAGCGAGATTAATGGACGCGCGGTACGATGAAGTACAGCGAGAGGCGCGGATCGGAAAAAAATCTCCCTTCCTCGTTCTTTGATCGCTCTCTCATCGTCCCGTTTTTTCCCCGCCATCCCACGGTTTGGTCTTAATGAACAACGAGGAAGCTTGCCAGGGCGCTTCCGGGATAATGTCGAAACGGGTTTTGCTAATAGAAATTAGGCTCGCGCTTCACCTTCGGGGCTGTCGCCGCTTCGGGTCGTATCTTTTGCTTCTTCTTTCTCGTCTCGCTACTTTCCTGGATGAAAGAGCCATCGAGACGGTGTCGAAATGGGTCCATCTCCCGTTGCTTCCGGGAGCTGTCCGTTGGTGTGCGTGTCGTAATGCAGGCAGCTACATTCGTGTAGGGGATATACGAGTCGCGTTCTACAAGAGACTGCGAGAAACGCAAAGGAGAGGTGGGTATCTCTGGGCCGGGCCGAAGGTGCGACGCGTGGTCATCCGTGGCAGGTACGCATCAGCTGATCTACCCGCCGCCAAAGCTCGTTAACGCGTCGTTCTTCGAGAGGAAGAGAAAAAAAAGTCATCTCTCCCAAGTGGTTTCGGCCGATCCTTGACCTTCGTTCTCCTTTCGCTGTTTAACTTCTTCGCCGTCTCCTCGACGACTCCTTCTCGCTTTACGTCACCGGTTTAAATTGCCGTGGAAGCGGTATTCCGAGGTTCCCTCGACGTAACCGGAGTCTCGTCTATTGCATGGATATCCGTAATTCGTTGCGCAACGGCGTGCCTCTTTGATAAAAAGATATTGGCCTGTCGGAAATTTCTGCGGGCCGCGCGGCTCGATCGCGATTAAAATAGAAATCCGGCAGGCGGCCGAACTGCGCCAGTGAAATATTCATTAATAAAAGAACGCGCAGCGGCGAGCATTAAAGAGAGGGCCTCGTGAAAGCGTGACTTTTGTTCGCATTGCCGAGAACGAGGAAGGCGTCGAGGGAAATTATTCGGCTGGCATAATAAGTTTATATAAGGGAACTCGATCGAAGAACGCTCGGGATATTCGCGATGATCGAATCGTCGCCGATTCAACGGAGGCAACTCGTTTTTTAGCGGAATGGCGGAAAGCATACGTTCGTTGTATAAAATAGGAGGATTTTCGAAGGTTGTCCGATTAGATCCACGTTCCGGCAGTAGTAGAATCGCGAGAAGAAGAAAAAGAATTCGCGAGCAGCTCGTGCAAAGTTTCTCCCTACGAGAAGCGGCTCTACGAATCCGCGCCGCTCAATGCATCTATTTTTAACCACTCGCGTTTCAACGTCCAGAGCGTAAACGGGCGTAGTCGTCGAGGAGCCATGGCATTTCCGTGTGGAGAAATTTTCGTGGCCTCCATTCCCTTTGGAAAGGAGGAAGAGGAAACCGGGCGGATAACGACGGCACTTCGGGGCGGAAGAACGCCATCGGCAAAAAGGGGTGGTATAAGGGCACAGAACCGTGCTTCTCGAACCGCCCTGCCACTCGTACCGTTCTATTTACGTGTATATTTATATGCCTCCACGGCTACCTGTTTCTCCTCTTTCCGCATCCTAGTATCGTGCTCCGTGTTAATTAATCCCGCACACACTTACGCGCTTCGACGAAACACTCGTCTCGTCCATTACCCTTTCCACTTACCGATGAAAGTAATTATGAAATATCGTAATATATTTAGCGAGATTAGTACCGCTTCAAAAGTCCCTTTGCCCGAGAGCTATTTGACGCGCGTTTTTAAAAATCGTCGTTTGTGCCGATAGTCCGGCTATTATTTCATCGAACGTCCATATACATGTATATATATATATATATATATTTATATATGTGTAATATATATATGTATATATATATAAATTTATATATGTGTAATGTAATATATAATATGCACATACACGCGCAGCCGAGATTGCAGGCCGGTCCGCCGGCGGCGGCGCCGCCGCCGCGTGTAGTACGTGGAGAAACGCGTGTAAGGGAGAAGGAAAAAGGAGGAAAGGAAGGAGGCCGATAGAGGGAGAGGCGGCGATCTGGCCGGCGGTGGGCAGAGGGAGACCGAGAGAGGAGCACGAGGCCGAGAAGGAGCGATGAGCGGGCCGGCAGTAAAGAGAAGACGGGAAGAGAGAGGCGAGAGAAGGTGGAGGTATGCTGCGCAGCCGTGGGAACTAACTCCCGAGCGAGCGAGCCTCGCTCCTTCCCTCTCTCTCCCCCGTCTTTCTCGCTTTCTTTCGCTCGCTCCCACTCGCGCCTCGTGTATCCAGCCAGTCTTCCTTTCTCTCCGTCCTTCTCCCTCTCGCCGTTTTTTCTCCGCTCCTCTCTCTCCCTCCCCCCCGTCTCTGTCTCCGTCTCCGTCTCCCTCCCTCCCTCGCAGCGGAGCCGGCCTCTTTGCCCTCTTCCTATTCATCGCCGAGCCCTGCTCTCGTCTCTCTTTTTCGTTTACCGGTACGACCATCTCTCTCTCTCTCTCTCTCTCTCTCTCTCTCTCTCTCCCGCCTCCTCTCTCCATCACCTGACGGTGCGTTTTTTCTCTCTTTTTCCCCCGTCTCTCTCCCTCTCCCTCTCTCGCCCACCCATTTCTGTGCCGGCCGCGCTCCTCTTTCTTCCTCCCGCTTCCTCGCAACCAGAACTGCTAACCGGCCACCGAAACACACCCAACACATTGTTCTACGGATGCCTACGCCGAGGCTTTTTCGGCTTTTTGTCGGCTTAATTCCGATCCCCGTAATAAATTAGCGGGCGATCACGGTGGCATTTGTCTCCATGACGATTTATCTCCTCCCCTCGGCCCCCCGAGCTCCGCTCCTCGCGCGTACCTTTTCGTCGAGCCTCGTCGTCCTGTACCTCTGCCTCTACCTATACCTATACCTGTACCCGTACCTATACCTATCCTGGGATCCTCCCGGGCCTCGTCCTTGCCGCGAGAGAAAAGGGCGGTCTGCCGTGTCCCCCCGACTCGTCTCTGCCTTTCTTCCATCCTCCCTCCCTCCCTCCCTCCCTCCTCCTCCTCCTCCTTTTTATCCCCCGTTTTTCCTCCTCTTTTTGCCCAGGCTACCTCGTAGAATTTCAGGACGGCCGGAGCGTCCGTGGCCCGCGGAATCTTGCCGACTTTCTAACGTACATCCCGGCCGTATGTGACATACCTGCGCCGACGACGTCCCTCCGCCGTTCTTTTCGCAGAGACAAATTGCCGCCGGTGCCCGGGAAAGGATCCTCCCGGGGTATTAAGAGAAATCGCGGTCTCCTCTCCCGAGCGCGAGACCTCGTAAATTTATGATCCTCCGAGGGGGACGTATCCTCGGCCCGGTGCCCTCCTCGAGACTTTGTCTCTACCTTTGTCCGGCCATCCTCCCACGAATCGATCGATGATACACCCTGGTAACCGGCTGGATATATCGATCGAGCTGCGGGAGATGCATTACGACGTTTAGCACCGAATCTACTCTAGCCACCATCGAGACACCTCGAGGTCTATCGAGTATATCCTCGAAGAAAAAGAGGAAAAGCCTCGATGCAACTATCGGTACGCAGCGGCTGAATCGTGGCGAATCTCGGGATACGCGCCTTCTCAAAGTTCCAGGATTTTCCGAAGAAATAGCCGACCGGTCCGGTAGGTTTCGCGCGACGTTCGAACAAAATGACCATCCAGGATCGCTCAGTCATATCGCGCGTATGCATCGTTTTACCTACAGCATCAAAACGATTAGACGGATCTTTTTAACGTTTCCCCCCTCGTATCTCTCTTTTCGAAAGGTATACGCGGTACACGCAGACACGTCGGGATAGAGACCGGTAGTTCTAGCATCGACGACCGTGCGAAGATCGAGTTGCCGACTCGATATACGCTCCTACCTCCTCCTCTGTACCGTTACGGAAGTCGCTTTCGTCCGGCGACGGTGGAAAAAGTCTCGGATGGCACGTCGAGGACATCGATTACCTCGTCGAACGAAAATCAGCGAGACGGATCGTAACGTTCGGGTAAAAAGTGGGTTAAGTCTCTCGCGCCACGTAGAGGTCCCCTTATCGGCGTCACGGATTTTCCGGGTCCGGCGGCCAGCACGATTCTGGGATTCGTGCGATCGCCGATCTCCTCAATAATTCACGGTGCTCGCGGCACGTCGGCTCGTTTACGCTCTGCCCCGGGTGCACGGGAACCTCGACGACAGGGGGCCGGATATAAACATTTATTATTCACGGTGCGGCAACGACTAACGAGGTCGTGTGTAATACCGACGCTCTATGTGTGTGACGTTAATAATTAAGCGTCGCATTATCACAGCGCACGTAGACCGCCGGAGCGTCCTGCGGCGTGTACGGCACGTACTTATTACACAATAATGCCGCGCGTTACTCGTCCAGTGCCGATATGCGTGCCGCGCGACGCGGCTCGCCCCTTTCTTCGCGGGAGGAGGATCCTCCTTGCGGGATTCGCCAGGCGCCCACGTCGTTGGATCCGTCGATCGTCCAGATGTCGCGAGGCCCGAGTTTCCCCCTTGGGACGAGCCGCGGAGCCGCTCCTAAACCGCTACGGAGGCCCGCCGTTTTTGCCAATGGCCGCTTTGATCTTCCGCATTCGTCCTTAATCCGCTTGGCACAATCGCGCCCTCCCTCGAGGATCGCGCTCGATAAGCATCGAGCGAATGCGATACGCTCGTGGCACGGATAGAGGTAGCGATCGTGGGTTTAAAAAGACGCTCCCTCGGGCGGCTCCCTTCCCGAGTCGGCCTAATCCACTAAGTCATCGTAGCCCCGATCCGGAACATTCGCCAATTCTGGCCGCTCTCCAAATCTTTTCACAGGGAGGGCAAAGGCTTCGATCGATGCGCCGGTATCCAAGGGGTAATATTGCCCTACTTACTCATCGAAAAACCACCGTAACGAGCCTCCTTATTACCGCCTTGACAGCCCTTCGATCTTATCCAGCTCCATTGTACGCGACACCGGAGATCCTGGCCGGATACCAAGGATCGCGAGATTCCTTCGTCGGGCTTTGGAAACGATCGATCGCTATCCGCGACTTCGCCGTTCCTACGGAAAGCGTAAAAAAACCACGTCGATCGCGGCCAAGATTCTGCTTCCTCGCGACAGGCCAGGAAGCCGAGCGCAGGCCGCTATTTTTGTCGCGAATTCCAGCGAGCCGATAATCGATCGTTTATTTTCGTAGTGAGAATTACCCGGGTATATCGGCGCCGGCCCATGACCACGGTGCCCAGCACGTGCCCCGAGACGCGACGAATGATTTATATATCCCGCGTTACGTCGTTGTATAAAACTTACACCCTCTCTCTCTCTCTCTCTCTCTTTCTCTCTCCCTTCCTCTCTCTCTCTCTCTCTCTCTCTCTCATATTGCGTGCGTTGGCGCGGGCGCGCTCCCTCGGAGTTTCCACGGCAATTCCGGAGGGGCTGGCTCACGAGGGAGAGGGGTTGTTCGCGGAGGTGGCCGCGCTCCCCCTTGTGTCGCACTCTCCTCACCCTCCTCTCCCGTTCGACACCCTTCCTGCGGGCACGCTTCGCCGAGACGAACCCTTCTAATGCGCCGGCAGGTGCGTACGTGACGCACGGCCCGCTTCGGGACGTTTAATTTATTATTAATTGCGATATGTAACGGCGCGTACACAGCTGTCCGAGCACGCCCAAACGATTCCACGCGATCCGGTGGCCTCTTGGGCACGATCGGGGGACTCGCGGCTTGGAAGTCGATTTAAAAGACCCTGCCTGGGAGTACTTTCGCGATGATCGACGATGGCCGAATGGTTCCTGGAAGCGGGAGATACGATTCTAGGGAGAGCATGTGGCATAGGATCATCCTCGTGTGCGCAAGTTAGACGCGTGCCCGTGCGATATGTGGACCTGGTAATACGGACGCTTGGGTGGGTGCTGTATAGTAAAGGATTTTTTAAAGTCTGGAAAGTACGATGAGCGAGTTTATCGAGTAAACGTATCCGCAACGCTGATATGAATTTATGAATTTATCCGTAAACGCTGACGATGGGACTATAGAGGTTTGCAAACTACTCCTCGTATTCTTCCGGTATGCCGGACTCGAGCGTGCCAAGAATGGAGAATGGCATTTGGCAGGAGTAATCCGAGAATTTGAACGCTTATTTTCGCCTTGAGAACTCGCGTCTCTGCGAGGCTCCGCTTATCGGTGCGCGAAGATCGATCTTGAATCGGAGGGCGCGTATTAAAATCAATGGACTACTGCGACCACTTCGCGCAAAATCCCTCCCAGGGATTTTCGCTAAACGTTCGAGCCGGGGATGTAACGCGCTCGATCCTCGACAACTCGCGCCTGCTCCGCGATCGTTCGAGACAACCAGATGCTGCATGATGTATGGCTCATCGGTATATATTTTTATCCCGTCCACAAGGACAGATACTTCCCTTGGCATGGATAAATCGGTCCTCCAAATATAACCCGCGATTGCCTCTAATCCGATATTAAAGGCTTTCAAAAGAGCCGAGCTTCGTGGCGAAGGAGAAAAAAGGAGCGAGCGATCTCGGTGCGCGTCGCGTGCCGAGGAGGAGATCCAGTAGACGAGCGAGAGTCCTTATGGGAGTTTTTTTTTCTATTCGCAGGGAACGTTCTCGCTGATAGTGGAGGCTTATCACGACGCAGACAACACGACGCACCACTCACCCGGTAAGTAACCTTTTCCTTATTTAACTCTGGCCGGCACTTAAGCCTTTCAAGCCCCTACGATATCCCGTATCGCGCGCACGAGGGCGATTGCGCGCGCTCCTTGGAGGGGCAGAAGGGAGAACCGGGGAAAGAGAGAGAGAGAGAGAGAGAGAGAGAGATGAAGATACGAGCAGGAGAGGATCGTCTTAAAATTAGTCCTGGGCTGCGCTGGCCGAATGGCAAGAAGGTTTCGGAAGGAGGTTGGGCATGTGCGGTTCAGCTGGGTCGCGGCTCGATGCCATGCATCGGGTCCGAACCAGTCGAGAAGCCACTTCCGGCCCGTGCACGACACTCACCAGAGACGACCTAACCCCCCGCCCTCCCCCTCCTCCTCTCCCACACTCCTTTTCCTCCGTCATCCTTTTCTCGTGGGGCCCGGAGGCTTCTCGTGACGGAGAAAGGATCGGTTACTTCCTCCCGTTTCCTCCGATCTTACGGGCCGCTCCTTTTTTGCTCTCATTCCGCGCGTTCATCGAGATATATATTCCGAGCACCCGTAACACTCGAATGGCGCAAATTCCGCTCATAGTTGCACGGTGACATAATTTCCACCGTACCGCGCGAACTCGAGATTTTGCGCGATTAAACGGATCGCGGCTTCGTTGTGATTTTCGATCCTTCGTCGATTTATTACCACGATCGTAGAGAATATCTTTTTAGTATCGGCGAGGCAAGAAATATCGCGTCAAAACTCATATCAAATTTCATGCCGCTATTGCGACGAAAGTAAATCTTGCGGATTTCCAAGCGATTTGGATCGATCGGTATAGGGTAGCGGATCGTACGTTTTCTCCGCATTCGACTCGACGTCCCTCGTGAAAGCACAGCCGAGCGTTATGCCGATGTTAAAGTTCAGCCCGCTGCATTCTCCCCCCTCCGTTTCACCGTGCTCTACGTCGTCTGCTCCGGCACACCAGTTTTCACTCGCGGTTCCTTACTCATTACCGCAACCCACCCAGACCGCATACGCATCTATGAGCGCGTACAAAGTGCAGCTCGAAGGCCCCGGTTGTGTCACAGCCCAGGCTGCTGGGGGATGTGTAAGCAGGGATACGCGTTGGCCAAAGCGAGAGAGCGAGCGAGCGAGCGAGCAAGAGAGAGAGAGAGAGAGAGAGAGCCAGGCGGTGGCACTAGTGTTTCCTTCCTGTGTAACCGTAGCACCTACCTTCCACCACGGTGCGGTAACACGAGACCTTCTATAGACGACGAGGATACGGACGTATCCTATATATACAAAGCTCGTTACTGGCCGTGCACCCAAATCTGACGTTAAGCGGAACCCCTATGCCCGGTCCATTCTACGGCTTAAGCGCACTTCCTCTCGCGATTTCATTGGCTTTCCTCGCTTTCCCCGTGGGAGAGCGTCGTCCACCAGGCGTCCCTTATCTCTCGAGCGCCTAACGGTCCCGGCCGGATAACCGGCGCGAATCCGAGTGGCGATCGTCGATCGCCGACCAACCGGTCCGATCGTTTTTGAGACTCCGTCGTGGGACGAAGCGTCGAGCGATTTATCGCCTCGACGTTTTCTACTCGCGCAACACGTCTAGTCGCTATTAGCCGCGTAATCAAGGTCCGCCGAGTGTTAAAGATCCTCGCTAGTAGCCGGTGTTATTTATAAACATATTTTCACGCATATATTATTACTCGAAGCTATTGCTCTACTCGCTTGAACTTCTCGCGCACACTTTTTCCGCGAATTCCACGTCGATATTCGTTAGATTCGCGTAGCATTAATCTCCGTATAGACGGTAGTAAAAAAAAAAACGAGGGACTCGAGGGGTTAATCCGGTTGTCCGACTCCGAAACGGCCTAGGCGAGCTAAATCCGGCGTGTCGTGTGTGCGTCACGCATGGGAGCGTCGCACGGCCACGTATACCTTCCGGTCTCTCACCAGTTGATTCTAATTACCGGGCAGACAGGACCTCGAGGAAGAAATTAAGCGGTCTCGCTCTTACTCCGTTTTAAGCCCAGTCTCGAGAGCGAACACGCGCCTGCGCCCGCACACCACTGGAAACGGATGTGTGCTACCTGCCCATCCATACAGAAACGGTTTCCATAATATCCATATTACGGCAATGGGCCCCTTTATGCCTCTTATCGGGAGCAAAGGTTTGTTTTACTCTTCGAGGCCCCGGCAAAGGCGTACCCTCGATCCTCGATCGTGGGATCCTTCGTCCCGAGGAGCCCTTCGACGACGATCGGAAACGTCCGCGTCTCCTTATCCGCCGAAGGGGCGTGTCTCGCCTCCTGGGATCGGCGCGACGCGAGGACTCAATCCTCCGGCCAACTCGTTTCGATTTAATCGATCGATCCCTCGTCGCGCGGATACGATTATGCTAATTCCCCGTTTCATCGTCACCGAGGATTTTCACTTCACCCGCCAGCTATATCCAGCCACTGTCGCTTTAGATAAGTGGACTCGTAACGACTACTTTGACCTTCTCGGGGATACCGATACGCGGTCGTGCTTTTGTATTTGTATTATCGACGATATTCAGCGGTCACTTACGCGGATGCTATGGATCCGTTGAATTTTTATCCCGTTTCCGAACAAAAAGTGAGATTATACCGTTTCCACGGTAGGACATTTTCTTTCCGAATACATCGAGACTCCCGGCATCGAACGCGACGATCGCGCGATCTCTTCCGCGTAAATCGAGATAGGCTCCTCCAGGATTTCCAAATGGGCGCGCCAGCTTCCAATCCAGCGTGTACTCGTCGTCGCGACAAGCGAATTCCCTCGGAGCATCCACGCATCGACGGGGCATGGCCGCGCATCCCGATGCCGAGCGGGGGTTCGAAAAAGAAGGGCGGACGACATAGCGTCGTTCCATTGCGCGGCGCGACTCCTAATTACCGCGTAGCGCCGAAGGAAGGAAATTAAGCGATCCCGTTTCTCCGGCTTTGTTTCGGCCCTCCGTCCGAGAGTGAATGCCTCGCACTCGCACGCCACCATCCCTCCTCCCTCCTCCCTCCCCATCCTCCCACGGGTCTACCTGCGCATCCGCGGTGAAAGAGCTCCATTAATATTCACGTTATACACCGAACATTGTCCGGATATATTCCGGGCCTTTATCGGCCGGGACACCGCCGTCCCTTATTGTGGCCCTCCTCCCTCCTCCCCGCCCTCCGCCCCTCGCCCCGGGGAGAGCACAATGCGTAATACCCCCAACGCACCGGCGAAACGAGCCCTTTATTGCCGCTCGCTGCTCGGATGCTGCTTCCTTTCTCAGGCCCGCACCCTCCCCCCTCCCTCCCTCCCCTCCAACGCCCTCCAACGGCCCTCTCCGACGCCCACCGCGTATCCTCCTTCGTGTTCGGCGCACCTGCGCCTCGAATTATCGGCCAACAGCCCCGCGAGAGAGACGAGTTTTCGCGGCGCTTGGCGCGCCCGGACACGATCCTAGGTGACAGGGCCGACCACCGTGGCCGCTCGATCCCGGAAACTCCACCCTCGGAATATAGAAGCAGATCGGATGGCTATGCACGCGACACGCGCGAATAGGGCGACGCCGCGGGAGGCTTTGCGGAGAGAAGCGACGTTTTACGTGCACTCGCGTCGACGGGGCGCTGGCTCCTCCGTGTGTCGCGTGTAAATTTAATCGTCTTTTCTGGATTCTCCGGCGTATCCCCGTTTTTCGCTTCCCTGGTCTCCCCTTTCTTCTCCAGCAGGTTCCTCGGGGTAGGGAGAGGAGGGTTTGGAAATCGTTTCGCTCGTACGTACGTTAAGCGTGCTATCAACGTGGCTAAATATAGGTGGTCTCGGAATCGATGAACGTTCAACCGCGAGCGGTGGTCGGCTTCGTAGCTGCTAAACGTGCCGAGCTCGCGCCTCGGTTGCGCGAGCAAAGCGAAGCCGGCGAGTCGCGGTGGCGATCGTTTCCTCCTTTTTGGTAACACGAGATCGCAGCGCTTTTCCTTTTGTCCATCGGCTTAGCGCCGCGGAGAACCCCGGGCCCCCCTTTCGTTTGCGGTAAAGGGCTTCGTTAAACGAAACGCCGCGGATTCGCGCCGGCTATGTCGGCGGTCTCTCTGCGGTGCTGCTGGCGAATGTCCCCGTGCGGGCAAATGAGCTCGCGGCAGTCACCGGGCTTGCGTCATCGCCGATTGTCAACCGCTCTCACCGATGGTGCACCAGGGGCCGCAGCATCGATCGAGGCCGTTGTTGTTACCCGTCTTCTTCCTCCCTCTGCAAATCTCGAAAACGCCGATCGATCGCGCTCGCTTCGAGCCTCCGGATCTCGCGAGGGGCACCCGGAAATCGAGGCTCGATTTGAAGGAGAGCGATTCGTTTGACGCGCGATCAATCGGATCTTCTTACGCAAGGCGATTTTCGAAGCGTCGAGAGTACGCCATCCTTTCGATGCATCGATCGATGCTAACCATATCGCTGTTAACCGTAGGAGATTACGGAGGGTTGGCAAAGGACACGAGGGATGATCGTAGAACTTCGAGGGAGAAGTGGCTAATATTCAAAACGCCACGACTCGTGCCGGCGATTCCGTCTTGGTCGGCGATTCGCAATTAGCTAAATAATCGGGGTAACGAGTTCTTTTTTCCCCCTTCAATAGAGCCGTGACAAACGAAGTGGAAGTAATGCGGCTGGCTACCTGCCAGCTCGGGGCTATCCTTCGGCGAGCACTCGTTTCTGAATGAACAATAGAAAATGTCTGCCACTCGCGGCTCAGCGTCGTTAATGAATACCTTGAATCGGTCTGGCCTCGAGTTCACCGGGTGTTTACAGGTGCAACGCGTAAGCGGCCACTGCTCGAGTGGAAAACAACGGGCCGATCTTGCGTTCTGACTCGCGCCTCGTCGATAGGCCAGAGCCCGAAAGAACGACGAAGGCGGGCGATGTATTGTAGACGTCGCGTCGAAGGTTTTGGGCGCCGAATTCGGGGTCTCGGGTCTCGGCGTGGACGCGAAATTGGGAAGGTTCCGAAGGAAGGAGCGGTTGGTCGCGGCGGCGAGACGGGTCAATTTTAATTGGCGGCCAAGGCGCAGTTTTAAGAGAGGCATAAAGCTGGCGGGACTCGGGCCTCGCAAGGGAGCCGCGGTGAGCGATTGTATATATAAGGTATCTTCAGTGGCGTGCGAACATCGGCGTTTTCGGAACTCGTAACAGCATCACCTGGGAAGATAGCCCGGTAAACTGCTTCTCCCTCGACTCCCGTTTCGCCGACAGCGAAACGCTACTTCCCTTCTGGGAAGAGAGGCTGGGTCCCTGCTTAAGTATCCCAGGGCACGCCATCGGCGAAACCCGCGCGCCCGTCCTTTTGTTTCTTCTCCTCTCCCTGGCCTTCTGCCTTCCTTCGCGCTCCTCCCGCTTCTTCTTCCTCCGCGACGCGATACGCTCAGTGGCGTAACGAAGCTGCCCGATCTCGGAGAGCGAAATATTTCGCGCGAGTAGCGCGCGGAGGACCCGCCATCGAAGTACGATCCGGGGTGACGAACTTTCCAGTTTCTGCCCCTATCCAAAAATACCCTCCGCGAAGAGATACGACGAATTATCGAGAAGGAATTTTTCGGCCTACCTTAATAAACAGTTCGTAGAATAACGAGGAAGGCGCAGGTATGAAAGTCGATCGTATAGTCGCGCGCGGTCACCTTCTCCGCGCACCGTGTGAAATTAAACGTCGCATCCTGTCGAGTGCGAGCGCGAGAGAAATGACGGGTGAATGGGTCGACTCGTGGGCCTCCATTTGCCTCTGGTTACGCTACTGAGCGCAACCATAGGATTCGCCCGGGCTGAAAGCCGCGCGCTTGGCTCTGCGCGCGGAGGGACCACTGCGAAAGAACCTGCGCCGGGCCCTGCGAGATACGGGTTTTTCGGTAGGGCACCTGATCGAGCCTTCCTAATCTGCGGGGCTATTACGATAATGCGTTTAGCAGGAAGCTTATGCGCGCCGTCCTCTTCCTCCCCGCGAAAACAGGTAGGCGGCAGGGGCCAGGCCGTAGGGCCGCGGAAGGGAGGAGGGAGGGCGGAGGGGAGGAAGAAGAAGGAGAAGAAGAAGAACGCCTCTTTCCCAGAGCCGCAACGTGGTATACGCTTACTCTCTTTGTGCCGGATGCGTGCCGCCGGCGGAGTAGCAATAGCGGACGAACGTCCGGTCTGCCCTCTCTCCGCCCCCCCCTCTCTCTCTCTTTCTCTCTCGACGGAGGCCGATGCACTTCGATCGCATCATTGGGTGCAGCGGTGCACCTCTCTGCCCTACTGATGGACACGGCTAATTACTTTCGCGTTTCTACGCGCCCCCGCCCCGCCCCCGCCCCCGCGTGCAAACCTACCGATAAATTCCACGCGCCCCCCTCCCCCTCTCGCCTGCCACGCACGCGTGCATTGCCCCCTGCGCCCGCGGGATCGAATATTTCATCGCTTTGCGCGTTTTACGAGGACTCCGGTGGTTTTCATCGAGAGAGCGCTGCCCGGTGCGTCGATGGCACCGTCGGTCTCTCGCGACCGACCATGCGGATATGAACTGGAATTATCGATCGAAATTCGAGCGCGTCGTTTTAGTCGGCGGAAAGTATACTGGGGAGGTGGGAATGTATTTTTTTGGGGATGGCGAGAGAGATATGTAGCGGGGTGGATCGTACGATCGATCTTTTATTTATCGGGTGAGTGCAAAAGTTCGCGCGGAGTTTGTGAATCGATGCTCTATCGAAACTCTGCACGAACTTTTGCACTCGCTTTGTACGCGTCGTTCTCTCTCTCTCTGCGTAGTCGTCGTCGTCTCACGATTGTAATCGTTCGTTTTCCAGAGAAAGTCCTGATCACGAGGCTCACGACGCAAAAGTGGCTGGACGTTGGGCCCGAATGGATCGAGGAGGAGCACAGGAGCGCGCACTCGCGGATGGTTTACGAATACCGAGTGACTTGCGTCGCCCATTACTACGGGAAGGGTTGCGAGAACCTGTGCAGACCGAGGGACGATAACTTCGGCCATTACAGCTGCAGCCCCGCCGGAGAGCGCGTCTGCCTCTCTGGATGGAAGGGCGACTACTGCAATACTCGTAAGTCTCCTCGCTTCGCCTTATTATCGTGCACGTTATGCGTGCACTCCCACGTTTCCCATCGCGACTGCAACGCGCGCGACATCCCCTCTTTCGTGGAAATAAAGCGCAGGAGATTACGACGAAGATCTCCGCTTCCCTCCGCGCCTTTCGATACTCGCGTCCGCGCTGCTGGCGATACGCCTATCGAGAGAATGGCTCGATCCTCGGTTGCAACCTCGCGACGAACTTCGGGTTAATTCTCGTTCCTCCTCTTAAGACGCGTCGACTTCGATTACGAGTACCTTCCACGATAAAAAGAGCTCGGCTGATTTGCGTAAGGTATTTAACGATATCCAGTGCGGCGCGGAGTAAGGGATCGATAAAGAGTCTCGCGCGTGGATGAGGCACGGCTTACCGTACTTGTAAAGGACAAGCGCGATTTAGATATCATCGAAAGGTTACCGAGCGTCGTAATCGAGCCGGCGATGATCGGGGCAATTCGCCGCTCTAGGAGCGCTTTTAAAGTCGCGGGAGATACACTCCCACTCGCCTCGCAAGGATACCTCCTGGCCGCTGTTGCCAACGGCTCGCATACCTACGCCTCTCTTTGTTCGCAACCTCCATACCGCGGCATAAGCCGAGATTTTCCCAAATGCATCCGCGCGGCCCACCTAATCCGAAACCCGTACATAAATTACATCCACGCGTTATATAACGTTCCCTCTTTCTCCCTCTATATATAGATATATATATATGTATATATGTGTATACAGGTATATATCTCTTTCTCCGCTCGGCGAGTGTTAAGCCGCCTAACATTTGCTATTCTCGTTCGCGGCACGAAACCTGACGTCCACGAAGGAGAGGCTCGGTGCAGTGTCGGTGCAGTGTCGGTGCAGCACTCGAGTCCGAGCGTGCAGCAGCTTCCCACGCTTGACTCGCGCGTGTGCGAGGCTCTCTCTCTCGTCTGGTCCCGTCCGTGCCCCTCTCCCCCTCCCGCTCCCTCCCCTGCAACTGCATCCAGCATCCTCCTCCTCCTCGCTCCTTCGCGTACCTGAGCCGACCGTGGACTAATCTCCGTGTACGTGTGCACCTCCGAGCCCCTCTCTCTCTCTCTCCCTCTCTCGTCTCTCTTCTCTCTCCCTCTCTCTCTCTCTCTCTCTCTCTACGTCAGCCGATGGCACGTCCGTGCGAGCACGAGGAGCCAGCCTTCCTTCGTGTGTGGCTCTTTCTGTCTCCGGGGGCTCCGCGAGCTAGTCGAACGGGACACACGTTCGAGCTACTCATTGCTCGGGGTTCCCTCTTGCCGTTTCTGCCGATGGCTTCTGGTTTACGTTCGCCGCCGGGTTACGTGGCATCTGGCCCGCCAACGGCCTTTTCCTTTGTCGAAGTCCTTGTCTCCCGTTAGCCCCCTCCTCCTCGAGCCCCCTCGTGGAAATCGCGCGATGACCGCGGTATAGATCTTCGCGGTCCTTCGCGTCCACGGCCTTCCCTCCTATCCGATCCTTCTCCGCTCTTTCCGGATATCGACGAATAGCGCGACGCGACTTCTCGAGTCGATCGCGGGATTAAGAGCCGGGATGGTCGAGTTTGATCCGCGACGAGGCTTGCGTCTAAATCTAAATTCATCTTCGTTGCCTCGGTGCGCAGGGCTTTCGCAAGTGCTTAGAGAGGTGCACCGTGTCGTTCTCGGGTTTCGACCTTCCCGTAGCCTTCCTCCCTGCGCACCGATCCGAGATTCGGGTAGCCAACTTTCGTGTCTGGCCGGTACTCCCTTCTCGAGGCCCCGGGGAGAAGCCTCTCTCTCTCTCTCTCTCTCTCTCTTTCTCTCTCTCCTCCGCACGCGTCCTCTCGCTCCCTCCCTCTGGCTGGCAGTAGGCAATCGGGCGTTGCACCCCGGCAACGGCCACTCGGCCGGTCGACAAAGTTCGCGCATTGATTACTAATAGACTACTTACTCTTCATTTCGTGACATTCCCCGTCATTCGCGGAATTGCTCGTCCGTGCGCGGTTTCGCGAAGGCGCTTTCGAGAATCGGAGACGGCGCGGTGTTTTGTCACGCACCTCCGGCGAATCGGCCGATCTTTTCTCACGTCTGTCACCCGAGCACACCCACCGGCCCGCCGCTTCCTAGACTCGCTCTCGCCTCCTCCTCCGCCTCCTCCTCGCCCTCCTCCTCCTCCTCCGCCTCCTCCGCTTCCCGCCTTTCCTGCTTCTGTCACTTCGACGATAAACCGACCGACCGACCTGCAGAACGAGACCGCACCGGATCGCTTTGTAACGGTTAATCTCACACCGTTGCCCGCCCGCGAGCCTCGCAGCGATCCTCCAAATTGTACCTATGGCGAGACCTCGGGAATTTTGCGAGTATCGAAAGAAAACTTCCGTTTCCTCGGGGGTTTTCCAACCGGAAGCCTTCTCCGGGTCTCTCAATCTCCAGGATGATTTACACACTGGTTATGCTATGCTCGGTCTCCTCGATCTCCGCGATAATTATGGATGGGTCGTGCTATACTTGGCCTCCTCGATCTTCGGGACTCGTTCTGGATCGCTTCGAAGTCCCCTCGAATGTAGGAGACGGAAGCGTGGCGAGAATTCCGTTTGGGAAAGTGCCGAGAGCCGCGTGGGAACTCGCGGACTTTCTCTGATTTTTGGACCCCCGTTAAAATGGAAATGGACGTCAACGAAACCCGGTCTCGTTTCCAGCGCACGAGATCGCGCATCTCTTCCCGCTGTCCCACGGCGCGTTTGCACAGCTGACTCCTTTCCCTCCTCGCGTGGAAGTATCTCTAAGTACATTCCGATAAACGTTACCCCTCTCGCTGGAACCGTTTTCACCCTTATCGTTATTACGCTCCACGAGCAAACGGATCGCGCACGGTATCGTCTTTCTGGGAGAAAAAAAAAAGGTAGCTGCCTACGGTGGCCAAATAGCCTTGCTACATCGGGATGGGGGCCGGTGCGTTTGCGTTGCTCGATCGTCCTCTCTCGATCTTGGCTATTTTCAACGATATACGCGTTTACGCGTCGCTTGTTTATAAATATATCGTGGATAATTACGAGTGACATCGATGTCGTACGCAACGAAATATCCGAGGGGATCTTTAATCGGGCGAAACCTTTCCGTCCATCATCTTTTTCGAGGCTCTAATCCTCGAGGAAGGGATATCGTCGCGAGGATCAAACGGCGGACTTACGGGGTTAGCAGTCGAATCTATTAGTGAGGAAACGTAGGAACGATCGCGATAGAGGGCAGCCGCGGCCCCCGTGCGCATTATTTCGGTCGCGCAAAGGGGTTAACGAGTCAGGGGTGGCTAGGTGGGTAGGTTAAGAGAGGTAGGGCAGAGACGGCACTGCGGGCAGGCAGTTTCGGGGGTGCCGCGACGTTATAGGGGTTGCAGAAGCAGCTGCAACACGGCGAGCCAAGCCGAAAGAGCCCGAGCCGCCGAGGCGAGTGGGCCTGACAGCTGCACAGAGGTCGGTGCTTTAACCAACAGCTGCACCGGACTCACGTTCACAGTCCACTTCCATTCCCTGCGTCCCCTGGCCCTTCCTCCCCTCACCTCCCCTATCCTCTCCTCTCCTCTCCTCTCCTCCGCCACCTCCTCCGCCCCCTCGCCAAGGCGCATTTTTCCACCGTACTCCTCGTTCTCCTTTATTCCGCAGAGGTACCTGCCGAAACGAGGCATTCGAACCCTCGCCGTTTCCATGCTTTCCTGCTCCTCCTCCTCTCCCCTCTCCTCTCCTCGCCTCTTTCCTCCTTTTTTCCCTCGTTTTCCCCTCCTGCACGGTGGCAGGCAGGTAGGTCGGGAGACACCGGAGAGGAGCTGGGGGAGGGAGAAAAAGGTGCGTCGCGGAACGGACCGCGTTCGATTTTCGAGGCCTCGTCGTCGTCGCCCTTCCACGAAAGGTCAGGCCGGTTGCGCGGGCCGAGGGGAGGAAAAAAATCGATAAGTACGTTAGGACCGGCGTGAAATACGTTGGGGGAAAGCGTCCGGTGTCCCGGGTCAGGCATTTAAAGGGACGACCGCCGGTGGGTGCGCGACTTTGGGAGAAGGAGTCTTAAAGGGGATGAACGACCTCCGACCGTTTGGCGAGTCCCGATCGTCCTGGCCGGAAGTTACGGTAGGATGCGAACGGCCGGATACGCGCTACCGCCGAAATCTCGACGGCGAGGGGGGAAATCGATCGGTGGTCGATGAGAGTCGAGGAAGCCACCTTGCTTTCGCTCCATCTGCTCGTCGGGAGGCACGGGTTTCTTCGTCGCTCGGACGAAACCTCGTCGTGCCGCGACTTCTGCCCCGATTCCTTGCGGACGCGATACGTCGAAGGCTAAAGCCTGGCGCATAATCGAAGTACGAGGACGCGTTGCGAGATTAAGATGGCACAGCGCGTTGAGATTCGTTGGGAAGCTAGGCGCGTCTCGTCACGAACGTTGCGCACTGCCGGATCACTGTTTCCGCGCCGAACTGCCGCGTAGAATCGGCGCGATATACGATATAGCGAAGAAGTCGTCCGAGAAGAAGCGCGGATCTGGTCGACGTCCCGATTTCTACGCGTCTCCATCGCGGCACGTTTCTTTATCCCGGCGATCGTGGAATCCCGGCGATTTCTCCTTTGCCGATGCAGGGAGGGGGCGGCGGAGGGGCGAGGGGGAGGAGGAGGATCCGTCTCTAAGCTCTATAAATACCATACTCCTTAGCGCTTCGGCCGCTCCGTCCGACCGACGGGAGAACCGCTTCGTGAGTCGTTGCGCTCGGTGCCAAGGTCGCGCGGCCCTCCGGCCCTCCCTTCGACCCTCGTCAGAGGGCCTCTTCTTACCTTCGCGGCCCAGAGCCACCTTCAACCCCTTCGTTCGCCCGACCGCCGAGTCGCCTTCGTTTTTTCCATTTTCGGCACCGACCGTCAAGGTCGTTCGGTCTGGCCTCCATTTTTCCCTTTTCTTCGAAGCGATTCTCGCTTTGGTTACGACACGCGCGTATCGTACGGGAGATCGATTTTCCCGATTATATTTGCGGATTTTACATTCGATTCGATTTCGTTCGTCGTCGAGATCTCGTCTTATCTTCGTGCGCGGATCGTCGCGCGTATATTCGGGGCGAGCACGTTGAACCCTTTCGTTCATCAAGGTGACTCCTTACGCTCCACGAGTCCGCGCTTGCACCTTTTCCACGGGGTTCTCTCTCCATTTGGTAGCGCGTATCTCCGAGATCCCACGTTCGCTGCTCTCGCGCGCTCGCCTCTCGTCTCGAGCCTCCGGATCGAACGGACGTTTTATCGTCGCTTCGATCCCTCGAGTCGATCGCCTTTTGGCGGCCGTTGTTTCGCGCGGACGAAGCGCGCGGAATATCAGTCGCGTCGAGGCCCGATGCACGCGACTATATACGAGAAGTATACGTAACCGAAACGGTGGCTGCGCGCCAACCGAGAGCCTTTGGATATTTGCGGACTGGACAAGCGGCTCGACACGTGACACAATTTCATTACCCTTGCGGCCCCGCGACGCGTCGTTGGCAACCTCGCCTAGCTATGCGAAGAATCGCCGGCCTCCTTCTCCCGCCAGAGATTCCGCCGCTCCGAATCCCATCTCGAATCGATTAATCTCACGCTCGACTCTTCGATTCTCAGGGGCCGGTCTATCGCGAATTAAAGAACCGTGGATGATTCGACCCGCGCGCCATCCAGAACTCCGATCGGGATTCTCTCGCCATCCCGTCCCTTTTTTCTCGCTCCTCTTTGGATTTCGGATCTTTTCTTAAATTCCCCCCCGCCCTTTTTGTTCTCCCTTTTACCTGCCCTTTTCTCCTTCACGCCTCGATCGGAAGTCTCTCCGGATTAGGATCGCGGAGCGAGCGCTTTGCCAATACGAAGAGCAGTTTCTTCGTTCCAACGAACGACATCGACTACATCGTTACACGGAGTTCCATCTCGAGGAAGCTTGCAACTTCGATCGAGCTTCCGGCAATGTTTAACGAATCCAGGGATGGGGTCCCTCGCGAACGACCGCCGGATTAATTCGGGGACCTGCTCGGTCCCCCTGCCATCCATAAATCCGCGCTCCGGTAACGACGACCTGCAACCTGCATGAGCCAGCGCGAATTTTGGTCGTTGGTACACAAGCGGCTCGACACGTGACACAATTGCATTATCCTTGCGGGACGTGCCCGACACGGTGCATCGCTTGGGGCTGCGTGCGGCTATGCGAGGAATCGTTGCCCGGCCAAACTTCCTCGGCGCTTCTACGAACGACTCGTGACGCGTACGAGGCGAATATACGTGGTTCGATCGACCGACGCTAGCATCGCGAACCTTCGTATGTCAAAATCTCGTTTTAAATCCATCTCCCCGTCTTTGAAATGACTCTCCACGAGCCGTGATAAATCGCGGGAGTGTGTCTCGCGATGGATGTATTTCGTCCATCGGCTTCTTCGCTCCATCTCGAAGGACGCTGTTCCATCGAGAATCGTTCCGACCGGTCCTATACGCGGCCACGGAGCGTCGACCTTCGGTTCGTTTTTACCGGAGATGCACGTATCCGGCCATTTCGAATTTATCGGAGCAACGTGAATTACCGATAATGCTCTCCGCTCGATCGGCAAGAGCTATCGCCAGGTTGGAACATCCAGTTCCAGTGACCGCTATATACTTTAATAGTATAACGGTCGTGGCATGGACGGAGACGCATCGGATGCGCCTCGCGGGATGACACCGATATATCCCCGCATCCGGCCGCGAGTCGAAATATCGACCTCTTCCAGCCGCAATTCCGGCAAACGAGTCAATCGGCTAGGCATGAATTTTCCGGCAAATCGGCCGCGATCTTGCGGTTTCGATCAACAGGCCGGCCGGCACCGCGGTGAATTATCGAGTTCCAGCGACTACCACCGCGCCAGGTATGCATCGGATGCATCCTCCATCGTACGTACCCGCGCTCGTGCAGTCGTGAGGGACGCGATCGACCTCTCGCGGAGAGTTGCCTTAACCTTTGGATTTTTTCTTACTCGTTTCAGCCCGCTGCCTGCCCGGATGCGACGAGCAGCACGGACATTGCAATCGACCCAACGAATGCATGTGAGTATACGCATACGTACCTCTCTGCCGCACACAGCGCCGCGGACGCACGCACACCAGCGCGGCTGCTCCTTCATACCGATGTTACATTCCTAACTCGACGTCCGTGCATAATGTTACATCCATGCAAATTAAGATTTTTGGACGATCCCCGAGGCTGGGCTCGAGGAGGACGCCGACGGTTTCGAGGAGGAGCCTCGCGAGCGTACCCGAATTAATTTCGATTTATACGATATTTTTACGCCCGATCGCTTTGATACGCGCCGTTTAATTATCCCGGCATTAACCGAGCCGCGGGCATTCGTAAAAACGGCCTTTAATCTCCCGGCATTCCATTTTCCTTTCCTATCCTCCTCGTCGCCTTATACTCGCGCATATCTTTTATACGACCATCTCGAACATACGCGCCGGCGAGGAGAGAGGACGAAGAAGAATTCGAAGCACTCGGCTCCTTTCCGTAGTAACGAGGCACTCCGAGGTGCCAATCGTTCTTGCCTTTGCTTCCAACTTGTACCTCCTTCCACATTTCTCCTCCTCCTCCTCCTCTCTCTCTCTCTCTCTCTCTCTCTCTTTCTCTCTTTCTCAACCTCTGTCCCTTACCCTCCTCCTTTCTCCCCAACTTCGGCCCCTACAGTGTCGTTGAACTTTCTAATTCGATTCGACGTTTGAGAGAAAAACCCAGCCCTCTCCCCCTTCGGCCTTGCCGACTTTGGTGGATTCTCGCGTTTTCCAAGAATTTTTCGCCGCTATAAATACGCGGCCGGGTTCAAAGTTGAAACGTTTTTGCGCCGGTCCTCTCATTCCTGATCTTTCTCGGAAACTTACCGCGAGCGGGTTGAAACGGTTTTTCTTTCGGAGAGAACGCGAGAGAGAGAGGGAGAGAGAGAGAGGGAGAAAATGGTCGTCGGATCTGACCGTAATCCGGAGGAAACGCGACGTGAGAAAGAGGCGAAGTTTCTTCGATAAGGAAAATTAAGTAGCGATCGATAAAAAGCCCGCCGGCATTCTCGAGGCATCAGGACGTCCGCCTTTCCGAGAAGCCGTTATGGGACGACGCCGACAACGAATCTCGGCCCGACCGACTTTAACCCGGGGTTTGGAGTTAACTCGATCATCTAATTACTTCACGACCGGGGTTAATTGTCCCGTTAGCCGCAGCCACGGGTCTGCAGGCCGAGTCGTCCGTTCTCGCGACTCTTCGCACGATTCGCACCCTAGCTAATTCCTTAAATCGGCGTAAATCTCACAGCGATCCTCCCTACGCTCGGCGCCGAGTTCACTCCCCCGCAAGAATGCGGGCTTTAATAGGGTGAATTATCAAGCGAATTGTTTGTCGGCTCGCCTGCGCTGTCAAAGTGCCGAGCGAACATTGAAACGGCGCACAAATCGTATTTCTCGCATTTTTCTTTCCTCGACTCCCAATGGTGCTTGAACGTACATTTTCTTATTCGCGAAAAGAATACCAAGAACTTTGATGGATTATTGAAAAAAAATATCCGGGCGCGCAACGTCGATGCACACTCCTGTGCTTACGGAAAATAAAATCTTTGTCACTCCTACTCCACGGTCGGGCGGGCTGCCTGTCCTTTGCAAGAAGCTCGCTTTCGCTCGTTAAGATGGTCGAGAAAAAGCGTCGACCGTAAAGGGGTTAAAGTCCAGAGCCACGGGAGGTAGTAACGATCGTGCGAGGAAATAGGCGGATTTCTCGGCGGGTTCGTAGCGATCGACACGTGACTCGTCGACTGGCAACTCGTCGCGATAAAATAGCCTCGCGGATTTCGAGATCGGGGAAGATCCTAGATAGCGGATTCCATATACCGGCTCTGTTCGAGAACTGCACGGCGGGCTGCGCAATCGCGAGCCGCTCTCTCGGATGCACGATGCAGGAATATGCGTGCCCAGGTATGATACGTCTCCCTCGTCGTTTCCCAACCGTAATTGGGTTACCGCGTTTTAAAGCCTCGCGATGCTGCCTCGAACCTCTCGCGAGGGACAGCCTCCGAGGAAATTGGATGGACGGAGTCGCCTTTGAACCAGGAGTTTCTCGACCCTCGCTTCGACGAGGCAAACCGCCCAACCATCTCGATCGACGACCATTCATCCTCGTGCGTTTATATAAATATCTATCGGACGGATTTTCGAAAGCGACGGTTCCGAGTCGACTTGGCGCAGCGCGGAAAGGAAGGAGGAGGCATTCCGTCGAATCGTACATAAGGGTACACGCATAGCAACCGGATAAAGTTCCGATCGAAGGGGCGAGATAAGTAACCGTAGGACGTTACGTACGATGCGATTGGGTTATAAACTAATTATGCGACAACGTAGGTACGGTAATCTGCTTTCTGGTTGCGTAGTCGACGGGTACGTTCGATATGATCGCTAAAAGCAATTGCCGTGAGAGCCTCGTGGGACATGGTGGCCCCGTTCGTGATACGTGAAAGAATCGCGGCTTACGTTGTTCCATTGAAATTTCGGAGTCCACGTTCGGCCGCGCGGATGGTATCTGAATACCGATGAAGATGCACACCACCGGCGTGCTGCATCGTCGTCTCGCGATCTATGCCCCTCTCGAAGCGAGTGCCGCGATCTCTAGGCGCCTCCATCACGAGCTCTCCGGCTCGGAGCCGATCGATTTCATTCCTCGGGAGATCGCAAATTGCCCTGCATTTCCGCAAGATCCTCGGTCCCTGCTTCTTCTTTCCTCCTCCCCCTTTTCCAGCGTATCGCTCGAACGATAACCGAGATCCTTTTGTCTCGTAAGAATAATCATTTAAACGAATTCAAATCAATCTTCTGCGTAACTCCGATTTGTTCTATAAAATGGTTTTTTTTCGCGCTCGAGTTATCTTTCTCTCGGAAGGAGCGTCTGGTCCGACGTGATTCCAGTGGAGGATGAAGGAAAATCGCAAATACGTATCGGTGGAAGTCATCGCGGCTCGAGAATCGACGCGCTTGCCCCGACCATCCCATTCGCCAGTCGCGTACGAACGACCAGAGGAACATCCGCGCGGCACAGTTCGGCCGGTTTCCTCCCGGTCGCGTCTCGTCTAGTCTCCTCTGGTCGTTCGTCTCTTTCTCTTTCCGTTTCTCTTTCCGCGTCGGCCTTTTCCACCTCGTCTCCATCGGCCTCTATCGGTCTCTATCGGCCGCTCGCCTCCGCCGGAGTCCTCGTCTACTCGGCTCGGCCGAGGCTCGCCGGTGTGTACATGGGATTTAATGGTATAGTCATGCGACGTCGACGGCTGCGCGGCTCTCTCTCTTACGGGTCGCGATATATAGCGATATATAGCGATATATAGGCGGATGGGTATTAGTGGGCAGAGCGAGGCGCGCGCACACACAGAGGAGCGTAACCTTTCCTTGACCCGCATACTGAACGGCTGTGCCGAGGCTCGAACCGTGGGAACACTACTCGGCGACTCATCCCCACTCTCTTACGAATTCTACCTCCTCTCCCGTCTCTCTCGCTCTCCCTGCCTACCTCGAGCTCGCTCCCTCCTTCTCTCTCTTTCTCCCTCTCCCCCTTCCTGCCGCTCGTCGCGCTGCCTCTCTCCTCGCGACGATCTCCTTCCACCGTTGCTCATTCTGCCCGCGCCTCCCCCCTCTCCCTCGCCTCCATCCGCCAGCACCCGCGTCTCTCTCTCCCTCTCTGCGCGTGTGCGCGCGCAGCCCCGTGCACGTGCATGCACCTCTTCTTCGGTTCTCTTTCCTTCCTCGGCTCACGCTCCCGTTCCCTCCTTTCACTCCCGCCGTCTTTATCCCTCTTCGCGGAGAGTAACCCCCTGGACAACGTAATGGCCGACCACCATATCCTCCTCGACTCCCCCCCACCCCCTCCTCCTCCTCCTCCTCTCTCATCCTCCCTCTCCCCCTACCCCCTCGCCGTTCTGCCCTCTACCTTCATCTCCGCTCGGCCTTTATCCACCTTTGCGTATCCTCCGTCGCGTCCCCCCTCCCCTCCTCTCGGCCCTCTTTTCTTCTTCCTCCCCGTGCGAGATCTCCCCGCGTCTCTCCCCCGTATCACGTATTCCGCGCGTCTTTCGATCTTCGTCGATCCGCTCGTTTCTCCGGTATCCTCCGCGATCCCCTCCTCTCCTCCCTCCCCTCGCGTCCCACCTTCGGCCTGTGGGACCCGTCCTTCCTTTTTTTCTCCCTTTCCCCGACTGGTCCTCCTCGGGGCCCGTTCGACGGCTGGTAGCCCGTCAGCGCGGGGGGAGTTGGAAGGGGGGGGGGGGCTTTTTCCCCGTCGCGGCCGATGGAGCCGAGAAAATGCACCGCGAAAGCATCGCCGGGCGTGGAAATGGGATTTGGACGGATTCCATCCAGACGATATCCCTCGGTTCGCTCCTCGTCTCGGTTTCTCGTCGCGATCTTTGTCCTCGAGATCCTCCGAGAGCTTTCGAGAGGGACTCGTCGAGTCTCTGTGAATCGAAGGATCCGCCTCGAGAATCCGCTGGAATTATAGAGTGGAGGAGAGAAACCTGGGAACGGTCTCCCGGCATTCTCTCTCCGTCTCTCTTCCTCTGTCGTTCTCTCTCTCTCTCTCTCTCTCTCTCTCTCTCTCTCTTCACTCCCCTTCCAACCTTACGCGCCAACTACCTTTTATCCCTTTTACACGGGCGCTCGATCGACGGGGGGCCTTGGCATTCATTCCGGTAAGGATCGAGCGCGCCGCGGTGGATCCGCCGTTAAACGATCGATATCCGCGAGTAACATTATTCATAGGGCGATCGGGGAGAGTCCTCCTCGTCGAGAGCCGGTGGCGGTAGTCGAGGAGGATCCCTCGGGTAAGCGAATCGGACGGGAGAGAGGAATCGGCGGGCGCGCGCGCGTTTCCTCCGGAGCTCGAAGCAAGCAGATCGTAGCTAACGCCCACGGGTCTTCCCCCTCTGATTCTTGCAGATGTCACAACGGCTGGAAGGGAGCGTTTTGCGACGAGTGCGTCAGATACCCGGGCTGCCTTCACGGTAGCTGTCACAAGCCCTGGGAGTGCCTCTGCGACGAGGGCTGGGGCGGGCTGTTCTGCAACCAAGATCTGAACTACTGCACGAATCACAAGCCCTGCAGGAACGGCGGCACCTGCTTCAACACCGGCCAGGGCTCGTACACCTGCTCCTGCTCGCCTGGCTTCACCGGCATCGACTGCCAAACGCCGCTCCTGGACTGTCACTCGAAGCCCTGCCTGAACGGCGGCTCCTGCACGATGGACGGCAGCTCCTACGGCAACGCCAGCCTCTCGACGGACTCCTCCTCGAGGCAGCAGCACCGCGCGGCGGCCTACCGCTGCACCTGCCCGCCGGGATGGCGCGGCAAGCACTGCGAGATCTCCTCGAGGTCCTGCAGGGACTCGCCCTGCCATCACGGCGCCACCTGCGAGGACGACTCCCTGCGCGGCTACGTCTGTCGCTGTCCGCCCGGATACACGGGCAACGACTGCGAGTCCCAGCTGGACGAGTGCTCGCCCAATCCCTGCTCGAACGGCGGCACCTGCACGGACTTCGTCAACGGCTACCGCTGCTCCTGCCCGGCGGGCTTCGCCGGGGAGCGCTGCGAGATAAACGTCGACGACTGCCAGGGAGACCCCTGCCTGAACGGAGGTACCTGCGTGGACCTGGTGAACCACTTCCGCTGCCAGTGCGTGCCCGGCTACGTGGGCAGGCTGTGCCAGGACAAGGTCGACTACTGCCTCGCCAAGCCCTGCGCCAATGGCGGCAGATGCATCTCCGGGACGAACGACTACCGGTGCGTCTGTCGGCCCGGCTTCACGGGGAAGGACTGCAGCGTGGACGTGGACGAGTGCAGGAGCGCGCCCTGCAGGAACGGGGGCACCTGTAGGAACCGAGTGAACGGCTTCCAGTGCGACTGCCCCGAGGGCTGGCACGGCGAGAGCTGCGCGGAGAAGGTCGGCGTGCCGCCGGTCCCGGCTTCGCCCACGAACAGCGTGCCGGCGGTGCCGCTCTCGGGGGCGAGCTACTGGTCGGGCAATCTGTCGAAGCACGTGGCGTCCGCGGAGGCGAGGGACGCGGGCTTGACGACGGAGCACGTCGTGGTGATAGCCACCCTGTCGACCGCGGTGCCAGCCTTCGTTCTAGTGGCGGCCGTCGCGGTGATGTGCATGAAGAGGCGGCAGAAGCGCGAGCAGGCCAAGGCCGACGAGGAGGCGAGGCTCCAGAACGAGAGGAACGCCGTGCACAGCAGCATGAGTAAACGCAGCGCCTCGACGATCGGAGGGGTGGGCGGTGGTGGTGGAGGCGGCGGCAGCGTCGGGGCTGGCTCGGCCGGAGGGGTGGTGGGCATCGGCGGCGTGGCCCTGCTCGGAGGCCCAGGAGGCGGCATGCTCGGCGGCGGAGCCGGTGGCAGCGTCTGCGCCCTCGGCGCCGGCGACGCTCACATGATCAAGAACACCTGGACGGCCAACAAGAGCGTGAACAACGCCGCGTCGCAGGCGAGGCAGGACGACCTGGACGCCTCCTTCCAAACCGACGTGACCCTCGACGGCTCGTGCTCGGGCTACAAGCCCGAGCCGGTGCTCCAGGACGGCAGGACGCGGACGACCAAGCAGCTGAACACGGAGGCGGCGGCCCACAGGGCGTCGCACCTCTTCCAAAAGGAGAAGGACTGCCTGGGCCTGGGCCTGGGCATCGGCGTCCTGGAGACGGCCAAGAGGTCGTCCGTCTTCGCGGCCGGCGCCACGGAGAGCTGCTGCGCCGCGGAGGCGGCGCTGCTCAAGAGGCCGACGACGATAACGGAGAACGGCGCGCCCCCCGGCGGGGGCGGGGGCGGGGGCGCCCCGGAGAGCGGGTGCGGCGTTTACGTGATAGACGACCACTACAGGCACGACGCGGCGCTCGCCGCGACGCTCGCGACGGAAGTGTAGCTCCGGCGCCCTCGCGGCTCGCGCGCCGCGCGCCCGGAGGACGTGGACTCTCGATGCGTCGCGCCGGGCCAGTGCGCGCGGATCTTGGACCTCTCTGCCCTCGTCCCTCGCCCTCCTGGCGCCAGCGCCGAGCGGGCGGCTCTGCGCTCGCCGCCTCGCCCTTCGGGGAGCCGGGAGGAGGGCGCGGCCGCCCCGGCCCTCCCGGCGAGGCGGGCGGAGCGGCGCGAGGAGGACGGGACAAACGCGATGCTGTGTGGGGACCGTCGGCCCGCGGCGGCCGCCGGCCCGTCATTAGGTATTAATATTATCATGCTCGAAGCAAACTTTGTACAGAACTAATTTATTATTATTGTTATTTACTATTATCGCTATTCGCTATTATTATTATTAATATTATTATTATTAATATTATTCTATCGTACGCGTTATCACTGTTCCGATAATCGCCTCTTTTTTCTACTTCTTCCTTCTTTTCTTTTCTTTTCTTTTCTTTTCTTCCTTTTTTTCCCCCTTTTTTTCTCTCTCTCTCTTTCGAATCGCGCGACCGAGCGCCGCGTTACGCAGAGGACGGTCTCCCACCCCCTTCCCCTCGGCCACCCGATTCAACCCCCGTCGTTCGCGAGAGAGGAAACCGCGCGTGCTCTTTCGCGCGGTGACGAGTGAAACGGAGAAAGCGAGAGAGAGAGAGAGAGAGGGAGAGATAGAGAGGGAGAGAATGGGCGCGAGAACGTTGGTATGTGCCGTGCGTATGTGCTCGCGAGCGAGAAGGTTTACGACGAATTTAAGATTCAGAGGTGGTCGCGCCTTCGTGAGAACCCCCCCACCCCCTCCCTTCCGCCCCTCTCGGCCGGCCTTTCCACCGGGATAACGCTCTTTTCGTTTGACGCACCACCGAGATATATCGACTTTTTTCGACGGAATACCGTCACGCGCGCCTCGACGAGGATCCCGAGGGAGAGGAGAGGGCCGGCCTTGTCCGGAGATTCGCCGGGAGAAGAGAGAGAAAGAGAGAGAGAGAGAGAGAGACGGACAACCGAGACGCCTCTCTCCCGACAATTTGGGATTTCCGGCATCGGCAACCCCAATTTGCCGGGTGTCTCGATGCTCCTGGAAAAAAACGACGCGTCTCCTCGACGATCCTCGAAAGGTCGAAGAAGCGGAGCGTCGGCTTCGTCCTTTCGAATCGATCGATTCTCGCCACCCTCTCGCGCGGTAGCCCCGAGATTGGCTCCTGGAATTTCACTCTGTCCCAAGCACGAGACTCGTTCGAGCCTCTTTGCATCCGAAGGCTGCGAGATATCTCTTTGGCCCTCGACGAGTCCTGGACGATGCCTGTCGACCTCCGATCGTCGGTCCCTCCTCGAAACTCCTACTCGATCGAGCGCGCCGCGCGATTCGAGATATCGAAATCCTCGCTTCTCGAGCCTGCGAGAACGATCGCGCGCTCAGAGGGTAGTGCTCTCGCCTTTCCCCCCTTCCTCGCCGACGAAGGGCGCGGAGGGCGGAGAGCCTTGAAATTCCCGCGGACTCCCTTCGACGCTTTTCGACTCCGCCGACGGCGATTCTTCGCGATCCTTTGAGACGGACGAGGGCCTTCCGGCTTCTTCGTGGAGTGACTTTCGAGCGGACCGGACGGGAAAAAGCTCGAAGGGATCGCAAAGTCTATTCTCTCGGGACTTTCCTCGTTCTCGCAGGCCCCCTCGACGATGACGCGACACGTCGCTCGGTAAAGCATTACCCGCGTTATGTATAAACGGAGAAAGAAACGAATAAATATATAAATATATAGATATATATATATATATATATATATATAAATATATATAAATATAAATATATACATAAAAGAGAAAAAAGCCGGCGTCGTCGGAAATCGGCGTCTCGACGACTGGGCAGATCGTATTCGGCGTCTCGACGTCGAAGTCAGCGGGAGGCGATCGAGAGGTGGCCGCCGATTCCGAGGGGGAAAGAAAGGCTCATTCGGGCAACGCCGAAGAGTCCGAGAGAGTGAGAGAGAGAGAGAGAGAGAGAGAGAGAAAGAGAGGAGGTACCTCGCGATCCCTCCCCAAAACTCCAAGGCGTCTCGTACTCTCGCCTTTGCGTATTTATCTCGACCCCTCGGAGGATCGATCCGCGCTCGGTCCTTCGATTTCCGTATCCTCGAGGCTCTGGCCGTGCCAGGCCCCTCTTTTCCGGGAGGACTCCTTCGGCCCTCCCACCAGCGAAATTCCACCCTCCTCTTTTTCTTTCCCCTCGTGGACGCGCGGCTAAACGACGATGATGCGCGCTGTTATCGCACGGCATGACGACGATTATTTATTTACGCGGATGATGGAGGAAGACGATCGCCCTTCCGCCGACTCGCGACAGGCCTTTGGCCAGGATCAGATGTGGCGTGATCGCGGATCAGCCGACCGTAGAGACGTACGACGACGATGTAATGAACAAAGATTCGATGATGTTCCTGTTATAAATAATGATTAATTAAATAAACGAAACGGACTACCAGCTGAGTCAGGCTCCTTGCCCGGGCCAATTCGCCCTGGCGGGATAAGTGGCGGGCGCGAGGGTGCTGTTCGAGGCTCGAGGAGGAGGAGGAGGGGTGGGCCGTGGAGGCTGGACACTCCGTCGCGCCCGATATTTATCCGCCGATCGATTCGAATTCACCGATCGGCCAAGCGGATCCTGATTGATTGGAAGCGCGTGCGTATTAACGATTATATTATACGAACATAATGTGTAATAAAGCTGTTGTCATTTTTTGTACTTACACTTCTTTGGACGATTTGATACGTCGCTATCGTTGAACGGTACCCTAGCCTCTGACCCTCCCCCCCCCCCCCCGTTTCGCGAATCCCAACCCCCTTGGCGCAGCACTTTTCGTACCTCGAGTGCCTCGAAGTTGCGCTCGTTCCTCGTGTAAGCCCCACCCCCGCCCTCCTCCTCAACCCTCCTCGCATCCCCCAGCTCTGACAATGGCCTTTCGTTCGTAGCGAAACGTTAATGTGAACACTGTAAAGTTTCCTAGCATATCTCCCCTTTTGTATAAAAAAAATGATTGCGCATAGGTATACACGAAACACACTGCGGATCTGTATATTTGTAGTAGAAGTGTACAATTATTACGATTATGATTACGATTATTACTATTATTATTATTATTAATTATTATTATTAATATTATTATTATCAACGTGTAAATAGATGAATTGTCAATATAACGATGTCACACACAAGCGACAGTGAACGATTAATAATGATACATTAAAAAAAAAAAACATCCGTGTACGTCACTACCTCCTCACACCGCTCTCGCGAGTTAATAGTTTTAAGGGGGGGCGTTGTAACGACCGAGGTTACGATCGACAATCGCGATGCGTCGGTCATCGGTCTCAAAGGCCGCGTCTGTAGAAAATAGCCGTTCGAACGAATCGTGGCCGACGGTTGTTGCACTTTCACTAGCGAAAATATTCTTTTGCCCTCCGGCCAATAAGCCGGGCACTCGCGTTAAAACCCGCACCTCATCGCTAGGAGCAGCGCAATGTCGGACGTTACATTCTAGACTTTCGAGGAACTATTACGATATCAAGGCGCGATACGCTTATCTTCGCCGTATAAAAAATTCTCCATGTACACTAATGCTTTCCAGGGACCAAAAGAGGGGTTACAAACTGCGTTTCGTGGTCGATTTTCCATGGTTCGCCGCGGATCGAGAACGTTCTTACGTACCGATACTCGCGTTATCATTATCAGCAACGACGCGCACGAGCAAAGTATTTTAATCGGGTACGGTAGAAAAACGAATATCCGCGTTGATCCCACAAAACGCTCGTTTGGCACGAGTCGGGCGCAAATAGGCGACGAAGAGGAAGGTTGGGCGAAGCGTCGTGAAGGCGGTGCGCGAAGGCACCGCATCGCACGTGGGAAGATCGAGGAGAGAAAGGTCCGGTTCGGCGACTATCCGAGGTGGAGGAAGTCGCATCTCCGCGGAACGACATCGGATAGCGGCGATAAGCCGCACGGGATTTTACGTAACCGCGCCAGACGCGGCGGGCCTATTAGGATTCGAGGAATCGCGGTGGCCGTCCCGCAAGTGGAATAAACGGATCGAGGCGCGTTAACCCTGGCCGAGGTGGTATGGGAAAGTGATAAGCACGCGGGCGCATGATCGGAATTTTTGCGACCCCGATTATCCGGCTTAGCGATGCGCTGGAAACGTGCTGGTAATTATAGGCGCCAAGGTTCCTGCCGATACGAATCGCCCGGTGGTTCGTTCGTCGTCTCTCGTGCCTCCGAGAATCCCACCTTTTTTTTCCCCTCGCCCTCCCCGCCGCGGCCGAGATTAATTTCTACGATATGTAAACGCAACTTATCCGGCATATATCATTACCGCGGCGAACCTGCCTTGGGCGAGCTTCTCTCTCACCCCCCTCGCGATCACCTTCGCGCGATTGTTCGTCGCAGGGAGGAGGGTACCGTATCGACCTTTCCGTTACCCCCACGAAAATTATGCGTGGCTCCTCGTGATCGATCAGAGCTGCTCCGCGTGCAAGCCCGACCGCGCTTTCCATCGGCCGGATGATCCTTATATTCCTCGGTTCAGGATTTTATCCCCGGTATGATCACCGGCTGGAAATCTTTATCGGCGCCGTTGCGTGGAAACGGATTTTTTGGGATTATAAAGTCGTACTCCGTACAACGATACCCGCGGATAGTGGTCGCGGCTGAAAAACGGAATACTATAATAGCCGGCGCTCGATCTTGTCGCGATCTTGGCAGTCGTTCGAGAATCGAATAAATAAGCATCGCTTTCAGGAGCGGCTCCGTGAGCGAGTCGAAGAACCGTTTATTCGCCATCGTGGAATTAAGCGCGACTTCGTATCCCGGTATAAAAGTGATCTCGTACCGATAATCTCGCTCGCGGTTCTCCAAACGTTTCTCGCTCGTGTAAAGTTTGCGTCGCAATAATGCTCGGTATTGATGGGAACGGATCAAAAATTGGTACTCGGGTTCGAAGAGCCGGCGACAAGGCATCGATGATTACTCAGGCTCGAAGCTTTTACCAATTAACAAAAAAAAAAAACGATAGAAATGCGGTTTTATCGGTCGATAATTTAGATTTTCATCGCGTTCGCGATATCCTCGGGTCTCCCTGGCTCGTTCTCTTCTATTTCCTCGGGGACCAGGCCCTCGATTCGTGGGCACGGCCGAGCGCCTGTTCGCGAGGAGTCGGAAAGGCCTTACACGTGTATCGGCTCGAGCAGAAGCCGGGGTGCCTCGTGAAAGTCGTCGAGAACGGAGTACATCGGCCAAGCTACCCACGACTCATCGCGTCGTTATGTACGCGCCGGTTATTACCTGCAGCCTCTTCTCCGCTGCAAACCCATTACGAATGCCGTGCCGTTCTTAACGTCCGTTCCCCGATTCCCCTATCCTCCGGCCACTTATTCCGCTCGGCTCGTCCTTCCTCCTCGGTTAACCCAGTTACCGCACAAGCTCGAAACGCAAATCGAGAAACGTTCGATGCTTCGATCGCTCGTGGATGTCGCTTGGCTCACGGTCGAGCGTGGGCCATTGTATTTTTAGGATGCGTAGGATAGCGATCGAAGGAGGATCGAGGCGGAGCTTTACGCGCGAGAGTTCGAGCTTTTGAGCGATGAGAGATACGTTGCCATAGCTCGGGACTAAGGAGTTCCTTTTATCATTATCTACGATTATTTCGCTATTATCGGATCAAGATTTCGTCACGGTAGCTCGAAGAGGAGTCCGCGCGAGAGCCGAAACGTCGCATTTATTCGCTGGATCCGACGCAGCGTTTGGCGGAAAAGGTTCGGTTCGATCGAAGCGACCGGGCTCGTGCCTGGCATAGCTCGAGACTTATGTAACCCGCGTGTAACGTGCCGTTCAAAAGTTTGAGGAAGACCGATCCTTGTCGGCGTACGTGCAACTTTTCGCATACAATTACACGCGTACGACGGCTCGAACGTTCCTCCGCTCGCCAGGAATAAAATCCAAAGATCTCTCTTTTCCAAACAAACGCCCATTTCGAGCGGTGACCCGTCCGCGGCTTATCCGAGGCATCTTCCTACATAAATCATGCAAAGGCTCAAAGGTACGCTCCACTCTTTTCCACGAATAAAATCCGAGCTTTCCGTCTTCTCAAATAAACGATCCCTTTGAGCGCTGACTTATAGACCGCTCGAGGCCGTGCGCGCCGATGGCGGAGCGTCGAAATAAATTTTCAGCAACGCCCTTATTCCCCTCCGCGCCGTATATCGTCTCGAATCTGGGAAAGCGGCGGGGCGAAAGCGCCGAACGCTCCTCGCGGGGGTGGAGGGGCGAGGGCCAGGGGGAGAAGAGCGGCACCGACGAAATCTGTCGTAATCGATCGGAGATAGGATTGGACGGGGGGCACCGTCGCGATTCCGTCGCGCTCCAACGATCCCGCGACTCGCGTCGAATCCCAACCGTCCGAGTTTCACCGCCAGGAAGTTCGGCGCCTCCCTCCGAGCCGACGATGATCGAACGCGACGATACGAAAAATCGCTTTCCCCGCCGCGCCGCGGCTGGAAAATGCCGACGCGACGACAGAGGAGGAGAGTCGCCTGGAATTTGGACGCTCCCGCAACGCCGGCTGGAGCTCAGCCGCGGTGCTCGTCGATGAATATTCAACGCCAGAGAGTAGGGAGTTGGGCGAAACGAAGAACTGTCTTGGCGTCGGGAGAAGAGGAGAGGCGCGAGGGAGGCTCGGGGATGAGAAGCGCGCGGAGCGGGGCGAAGCTCGAAAAGGGGGATGGGATAAATTGGTCGATAGCGCGAATTGGATCGGCGCGCGAACCGAAATCCGCGGAAAATGAATATGTAAATCTAGTTTTCCAACGCGTCGCGCGTTGAGACGCGGATGAGCGATCGACGAACGCGTCGAGACGCGGATTAACCGGTTAAGGTCCGATTCGGTTTTTCGATTTCCCGCTTTACTTTCGCTTCGTGGAAAATAACCTTCGCGAGGTCGAGACGAAAACTCCAGGTCCCGAATCGTACGCCTCTAGTCGCTCCAGCGATTTTACTATCGATCTCCCGGGACGCCTCGATCCTCGTGATCCTCGGATACTTGGAAAAGCGGATACGCGAGTCGTGGTCCGTGAGCGGGGCCCTATTTCGCGAGATACATCGGCTCGGCGCGGATCGGGAGCGGAGAGGGGCGGGTGGGGGCAGGAGGAAGAAGAGGAAGATCCTTAACGCCATCTCACGTGGCTGTAAACTCTGCACGGCGATATACTGAACCTGAGGGCAAGTGAAAGTCCCTCGAAAGACGACGTCGGCGAACCTCGGCCGTGCGCGCTTACGGCACCGTCGCCGGTTCCGTGTGTCTGCGCGGGCCTCGCCTGTGTACACGAGAGTACGTCCTCTTCGTTTCCACGTACGGAGAGAGATCGCCCAATATTTTCCCTCCGCGAGCTTAGAGCGAATCGGGCCAATTTTGCGCAATCCCCCGAGGAGCGCGCGGGAGAGTTTAACGTCTCCCGTGTCTCGATTTGGCGCAAACGTGCGAGCAATGCGCGCCGTGCTTTTCGAGAAGGTGGCACGAGAGTCGAGAGGCATCGTTGGCAACGTAATTTCAAGGTGGATACTCGTGGCACGTTGTTTTACTCCTAGCACGTAAAATGCGTCGCGAAAGGAAGAGCTTTTAAATCCCGTCATGTGACACGCAATATGATCAGCATAGATTCAGCGGGATAACGACTCTCGAAAGTGGACCACGTGCTATTTTTCGGATTTCGAACCGTCGCGAAAGAGGCTGCTCCCGATGGCCCGATGCGAGAAATGTATCTTGGAGCGAAAGATAATGCGCGTACGCTCAAAGAGCTGATCCGAGGTCAGTGGCCCAGTATATTGAGCAAAGGATCCATTTGGTTTCCTATCCCTCTATTTGCCCCTCTCCTCCCCCCTTCTCCCTCCTTTGTCGACCATCGTGTGCATATTTGCCGTTAACTCCTCTCTTCCTCCCCCACGCTTGTCCGCGCGATCCGCTCCTCTCCCTCTCCGCGCGCTCGCGCGCACGAGCCCTCCCGTAAGTTCACCTCTTACTTCTTCGTACGCGCCACGTTATCTTAAACGCGTGCACCGAGGAGAAACGAACTCTTGCCGGCCGTTCTTTTCCCCTCCCCCCCCTCCGGCCCTCCTGCCAGAGTGGGTGCACCTCCGCGCGGAGGTTACGAATTCTTCACTCGCGTGCACCTTCCCCTCGAGGGGAGGGAGGGGGAGGGGAAACAATGAAAGCGGCCACTCGAGGAAATCGTCGAAACACGATCGAGGAAGCGATCGTGCGTCGCCCCTGCGAAAGTGGCGGGGGAAGGGGGATGAGGCTTATGGGGAAAATTGCCGGCCGATCGACATTTCTAACTACTCCGATGCGATTGTTGGGTAGAATGTTAGAGGTGAACCACCGTCGAAAGAGTCTTCCGACGCTCGCACGTTTGCGGATATCGCGGGAATATAGGAACTCGGACGTGCGAGTGGTCTTCTCTCGAGTATACGCCTTTGGGGAATGCGTGAAATTTATTTTGATTAAAACTCGATGTGGTTCAAGAGACGTCTCCGCCCTTGGGTCGTGCGCGTTTCCGACGTGGACGACTAAAAGTGATACCAGTTAATAATTATCTGATGATAGAATAATGATAGAATACCGATAAATAATGACGGGTGGACCGTATGCAACGGATGTGGTTTTTTCTCGGTGGTTTGTTACCGTTGAGAGGAGAATATAGGAGGCGAATCGGCGCGTTTCGAGGGTTAGCTATGGACGTTACCTGACAGATTTTCGCACGCCCCTTGCCGCGATCGTCGGGCGCGACGAGTTAGGAATTAAGAGGCACGGGCGTTAACCCGCCATATGGCAATATAAAACGCCATGTGTCGTAGTTTGCGCGTTAACGCTTGGCTAGGATATCACGAAATGGTCGTAGTTTAGATCAATATTATATCCCGAGCCGTTATTATGCAGTGCCTCGAATTCGCGCTCGTGAATCGTGCGGTTGGACTGTTGCAAAGGGAAAAAACGATATTCCCAGGATGTTTTCCCTCGCACCCTATGCCACGAGGTTTCGATTACTTCGAGCGAAGAGTATTAAGGGACTCGCGATTGCTGCCATTTTACGTACATTAGCTTTAGCGTCGATAAACAAACGCCGTTTTCTTTCGATCTCTGCCTATTTGAAAAGGAATCCGATAACTCGATATTAATATACATATAGGGTTGTTCCTTATTGAGGAACGTGTCTGGTATCGATCATCGATATCGGTACTCTTTGTCTTTCATTACATTTCACCCTCATCATCGCCTTCATTTATTTCTCTCATTACCGCCTCACGCCTTCTTATTCGACCAACACCGTTACCAGGGCTGCCTCCTCTCTCTTTCCATCGATCGAATTTCCATCTCGAACCAAAAATCGCGGCTCCGACTATTAAATCGGCGGAACGTGGGTTCAGCGGCGGTGGCAGGCATTGAACCTTCGTCGACACAGCGCGGCGCGGATGTCCGTTTGACGACCAAAACGAATAATCGTCGGAGCACGGCAGCGCGTTAAAAAGGCCGTCGCGGCGGGGCCAGGAGGAGCGAGGCGGCCCGTGCACCGGTTATCGACGATAATGGACCGGATCGGTTCGTACGTACGAGCGTATAAAGCCGTGCATAGTCCAGCCGTGGGAATCGATCGGATTACATCCGCCCAATTAATTTTTTCGCCGGCCGGCCTCACGGTACACGCACCGACCTCCAGGCGCCGACCGTCTTCTTTTCCTCGCCCGATGGCCCTTGCAATCCTGCGCACCGCATCCGCAAAAATTCATCCGCGAGGATATCGCTTGCTGGCGAAGGACGACGCTTCTCCGTCCACGAATGTACCCTGCCATTCTCTCCTTTTCTTCTTCTTTCTTTTTTTTGTATTCAAGTAGTGATACAACGTAGAGCTTGTTTAAATGGTTTTCGATGTATCGCCAAATGTTTAACCGGCACGCAAGTTTGTCCGAAAGACCGACGAATATATTATATTGTCGGGTGTATTGTTGAATAAATATAGGCAAAACTTTAAGCTAGTGTCAATCGTTAAATTCCGGGTTAAGGGGAGTCCACTTGTCCTGGCCAGTCCGCCACCGAGTTCGATCCTAATGGTTCGCGTAGTCCACAAAATATCTCGCCCAATATGGGCAAACTCTGGCTGCTCTAAGAGCGGTATATATTCTTAGGGTGTCCTCGGAATAACCCCAGAGATATTTTTACCTTGGCCGTGTACAGAAGTTTTCCGAACGCGAACGGAAAGGCCGCGGGACATTCGTGAAGAAGAAAGGGACTAAAGAGTTATCTTCGTTTCGTACCAAACTTTTTTTTTTTCTACGAAACACTGCAATAAAAAAGACAAACCACGGTTATCTCTCGCCTACCTCGATTTTCTCTCGCACCAGAAACGCTACGAGCCCGTAAATGCTTTTAACGAGTCGAAATCCCCGGCGCTGGAATTCCAACGAGACAATTAACGTTATTTGATTACGCTGGAAATTAAATCCTTTCTCATGGCTCTGCACGAGTTTTTATCGCCGGCCGGAAATCCGTTTACGCCGTCCAATTCGGGCTTAATGTCCCACGATGTTACAGCACGCCTATCCGCCTAAATCGTCGATCGCTTTCCCATTTGTAAGCCGCCGATGCGGGGGCATCGATTCGACCTTAATAACCGGAATAATTCGTGCTACCGCTAGAACGCCCGCTGGATGCTCCCCTCCCCCTCGCCCCTCGCGTTTCGTTTTGCGTCGCTGGCGATTCGCAAAAAATCGCGCGGCGTTCCGGTTCCGAAGCTTCGGAAATTCCACCGCCCGACCTTTCGATCCGCCGATTATCCTCCCGCGTTTCCACCGCGAATAAAGCCTGCCCACCGTCTCCCGTATTTTAAACGACGCGAGGCCGCGGGCCGTGCGATGAAAGGGCCGATAATAGTGCGTTATTCTCGGATCTGGGGAAAAAATATCCCCGTGACAGGAATACCTTCCAGTATGATCGATAGATATAAAGGTTAAGCCGATCGTCATCGCCGTTTATCATCCAGTGGCATTTTCCACAATGACCGTTGATCGACGAAGCCTCGAGACTTCTCATGACCAAAGCGTTGCAGTGAGAACTATTCCACTCGCTTCCAATCACGTTTCTCCATTTTGCGAGATTTATTCTACCGAGCCGATTCCACGCTCGGACGATGAGCGCTCGAACATCGCGTCAATTCCGCATCGGCGTTTTAATTATTCCGCGCGAACTCTTGGCGGGAGCATAACGATCGAGGTTGAGAACCAAAATGGAGGGGCTTTGCACTCGCACCTCGACCATCGGGAGCCGAATGCCTTTCGATCGACCGACTATAATTAAGCTCGAAGAAGCTCGCTTTGGCGCCGCGCGGCTATTTACGGTGCACACGCGAGTGCGCGCCTTGAAAATCATCGGTGGCAAATAAACTCGCGAAAGTCAGGCCCGATTGATCGTCCGAACGTTGCGTCACGTGAAATTGCGACGTCAGCGTCGACGGTGCATTGGCACCGTCCACGACCGGCTCGAGGCATCGTCCTGCGAAAACTACGATGCGCACGAATCGTACTCCAATCGTGATTTCTTTAAAAATCAATCTCTCTCCCTCTCACATCTCTGCACGATCCTAAATAGCATAGACACCCTCGATCGCCAGACGATTCATCTTTCGCGCACGATCCCTCAAAATCACCGAGTTACCCTAAAACAAAGACGTACCCTTCGAGCGAGGAAATACAAATTGGACGGCGAACGACCAAAGCGGTCAAAGCCAATGATACCTAACAAAAAAAAACTAATTAAAATCGATTCGCGTGCCCAAGTGCCCTTAGTTATGCGAAAAAAAAAAATAGATCCGTTATCGAGGGTTAAGGGTATCCAGTCGTAGCTCGAAGGCAGCGGCGTCCGAGCGGCGGTGCCTTCCTTCGAGGGCCGCGACAGGATCGGCTCGGACGAGCTCGAGAGCACCGTTCACTCGCGCGATACTTCCCCGCGATTCTTTCTGACATTTGGAACTCTCCTCGCGCACCTACACGCAGGTATGCCGAGCTTCGACCTCCTCCTACACCACGTCGGCCTGCCCTCCCCTTTCGTGTCGTGCGGTTTAAGTGATCGAACCTTAACGGTCTACCGGCGCCGCTGCCGGCTTTACCTACATTCTAAGCGTACACCTTCCAGCGGGAGGGCCGAGGGAGGGGGCAGGAGAGGAACGCGGGGAGGGGGGCAGAGAGGTCTTACCGGCTCGGAAACTACCGCGGGGTCAGCTCTCGGGGACCCTGGCCGTTTTTTCGCCCGTCCTTTTTCCTACCGACGACGGCGCGTGTGTAAGCGGCGGGGTTGATATCCTTTGACCTTAAAGCCGCGAAATACGCCGCGCCGCTGCGCCGGAGTCTCGATTGAAAATCTCCCTCTCTCTCTCTCTCTCTCTCTTTCTCTCCTCCTCTCTTCTAGGTTTGCCTCTGACCCGCGTCGCCGGCCAATGGCCGAGTCGACCTTCCGGCTTTGGGGTAGAACTACCGAATCGCTCGGAATCACTCCTCGCGGAATGTGAAGTGTCGTAGTAATTTGCTGAACGTTAGATAATCGAATGAGAGGTATCGCTCGAGTGCGGGTTTAATCGCGGTTTCTCACTCGACGTTGGATGCCTAGGGAGGAGAGGTATGGTCGTGATTTGTGGACGATACTCCGAACTTATCGTACGCGTGTGATTCTCGCGATGCAAGGATATCGGCGTTGCTTACGCGAAATCGATATCGAAGAGCGGCGAACTCTGCCGCGGTATATCTACCCAAAAACATCCAGCCTCGAGAGAAGCGTAATTTAAAAATACTCGAAGGCGCGCGATCGCGGCGAAGAAAGAATTGGGGAGCTTCCAGAGAGGGCTGAGGGAAGAGCGTTGGCATCGCGTAATTCCTCGGAGTATTTCGCGGCTCCTCGAGGGTGTGGGCCGCGATGAGGCGGGTGGCAGAGACGGGAGGATAAAAAGGCCGGTCCTCGGAGATTATCGAGGATGCGCCGATGCAAAGGGATACGATACGGCGCGGTACGGCACGGCACGGCACGGTACATTCACCAATGACCGAGTGGCACGGATCTTCTCCCATCCTTTCCTCTCTTCTCTCATCTCCGCCTCTAGCGAGCGCGTGCACACACGCGAGGCCGCGAGCCTGTGGGCGTGCGAGCGTGCGAGCGTAGCTCGGGCACCCACCGTGAACCCATCCAACCCGTTCGAATGCAAAAGCTTCGGCGTACCTCGGCGCGGCTCGCTTTGCCGGTATTAATAGTCCTTCCTTCGAGGATGATATCAGACTCCCGGCCGGTGAATAATTTTCATAACCGAGACGGGGAATCATCGGCGTTTTTATCCGATCCACTCGCGGTTGATTAACTCCGAACGACCGCGGCTCCTTCCCGCGAATGCGATTCTCCACCGACGTCGCAGCCTTCGCTACTTCGTGCGAACCCCAGACGCCGGGAAGGCCGCCTCTTTTCTGGAATCTGGATTTCTTCTCGCTTCGAGATACCGCTACTTATTCCATTATCTTTCCCTCGGCTTTGCATTTAACTTCGCTCGAAGAGGCGCGTTGGCTAAGGGTGATCCTCGAGGAAGCTCGAGTAAGGATGCGTTGAGCAAATACGATCCTCTCGCGTTCCTTTTTTTTATATACCTATTCGCGCTCGTACTCCATCGTCGCGATGTAACTCGAGGATTCGTTTGAACCGTAATCGTCGAATACCGGTAGAGCCTTACGCTACGAGCGAGACGTGTTCCACCGTGGTTTCGCCGCGTAGAAGAGGTTGAAGATGTGCCTTGAATCATCGACGCTCATTTCGCGAGATGAAATATAGACGCGACTGCTGGGTCTCGAGCTTGGCGCGTTCGCGACAGTAATACAAGTCCGCGGGACGCTGGTCTCGCGGGAGTCATTCCCGTCGATGCACTCCCACGCGATCGAAGATCCGTGCGACGTACGAAATCGCGGAAATACAATGCACGGGATATTATATAAAGGTCTATCGCACGTTTCTCGGGCGTGGAGCAGGTACGAGGGGAGCCACGGGTCCAAAGAGCGATTTCACGAGGACGACTTCGTCGAGGAGTCGAGAATCGATGTGACTTAACGCGCGATTAACCTTTTCACGATGTTGCAAAATTACGAATTCCGGTGCAATAATATCAACTTTCTTTACGTTAACCGTTCGAGGGCTTATGGACGCATATACGCGCTTGACGAAGGCTATCCTATCCATCTCGCGCTTCCGAAACGAGTTAGACTTTGCGCGAAAAAGCGCGATCGTTTCGATCGAAAGAGCTCCGCACTCGGAGGGTTAACGCGCGATTCACGCTCGATATATCCAGGCGCGCTCCTCCTCCTTTTCCTTCCTACAGGAGGAAGTTTCGCCCCCCGGTGGAGAAATTTCATTCTCCCGTTAAAGTTAATGAAACGAGCGGCTTACGAAAAAAATCAGCGGTGCGTATTATCGCGGCTCGTCCGTTACGAAGTGCCTTTACGCGAATAAGAAACCCGTAATTAGAAAGTACAAAGAGCCCCCCCCGATCGTGGAGAATGCGGCGTAACGCAATGCAAGTGGAATTCCGTTTGATTTCCGCGGCCCGAGCCCCGCGCGGCCGAGCGCCGCTAATCGCGCTGCCTTCTCGTTTAGAATCCTCTCGACCATCGCCAATCCTATTCCTCTCATCGGCCACCTTCCTCTCCCGATCCTCGCGCGGCTTGTCCGCTCGTTCTCCAAATCGGAATCGCGAGCGTGGACCGGGCACCGAGAAATTTTCGAAAGCTAACGTGCACTCGTGCACCTCCACGGGCTCCGTATGCAAATTAGGAAGATATTTAAACGAGCGGATATGAGCATCGCCGTCGTGCGTATCGCGCAAACGTGCTTAAGCGTGGAAGCGTATTTATCGTTGTCACGTGTAATACACGTAGGAACACGAGATTGGCAACGGTGTATTTCTCTTCTCGATATCTCCCATTCGCCAGTGTCGGGTCTACGAAATTCTATGCTTCGGTAAAGTACTATTATTCCACCGGAATTTCATATTACCCAAAATGCTAATGGGTGATAATAAAAACACGGAGAATATAGGGGAATAGCTTTTGCGAAAAGAGATCAATTTTGGATGCATGGAAAGCGGTGTTCTTTGTAAAATCTCGCGTATTGGCGCGTGGGGGAAAATCGCGAATATAATTAGCGTAGATCGGGCGCGTCGAGATAACGAGGCAAACCGCATTGGGACGCGATGCGTCGGATAATAACGGTGATCGGTCGCATCGGGTTCTAGTCGCGGTTACGGCTTATCCGCCCACCTGCGGGGGAACACCGACGCTTCCTACGTTCCGGGAATTAATCCTATTATAGTAGAAAGGCTCACCTTCGCGCCTCGCTTCGTCACCGCGTCGACGTTGTCCTCGGCGTCGTCGTCCGCCGCGCGACGTCTTCGTCCTCTTCGTCATCCTGCCTCCCACCCGCCATGGCCGAAGCCTTGCGTAATCCTCGATGCCTTTTGTTTATATACTCGATGCTTGGACTTATTCCGCCAATCGTTTACGGTGCCTTTTACGATACGCTTCACTTTTAATCCTCTGTAATTCGCGGTAATTGTCGAGTGTCGAAGAAATCCACGAATGGAGCTCAAAGGAATGCGCGTCTTTCGAGAAAGATTTGCGAAAAATGGTGTCTTTCGAGAGAGAGAGCGAGAGAGAGCGAGAGAGAGAGAGAGCTTACGATAATGCGATCGAGGAAGGTTGGACAAAGTATCGAGCGCGTTACTCACCGTTTCCAATCCATAGGAGTCGTGGGATTTCCGCGAGATTCGATCTTCTCGCGCGATCTTTCAGGGACAATCGATTTTTTCCCTCCTCGATCCCTTCTCTCCTTCGTGCGCCGCGGAGTTCGATCCGGCGGTGCGTAAAGGCGCGTCCTTCGGCATAGGCGCGACTAGGAAATAATAATGAGAATAATAGCATCGTGGGTGACGTCGCGCCGCCGCTCTCCGCGGAGAATTGGACTGCCTTTTACGATTATTCTCTCGTTATCGCTCCTCGAACGGGCGCCTCGCCTCGCTCATTCCCAGCTCATTTTCTTATTTTGCAATGCAGCATCTTTCCCTTCGACGCGCTCCAGGATATTTCGCCGCTAGATCCTCCTTCGACATTACGGCTAACTCGTCCCGGTCCAGTTGTCCCAGTGTCCATTTTTCTACACGCCTTTTTTGCATTTATGCCTCGATTCATCGCTTTACGTTCCTTCTTTGCAATTTTTTTTTATATACGTTACGGCTATCGAAATGGTCGAAGGCGACCGCCGTTTCCAATTGCTCGAATATATAGAGCTACGTATTTGAGACTTTTGCTACTCTGCCGCGATGCGTACTTTTCCTTTTTGTTCCGCTTTCATTACGGATGTACGCAATGTATATAGATACGTCCAGATAACGGTTGATAGCTGCAATGTTGATCGACCAGTTCCACGAATGATTTTAACTCGAAACCGACGGCGCATTTCGTCTTCCTCTGTTCCGGTCTTCGTCCGCGAGAAAGAAATATCGCCTTTCGTACTTTCCATCTCGCTGATTTTCCACCGGTAGTTATATCGCGCAAAAATCCTTGACGCTCCTTCGATCGAGAGGAAAGCCGTAAGGGGGAGAGGTAGAAAGATCAAAACGCCGAAACCGCGTGTGAAACGTTACTCTTAAACCCATCGCGGATCCCGCGTGACGCGCGATCGTTTAATCGATCGTCGGTGCGGCGGAGTACGAAAGAAAAGCTTCGTCTCGGTCCTGCATTTGTCCGTCTTTTGTATCGAGTACGGATAAAGAAGGCGAAAAATAATTAGCCCCCATAACTCGAGCATCGTTCCTTCGCAAAATCCTGCGCCTCAAGGAGCGTGCTCGTCATCTCGAAATCCTCGACCCGCGCTAATCGCATCGTGGGCCCGCCTCGCACGAATAAAAACCGCCCGCCCTCCCTCGTCCCCCGTCCCGGACGCTAATTAATTTTCCGCCCCTGGCGCAAGCCGGAATCCTCTTTATCCCGTTTAATTTACCGCGGGAAATAAAGCCGCCGTATCTTCCGGGGAATTTATCTCCATCCCTCCCCCCCGCCCACCCTCCGGCTCGTTTCTCTCGCGTTACTCTTAGCCCGGGCAGCTTTACGGCCTCTGGATACCGCAGGAATCGGCCTCTCCCCCATCATTTTTGTCCTCTCCGCTCTGCCGCACCCTCCTTTGTCGCAACACCCTTCGCTTCTTCCCCCTTCCCTCCCACCTTCCTCTCTTCCGGGCTCCCTTCGTCTCCTTCGCTCCCCGATTTTCCCTCTCGATCGCGAAAGCTCCTTTGATTTACCTCGGCTTCAACTCGAATCGATCGACACTTTGCCCGCGAGAATTTCCAAGGATTCGTTGAGCGCGAGTTTGAGATAAGGATTTTTCTCGCTGCGCGCCAAATTAAATTCGAACGCAACGTTTGCGCGAAGCCTTTTGTCGAGGCACGGGACGTATCGAAGCTCCGGTGAAACCATGAAACTCCTCGAGATGCCCGGGACAAAGTAATCCGGAGGTTGTCTACTCGAAACGGAAGAATTCACCTGACTGACTTCGTGACCCCGGTTCTAGGGAGAGAGCAGACCCGGATTTCCCATTAGGCTAATCATTAGGCTGCGGGCGCACGATCTTAAAGCACATACCCAATCTTCCTGAATGCACCGATTAAATGAATTACCATTTTTTCTTTCTTGCGGGACAATCCCCGAGCTCTCTCGGGGCAATACTCGAGCGAGTATCGTGGTCGCTGGAAATCCTACGTCGTCTTCCCTGCGTCCTCGCCGTCCTCGCGGCTTCCGCCGCTTCGATCGAATACCCCACGCGTCGCTCCTCCTCCCGCCGCAAAAACGATTTCCATACCACCCGGATACATAACCGCGGCGCGTACGGTGAAAGTTTGTTTAACTCGAGTTTTCCATAAACCACGGCGAACTCCGGCTATTCTATAAATATCAAGCGGCGCCTCGAGTGGCTTTCTAATCGCGTTCTTCGCGAAAAATTCGCCGCAGGATTATGCGCGAATCGGCAGCCTCTTAATTACGTTAGCACGCAAGATCGAGGGGCAGTGGATCCTCCTCTTCCCCCTTAGATACTTCGTCCGGCGCCGATCGCTGGACTTCGTCCTGCATCTACCCGCTCGCAATTTCGAGGAGCGCAACGTCCCGAGGAACCAGGCTCGCCTCTCGATGCTCCCGGTCCGAATCGGCTAATGGACGCCAAGATTATTGTTTACGGGATAATTTGGCTCCTCGAGGCGGTGGTGCGGGCTGGCCGCGAACAGGTGTGAAGAAATTCCAGGCCGAGTCGGCGCACCGGCAAATCTTTTCGGGGCTTAACCTGTCGTGGCGGGCCTAAAAGGAGGAAAAGGAGTGCCGCTGGGATCCGGACGCTCCTTCTAATATAATAATTGGCGGTGCGTGCCTCGGCCCAGGGCTGTTTTTTATACGGCTGGATCCATCCTCGGTCTGGATTTAAACGCCGGAAGAAGGAGCGACGCGCTGGCACCCAAAATTATGCTACTTGGGAGGAACTCTCGTCGCTAAAGCCGCGGACCCCTAGGTCAGGATCCAGATTCGAGAGGAGCATCGACGCGAGGGGGAGACGCGGAGCACGAGCGAGACCGGGTACGAGTCACGATCCTCGCGGGCTTCGAGATGAATTTTATGAACGGCTCTCGTTTTGACTTTAATAAGAAGAGGCATTGGGCGTACGAAATAATTCGATGAGTTTTGGAAATTTAGGGCCCTCGTTTGGTGAAAAATGACGTACGTTTTAATCCGATAACCGCGGTCATATTTAATGTTTTCTACGATTTTTCGAGTAGCCGAAGACGATTGGCGGAGGTTTACTTTTTAAACGACGTTAAGATCGATTCTACGTAAAGGCACTGATTTAATTTGTACGTTTTCTATATTTTTTTTATAGAAGTTTAGGTGACGTCGATAAAATTACTTTGCCAAAGCTCGCGCTTGCCAAGTTAATATCGTTCTAAATCTTCGAGAGTACCGTGAAACTTTGCTTCGTCGCGAACGTCTTTGTCTTGGTCCCCGCGTCTTTGTATCTCTACCCGTCCAGAAGTCGCAATCAGCGTAATAACAGAATTTATCCCGCTTTCCTACGTCTACGGTAACATCATTCGCGAGACCCAGAGACAACATTCTCCCACGGTAACAACGTATCCAGGATAACAAACGCGATTAATCGCGCTTATCGATCGCTCGCGACGAGTATCCACTCGAAGGGTAGAACCCGACGATCAAACGGGTTCACCGACGGCGCCGATTGCAATTATCGCCACCGAGGATAAATCTCGCCGTTTCCGCGGCTCCGCGCGCGCTCGAAAAATCCGCAATTAAAGGTGGAAGACCTTCCGTCGCGGCGGGAGCATTCCTGTTGGGAGAAGCTCGTCGTCGCGTGAAAGTTGTTCGCCTCCTCCTCCTCCTCCTCCTCCTCCTCCTCCTCCTCCATCTTCGAGCACCTTCAACCTCCGCGGGCGCACGCTGTTTTAACAATCTAGCGGGACGAGAGTCGCGGGTCGTACGCGAAGCGTCGTTTCGGTGGAAATGTTTATCGCTCCTTCGAAAATCACGATCCACGCTCTTCTACCGCCTTGAAGATCTTCTCCTCCGAAGCTCCGAGGATACGTGAAATCCAGGATTCGCATTACTGTCGCGCGCAACCTTTACAAACATTTCGATCCATCGTTTGGAGTAAATTTTTGCAAAGCTCGGGATTTCGAAGAGGATCTTGAAGGATGTGTTCCTACAGATTTTTCACGTTAAATTCACCCTGTCGCAAAACAAATTCACCCGGTGTATTTGTCTCGCAAGAGGGTGAATTCGATGTGAAAATCCTGTACATTTGAGGACATCGCTGTAATCTAGGGTTAAAAGAGAGAGAGAAAGAGAGAGAGAGAGAGAGAGAGAGAGAGAGAGAGAGAGAGAGAGAGAGAGAGTGCGTGTGCGAGAAACGGCAGCGTTTTGCCGCTAGCCAGGCCCGCTGCCATCCAGCTCGGTCGGCTGGAAGGCCTTCCTAACCCCAGGCTAACCCGTGACCACGTCATCCTTGTCCTAACCCAGTCACGTTAGGCCGCGCTTTTATCTCCCCTACCTACGGAGAAGGTAGGGACGCCGGGAATTCTCTGACGGCATCTAGGAAATATGCGTGGACTTTCTGATCGGATCTTTGATACTCCCCGCGTCCTGCCGGGAAATCCTTGCCCGCGGGAATTACGAGCGAAGGACTCGGACGCGCGGAGGATCCGGGTTTGAGCGCCGCTCATTATCGATGGAGAATCTTCCGTGCGATACGAACATCGTAGATTCGATGTTCAGCAACTCGATTGAAAACATCGAGATTTGTACGAAATATCCTCTTTGGGAAATCCTCTTTAGGAAATCTTGGATGGATCCTTAAGAGAAAAGAAGGGCCGAGGATAGACGATCGTCGAAAGACCGTAACTCTTCCTCGACGATTCGATATCGCAAACGTCTTTCTTCGTTTCATCTTCGAAGCGGAGATTACGGTTCGTTAGATTCGCGCTCTATCGGGCAAACATCGATCGGGAGCGTCGAGCGGTATTCATGGAGTTGGCCAAAGTACGGGCTTATGGCGCATGACCGACTCTTCCAGGCCCACGACAGGTCCTGCACGTGCTCCTCCGTCCGCTTACGAGTATTCCTTATGCAAACCGTGAGTCATTCGGCGGTTGGATCTCGACACGAACGGTCCGACTCTTGCGTGCACACGGATGCGCGCCTCCTCGTCGCCTCGCATCTCGGCGCCCTGGCCGCCCCTCCGCCGCTCTGCTCGTGTAACACTTCTGATCCTAAAATCGCGATACCTCCTCTCCGGGCCCTCGAAACGAGGACGACTTCGGCCACCTCGGGATTTTACCTCCCCCTCCCCCTTCGCCAAGCTGCCTGGCTATTAACCACGACGGTAATATAATACACCACGCTCCGGAGTCACGAACGGGGTAACGCGCGCGAATCCGTACGTTTTCTCATGACTTACTGGATATCTATGACTATAATTACGATAGCGCCTGTCGTACCTACGGAATTATCGTCCTTTCGTCGAGAGCGGTTAGGCCGCTGGTAAGCCTCGACTCCTTTTACCCGCTTCCGGCTAACCGGAGAAATTTCCGAATGGTTTCAATGGGAGCTCGAGAGTTCGGAACGTGGGTGAGAGGAACGCTTCTATATATACATACATACAGGAGCGGAGTATTCCTCGGTACGGGCGTGCGCGTGTGTCGCCAAATACGCGAACGCCCAGGATAAATTCCCAGAGCTTGAACACGCGCCAAATGAACTTTGAAAGCGCCTATTGTCGCCGGTAGCAACGAAAGGGCGGAGACCCCGGCCGGTAGCGCGGACGTGCGAGTTTCCAGGTTCGAGCGGCGCGATTATAACGCGGCGAAAATTTATGTTTATCCGATACACGGTCTGCCCGACTTAATTGGCAAGTTCACGGACGCAGAAGTCCCAATGGCATGAGAACCCGCCGCTCGACGATCGGTAGGTGGAGCGAAAGACGGGGAGAAAGGGAGAAAGAGGCAGAGAAGAGAGAGAGAGGGAGAGAGAGAGTGAGTGAGAGAGAGAGAGAGAGAGAGGGGGACAGACGTATGCGTCTGCAGAGACGGAGAAAGAGAGAAAGCGCGCGAGAGAGAGAGAGGGAGAGAGAGAGGAGAGAGGAGAGGAGAGGATATACCCGAAACGGTACCGGACGCGGACACCGTGTGCGGCAGGTGGATGACGCAAGCGGGATGACTCTCCTCATCGCTGTTACCTCCGGCTCCCAGCTTCTTCTCTTCCCCCGGAAGACCTTACAGCTGACACCTCGCGTCTTTCTAGCCGCTGAACTCCCTCGTCTGCCCCAGCCCCGGGCTTTGAGCTTCCATCGTGCTTTGCGCTAACGCGAGGCCGTTGACACCGCCGATGGCCGCTCTTTTCCGTCCGACGAATTTCTCCCTGAATTTGTCCGGAGTATACCGCCAGAGCGGCTGGTATATTCTCGATTAAATCGGCGAGAGGTTCCTCGAGCGGAAGATCCTTCGAGTTCTGGCCTTTGATCGATCGTGACGCGCGGATGCGGGATTTGCATCTTTGTACGACGTATCGTTACTTTGCGCCTCTTAACGGAGACCGCTTTGCTTTCGCGCGAATGTTCGAATAACTCGAAGGGTCGCTCGTTTTTTGGCGCTTCGCGAGGGGGTCATTGACCTTAGAGGTTATTCCATTCTTTTCGATGATTTTTTTTAACGATCGCGATTATAGAACCATCCGTATGGAAATTATGTATGGATTTATCCGTATGGATGTTCGGTATATTTGCGTGAAATAAATACCCGCTAAGGCGTCCTTCGGTGTCGCGCGTATATGAAGGAACGATGCGGGTTTAGGGGTAAATTTGCCCGAACGTTTTCCTCGCGACCGAATCTGTTCCACGCGTGGCCATGCACGCGCTGCTCCTCGTCGAGCCATGCGCGATCCACTTTGATAATCGTGCACCGTGTAAAACGATATTAAAGGGATAGCGTTTCACGAACGTAGCAGGTGATAAGTAGGTTGCTACCCCGTAAATTTATGTGAACCTCGTGATGCACGTTCTTCTCCGTTATTAGCTACAGCCTCGTACAGCGTAGCTTGTGGCGAGCGGTCGGCTACGAATAATCGATCCATCGATTCTGCCCCGCTACTCGTCCGCATAATTATTCCACCGGATCCGAAGACCTGCTCTGCTTTCGGCCGAAATTAACTCGATATGCCGTGAAAACCACGTTAAGGACTTTGCGTTGCTTTCGACAAACGCGAACGACCGATTTATACCCTAGACATTCTTTCGACTCTTATCGCATTTTTCTTCGCGATACGAATAATATGAATTGGGTATTTAAATGTATATACATATATCTGCTTTTGAAAAACAATACGCGTGACTTCGCAAAGCTGTATTATTTTAATGCACAAGAGAATAGATTCGGATATTATTTCGATAAAGGTTTTACTAGAATACGCGCTGCTTTATTGAGTTTTTAATTTATGCGGAAGAATATGACACTTTTCCTCGTCATCATTTTTTAAGTAACACCGTTTTTCCAGTCGACGTGAAACCTAACCCCGTTCTCGTTTGCCTCGATTCACACGGGAGCCATCGGCCACGTTCCCGGCAGTTGAAGCGAACTATTTTTAAACCCTGCAATTTTCTCTATTTCCTTCCCACGATTTTTCAGCCGTAAGGGAAATCCTTTCGCGTCAGGATCCGGCGCTCATGTCACCCGGTACATGGATATGAATAACCTTTCAGCGCCGTTAGCTCGCTCGGGCCGCGTGTTCGTCGATCAATGGTGCCAATGAGTTCAATACACGAATCCCGTAAACGGACGTGGAAAAATCACGGTGATTATCCGAGAATCGCCTTGGTCGTTGCACTCGATGGAATCTGGAAAAAAACAAACCGCCGCCGATTTTAAACATCCCATGTCGATGCACACCGAGTGTTTCCACGACTCTTGATTTTTCATAACTGCCACACATCAACACGCGCGCTATAATACGCGGGATCAAATTTTTAGATATCTACTCTTCCTCGCGAAACGATCATTAGATTTAGTAAGAAAATTCAATGAAACGGAAACAAAAGGAACGGGGAGCGTTACGAATTAAAGGTAATGGAATTGTCGATCGAATAGGTTCTCTCCTCGTTCGAAGGGCGTATCAGCGGCGATATCGAGCGATAAGATTTCTAGGCTATCTCAGTCCCGATCGTGGGTATATCGTAGGTGTAATACATCGAGTCTCCTACCGGTCATCGCACGCCTCATAGAATCCGCACCGTCGCATTCCTCCTTAATTCCTATTCATAGTCGTTGCGGCTTACGGAAAAAGTGGATTCTAGGTAGTCGCATGGTAGTCGGTTGTAAGGTAATTAAAGCGCGTTTAGAGCGAAGGGGCATGGACAACCGAGGAGTGTTATGTACCCAGTCCAACTGCCACCTTTGATATACGACCTTTCACCATTTTACAATGTAATAATCGTGGAAAATGAAATATCGGCTTGGCAACAATAGGAACGAACCGAATCGATGTTCGATCGCAATTAATTAGTACACGAGGGCAATGATTTTGCGGCGTTGAAAGACCGAAAAGAATAAAGATCGCGCGGTGGGGTCTGAGGAACGTCGAGGAGCGTGTGTGCGGTTCGAGTGCAAAAGTGCATAAGTGCACGTATTTCAATAGTGTACCCAAACGAATGTGCGGTCGTGTTGCCCACAGGCCTCGCTTGCCCCGACATAGAAACCTTTCTCTCTCATCTCCGAGTGCGTCTACACGTCACGGATTCTATGTACGGCGCGCGCGCGTGTGTGTGCGCGCGCGTGTATTCGGCGAGAGAACCGCGAGGCTATTTAATTGATGCATCACCGCGTAATGGCGCGATTAAATAAATGATCGACGAGATGCACGCGATAACTGTGCCAATGAGGGTTTCTCCTAAATCACGGCCTTTCAAAATCACCGTTCGAATGGACGAAGCGAAAAAATTCAACCGTCATTCCGCAGGGCTTTGTATATTTGTATATGTATATTTCGAATATCGATCCTTCGCAGTTTCAAGTATCGTGCTTTTTTCCAAAGATATTTAGTCTTTCTTTGCGCGTATGATGTATCGTTTGCTTTATCCTCCAGATAATTTAAGAGCAGCGATTGTTTTAAGGCGGTGCAAAAGTTCAACAATCTTTTCACCCCAAACTTTCGATTTAAAATCCACGAGTATATATCGATAATACACGATCGTCCTAGTAATACCCAGATGGGATCGGACCGTTTGTCACGGAGCGTACCTTCATGCTGAACTTTGACCAGGTTTCTCCGTTGGAAACTTCGGTGTAAATTCCGTACCCCTATCCTCGTCTCTCTCTCTCCATCGATCTTCGAGTTTCTGTAATTGAGCCTTTAACGGTCTCCTGTCCGCACGACATCCTAATAATTTCCGCGCCGCTTCTCCGGCGGAATAAATTCGATTAATCGTCGATGCGATTGGAAAATTAAGCGTGCACGCGATATTTATGAATTATCTTCGCCCCCCGCGAAAAACCAGCCGCGGCAAAGCCGATAAAACGCTTTCGGACCTTTGTAAATCGATTCAACGGTGGTCCTGCAAAAGACCTGAATATAACGACGATTATAAATGATCGACTCGGCGAGATTTAACGATGCTAACAGGATTTCGTCGAATTAACCGCGCCAAGCAGCCCGTATTAAGCTCCACGCTTTCATCATTCTTCATTCGTACGTCCGATTGGAAATTCTGCCGCGTGTTCGTTAGCTTGATTTTTGGTACAGAGCAACAAGATCATCGGTCTACCGATTTAAGGGGGATTTGAGTGAATATTTAAAGTGAAATTTTTTCACGTGGCAGATCGAATATCCCACGTGCAACGGGCAACGATCGCGCAATTAAGCCTAACAAGTCGGTCGGTCATTATTGCGTAATTATCGGACAAACACGCCCACGCACCGCGGAGACGAGATCACACGTGACAATGCGACGAGTCGGTGCACGCAGGAAGTAAGAATGTCCACGGTGAAAGTCCTCGGGCTTGGTAACAAAGAGGCGAGTAATAACGGAAAAAAATGCCGCACTCACCCTACCGTATAACGCCCCGGACTTTTGATTCGCCTCCGTCCTCCTGCTCGTTTATTATTTTCGCATTACCTTCCGACGGAGAAATTTCCCGTATTAGCGCGCTCGAGGAGGAAGCCCTGCTCGGTCTGGAGCTGCGTCGAATGGATACTCGAAGCGTTCGATGAAGAAGATTCAGATCGAGCCATTGGTGCTCGATTTACTTTTAATGGAGATACATTTATTTTCACGAGGAAGGTACTGGCGGCAAGAGAAACCGCGTCTCGATCGAGTACAGTATCCTTCACCGCCCGATTCATACACCATGAATTGGAGCCGCGTGCCAAACGATCCTAACCGTAAGCGACTCGAACTTTCGAGGCTAAAACCGAGCTCGAAACACTATTCGTTTTAAAAGTAATGGTCGTTTTCTTTCAACGTAAGGCTATCCAGAGGAAGGATCCAAAATCTCTCCATAGCCACGTGTTAAGAAGTCAAAAATGCCAAAGCCGGAGTATCGATCAGACCGGCAAACTGGTTCGGCGCTCTGAAATCGTTCTATCGCGGAGAAAACGACGGAGATGTGGCTCGGCAAAGCCGTACCCCAGGAGAAATCTCCCGTTAACCTGTTCGAAGGAAATGGCGAGGCTTATCCTCCCACGGGAGGACACGCCGAAGACGTAATTGATAATCCCGAAATGTCAGCGTATTGTAGTAAATCCGTTGCCGCCGCGGCGGCATTGTTCGCGAAATCGGACCGCTTTAACGAGAGCCTTTCAATGAGAAGCCGTGAGAAACCGCGCTCTCGAACGATCTTGGATTAACCGGGGTAGCGGCACAATGCATTGTAAATATTAAATTAGGAGCGACCAACGGTCGGAGCACGGGGTACTAATTTCTCGAGCATCGCGACGCGAGGCTCCGGAATTCTTTTTCTCTCGTCTTCGTTTTCTTTTTTTTTTTATCTCATTTTCGTCACCAGCTGTCAAGGTCACTTGGCCTACCATCTTCCGTTTAACACTAGAACTACCAAACCAGTCGATGGACTTAAAAAAAAAAAATGACCGGTCAGTCGTTTCTTTAAAAAATCGTAGTACTTTATAACGATGTATTTTTTGAGATTTTTCACGATTCCCACGGGGTATTTGGATCGTCGTTTTGATTGACCGACATTTCCTTTTACTCTCCTCTTTTTTTAAAGATGCACGTGGTCTCGCAAATATGCCCAGAAAGTGGCTGGTAGTTCTGGTGTCGAGCCGGGTTCCGAATCACCAGAGCTAGGGTACACGTATCGCGTGAAGAAACCATCGGTGATGGGCAGGATTCGAAGCGCGCGGAGGTCCGAGCCGAAGATTCGCCACACCGGCGTATCTCCCCCTTTTTCGTATCCTTTTCGCAAGAAACAGCAGCGCTTTCTATCCCTCGGATCCGCTCGAAGGCGGTAATGGAAAATCGTGGAGCAAAAATAAAACACTCTCGCCGGCGCGTTGCCTTTATCACCGCTTTACCGTGTATTTTCGTGGTAGCTTTATGGCCCCACCGAGCCCTCGGTGGTTCGCCGATAAAGTACGGGCGTAAACTTCCTTTTGTGAGCAAGGCCGGCATCGTGATTTACTTTTCGAGCAAACCTCCGGCAGCCCTGGCCCAAGCCTTATCGCCTAGTCCGAGTGGCAAGCGCGTTATTCGATGCGCTCGTCAAAATAATTCATGCGCTTTTCATCGAAGCCTCGCGCGTATTCTCACGGCGTTTCTCGACGCGCCCGAGGGATTTTCCGAGGAGAAACGACGGGACACCGTGACTCCCGGCTATCCTCTTGCCAGATCGAATATACAATTCAGATACGCGCTCTTGGCGAGCGTCCATTCGAAGATGGGGCGGATCGCGATGGTGGAAAGAAAAGGAGCACTTTGGCGCTCGTGGTTCCGAGAAGAGGCGGCATTCTGGACTCGATCGCGCAACCTCGCGGCGGATCGAAACGATGGGAATGAAGCGGAGCGACGAATAAACGTTGTATCACTCGGATCGTGCAACACGGTCGATAACTCGCCGGAACCTTGACCGTATTTCACGTCAAATGGCTCGCAAAAGCATACGTATCCGTATAATCCCGCGTAACACGGTAGGATTTATGTAATTAAGAGGCTAGCCGAGCACTTACGCCGGCCGCTCGCCGCGGAGAAAGTATCTCTCGCCGCGATGAAATGCCCCAGCGACGCTCGTGCTTTACGATCCTTCCGAGGAGAATAACAGAAGTTAAAAGTTATTCCCACTCTTCGCGTGGCGCTCGCTCCAAGCGAGAGAGTAATTACGCTTTAATGGAAATCGCCTCGCTAAAATCTGGCCGGACTAACCTGGCCAAGTAGGAAGGATAATTATATCCGTATCGACGAGGTGATTATACATCGAGTACCCCGTACGCGTCCCAAACTCGATGGACTACTTTTGGCCCGACCGTGACTCTCCTAGAGATTACGAATACTCGCGATTTGTCACAGCGTATTAACACTGGAACTATCAAAGCGGTCAAAACGACCGATCCGTCGTTTCTTTAAAGAAGTACTTTATAACGATGTATTGTTTGAGATTTTCCATGATTTTCATGCAGCATTTAAATCACCACTGCGATTCACTGAAATTTTCTTTTGCTCTCCCCTTTTTTAAAGACGTACGTGGCGTTCTAAATATGCCGAAAAAATGGCTGGTGGTTCGTGTTAAGTACGCGTTACGCCGTATGAGTTGGGAAAAAAAGTGTCGGTGGAGAAAAATCGTTGGACCGGCGGATGAAACGAGAAAGGACGTCGCGACGAGGGCCGCTGAAATCACGAGGACGATTAGCATGTCGCGCGCGGAACGTGCCACATTTTCCGCTCCTTGAATCGGCGCACGGCCTTACCGCTTTTTTCCTTTCATCCTCCGGCGTTTACGAGGAGAAAAAAGGCAGCGAATCGGGGGAAAAATCGGTGCCACGGCTCGCAGGGGCCGGACGAAAGATTCGAGTGAAAAATCGTAATCGCGCCGCGGCAAAACATCGCGCGCGCGCCTTGCGTCGAGTCCCCGCCCGCAATTAGATACCGGTTTATAATTAGCACGGCGTTTGTCCGCCCCATCGTCATTATCCTACGCGCCCCGCTCCCCCAGCCGGTCCTTTGCTCGCGGATTATCGCCTACGATCGATCTCCGCCGCTTGACTTTTCTCGCGACTCGCAATTAAAGCCCATTAGAACGCCGGGGATAACCCCCGCGACTCCTCGAAATTAATCGCAAATATCATTGATCGACACCTGCGCGAAGAACGACGTTCGTTAAGCCGCACTTTATTTCCCTCGACGATACGTCGGTTTAACAGTTTATCTCTTTCTCCTCTTCCTTTTCTTCTCCTTTTTTTTTTTTCATTTCGAAAGATCACGAATGTCACTGCAAACCTATATCGGATCGGATCTCCCGCGTGGAAGGCCGAGTCTAAGGCACGCTACAGCACTCTAGCTCTTAGTTTTGCCGTTTTCCTCGAAAGAAACTTTTGACAGTCGGAGCGAGAAGTTTCCCTGCAGCGAGCGCGCGTTTTTGCGAGAAGCGGAGAATAGACGCGGGCACGACGAGGAGCGCGGAATGGAGCGCGTCGGAATTATTCGTGGCATTGCGAAATCGTAAGGCACAGGCGTGGAATTATTACGCAAACGGCATTCGATTTCCTATTTACGGGGCAGGGACGCGACAGAAATCGTTTCCCCCCTCCTGCCGGCATCCGAACGATTGCGCCACGACCGCAGCGGAATCGCTCCGAGAGGCGAGCCTCCGCGAGGAGAAGCGCGACGAGGAACATCCTTCGGATTTCAGGTAGGCCTCCGATATCTGTCCCGCGGGATAAAAAGCGCGCTGTTTAATAACCGTGACGGCCGAGGAACGATATAACCGTATTCGACTTTTCTGCACGAAGCCGAGCCGCTCGCAAAGCGCCCGGCAAAGAAGCCGACGAACTTTGATCGGCGAATATTCCGATCGCAAAAATTCGCTTCCCTCCTTCCTCCTCATTACCCCTTATCGTCCGACACGCCCGAGCAATTTTTTTGCGCGCGATTTCGAATCGAGAAGGCTGCGCGGGAAAAAGGCGCCTTCCCCCCGCCCCGCCATTAAGCGAAACGATGCGCGTAAAAAAGGAAGAGGATCCTTCTCCTCGAGCCTCCCCTTTTGAAATCGTGTGGGAAAAGAGCGAGGCGTGCTCCATCGCGACCAACTTGCGTACGACGGATGGAAGGAGAGTTGGCCGAAATGTTGCTCGCTCGTAATTAGCGCGCAAATCTTCCCGATTATCCGCCTTTAATGCGGCCAATTACCGCGCTTCGTTTCTGCGGGTAGAACCGCGGGGAGGACGCGCCTTCGACGTAACTTCCAAGCGTAGATTTTTAATTGAGAATATTCCCAGCTCGTACGATACGTTTACTATCCAACGCGCGTATCGCTTTTTTTCAAACCCGATATACCTCTCTCATCGTTCGTCGGACTATTCGCGTGAAGTACCACAGCTCCAGTTTTAGATCTGTTTGTACCAAATACCATAGATCTCCAAATCTTTAATCCAAATCTAAACCATCGTTATTTTCGATGGTACTTCCGTAGCTTCAACGGGCTTAGAAAGGAAACGCGATTCCACAGCGAAGCGGCGACTTTGTTTCTCATCGCCGAGGAGGCAAAAGGGCGCCGATGCGAGGTCGCGGTTTTATTCCTACCGCCAATTTCTCAGCAGTGGACAATACCAAGGGCGTGGGGCGGGAGGGAGGGGGCAGGGTAGGAAGAGAACGAAGAAACGTACGCTCCTTACGGAACGTACGTAAACGAACGTTCGTCACGCATCGCGGCGATAAAGCCAGCCAGGTATCTCGGGGATAACGTTACTCCGTGCCTCCGTATGCGCTGTCCTGTAATTCCATTAATGGTGCAGACACGGGTCGCCCAGGAGGGGAGGAAGAAAAAATACGCGTAAAAACGCAGGCCGCCTAGGAGCCGAATTATTCCCTTCTTTCGCAAAAAAAAAAGATCGAAATCGGGAGAAAAAATTGGAGAAGGATAGGGAGTTCATCGATCATCCAGCAATGACTTTAAAACGCGGGGAGTGACGGTGTTAACGCGAGAAAAAAAAGCAGAGGAGGAAAGAATGCCGGAGAGATCCTCGAATGAACAAAAAATCGCAACCTTGCGGGAGGCGTTTTAGAGCGTAATAACGATACTTAAGAGGATCCCAAAAAAAAAAAGAATTCGAAAAGGCATCCGAGCGAGCGGATATATCGCGTCGCTCGATAAGTTATTATAGTAACGGCTATTTAACGCGATCCCACTTTTCGTAAGGCGTATATTTCGACCGTCATTCCTCTTGTAGTAATTTTTGGATTCGTTTTTTATTTCACGTCGATTTGCGTTCGCGTGTAAATCGTGCATATCGCTCTGAATGCGCGAATCTCCATCATCGAGCCTACGGTCCTTTCTAATTTTGCTTAAAACGCAAAACGCGAGAGGCGAGTCGGAAAATGAGGAAAATCCGATCGTAGGTCACGGGGAAGGCTCTCCTTCGATGATTTTCTCTCGCTTCGACACGTCGAGGCGCGATTATGCAACGACTTTCCGCGTTTAGCGACTTTTGTTACGACGACGTTCCCTCGTGGAAAAAAGCGAATGAAGTCCTGCATGCAACAAATTGGACACAGTCGGCATGAAGAAGTTAACAACTCGCACACGAGCCAACTCGAGCGTGTACCGGTACACGCTTCGTTTCGCTGAAATAATAACGAAGATCTCGGACTCGGGCACGTCGTCACGGCGTAAGCAGGAATTTCTCGTTCTCGTTTCCTCATATTTTCACCGAAAAATATAAAAATGCCGTGCATTTACGTTCGTAATTTCATGGCATTAAGGAACGGTGGTTTTTGTAATGCCTTAACGACCGGTTATTTTCACAATTCGGGGTACTCGTTAATGGCGGAACGGAGAAAAGTTGTGCGATGCGGCACTCGCGATGGGCTCGATACCGGGCTGTTATTAACGTTTTATTATCCGCTATTAATTAGTATTCGATCCGTTCGGGTAACGATCTCGGCGTGGAAAATGTATGGACAAAGGCGCAGCGAGAACGTAATTATTCAGAGATAATATTCAATCTCTTCGATTAGACGCGCCGAAGAAAAGAGGGAGGAAAAAAGGAGGACGAAGCGTTCTGCACTTCCGCGACTCGTAATCCTCATTAATCTTAATTAATAAAGAAGTTACATCGGTCGTTGCTATGGTATAATCGTTGCACGCCCCTTTGCCTTTCTTTCAGCGGATTATTCGCTCGCGCTGAGCGCAAATGCCACACCGAAAGTGACTGGCCGAAATACTTTGTGCTAGCTAAAAGGTACTTGTTTTTTTTTCTTCCAAAATCCTCCAAGTTTAGTACGCTGCAGGAAGTAATTTAGGACGTTACGCCTTAATTTAGGCGCGTTGTGCAAACGCGTTCGTTGGACGATGAAGAAGGGAAACGAGGTTGGAGTTTGTGTTGGTGGGAATAATACGATAAATAATCGCTAATACCGCGAGGATAAACTCTGTCCTTGCAACGCCGCGAATAAAGTGTACCGAATTGTGGCGTCATTCGGCCAGCGAGGCTGGATTTATACCGAGATTTCTTTTCAGCGTCCATACACCTTCTCGTTCTTTATCTCGGTTTTTTCAACTCGGTGCGAGATTTCCCGCGATTCATCGTCGAGTTTCGGCACGATTTTTGTTCGCTGTTCCTCGCGTACAACGCGGTCTAATTTGCGCATTTTCACTCCATCCTACTTTTTTGCCTTGCCGACGTATCTCGATCGTGCAAAAATATTTTTCGATCTTATCGAACACCGTACCCGCCGAGATATTTCTCGATATATCTCGAATCGGAGAGAAAGGTAGAAATCCTCCTTTTATTACGGCAAAAAGCCTGCTTACACGCAGCCCAGTAGTGATTTTCCGGTGAAGAGTCCGCTTTAAAATATAAAACATCAGACATCTTCTAGACGTACCCATCTCACCGGACGATCGCTCTATTCCGGGAAATCATTGCGTAAAGTGAAATCGCGTCAAAGAAATTTCAACCTTAGGTAGCTACGGTAGCGTCGCTCGTCAAAAGCAGAACCACCTTGGTCCACGGAAAAACCGACGTTCGTCATAATTTCTCGAATCAATATTTACCCCAGCGAATCGCGAGGGATCACTTGGACACGCGTTTTAAGATGACTTCGAGGAGCCGCGCTGAGGGCGTTCCGGATTAATTCGATCGGCGTTATCGGAAGCTCGCTCCTCGTCTGAATTTCTCCGAAGCGCGGAGGTTCGCGGAGAGAACGCGTTAGGCGTGATGCCGCATAACGAGGTTTACCTGCATCACAATGCCGCCGCTATTTTTGTCCGTCAATGCGCGACTTAATTGCGGCGCAAAAGGCATAAAGAGAGGTCGCGGTTTAAAAAAAGCCGATAGCCGGCTCCCACGTAGGAGTCCAGAGCCAGGGTTGGGAAGGGTGTCCGGGAATTAGTGTCGCGCAATAAATGTCCGGCGTAAACCCGTTCTAACGTCTGGCTGTGCCCGTGAATGCGTGACTTTGAGATATACGCGCCGACTCGCGCTCGGCCCGCGGCGCGCAACTGCATCTCGCGAGTGCACCGCGACCGTCGACCTTCAAAATATTTTTTGCATCCCTCCCCCGGCCCGCCGCCGCTCGCCGCTCTGGGTCGCTGCCGCGAAGCGTGAAAAACCGGGCGCCCGGTTCTTACCGGCGTTTTGCGTAAGGCCACCTACGGTTTTAGAACGACGCGAGTCGTCGTCCTTACGACAGCGTCCCTGGATCGAGGGAGGGGCGAGCGTAAATACGTAGATTCGATGGCCGCTGATTTGGCAAAAAATGATTCGCCTTTTACGCGCTTGCGGGGAGATGTATGTGCTTCGCGGAGAGGTTTAAAGTGATTTCGATGAGCAGCGAATGATGATGGATGAGTGTTTGGAAAGTGAGATTATCCTTAGGGGAAGACGGGTGTGGATAATAGATTTCCTTCGTACCTTGGAACGTTATAGAGTTCGTAGGATGGAAGAAAATTGGAATATATGCCGAATATCGAGTCCTTGCTCGAGTCGAAAGTACAACTTCCCACGGTGGTTCGATGAAACTTTCCGATGTGTATTTGTAAATAGTTTATTATGCAAAATCGCTTCCATTTAGAGGAAATTGCTGCTATCGTGTACGTTCTAAAGTGCAGGGAAAATTTTCTGAAAATCAGAGGTTGAAATTATTACGTAAAATAATGGCACTTGAGTGGCCAAGCAAGGTTCCGTAGGATGAATAGCCTAATGTTCATCGTACCATTATCCGTTCGCGAGAGAAACGAAGGCATTACGTCTTTGTAAACTACTCGTCAACGTTCGCGGCGACACGGAAAACTTCTGCGCCGGCATTGCATCCGCGTTTTTATTTTAAATAAAATTCATTCTATATGAATGGGGCTTTTCATATCGAGAGACAAAACAGCGTCTATGATTTGGTAATTAAAAAAAAAAATAGATGATTGATTTTTACCATTTAAAAAAGTACCAAAAATTTGTTTTCTTTTTTCAACTCCCTGTCTTTCTCGGCAGCCGCTAAAAAGGATTGCCGACTTACGGAATGTTGTTCTTCGTGTAAGAAATTTATCGGTCATTGGTATCCGACGTGAACTAGAAAAGAGGAAAATTCATGGGATTACTGACCCACTGACATCTGACGGTGAGGATGTTCAACCGATTGACGCCTGGATAACTGCAACCCAAATTGCATCTATTCTTTAGCATGGAACAGAACCAGCAAGGTGCAGGAAGCTATCCTACAGGCGCCGCCTCGTCTCGGTTCTCGTGACTGCGTCGATTCCAAAACCCAGGTTATTGATCGCACTGGACATCCATATATCGTTCGTATACCGTTCAAAATACATTATTAACAAAAAATATGTCAACTTTTTTTGTTCGTTAATATGCTGGAAAATGACTTAAGTGGCCGTGTCCGAGATTCGGCATCGGGTAAGGAGAGAAAAATTTTTTATTATAAATAATTACAATTCAAAGTTAAACTTTTGCATAAATTTTATCAAACGGTTATCCTTCGTTTACAACACACATGCGGCATACACGGCTTTCGATAAATTAATACCATACGTAAACATCACATTCCGCTTGAATTTCAAGTAGAAATATATATTTTCATTCACTTCCCCAGCATAAATATTTGAAGAACGTAGGAACAAGGCATGGAAATTCGCACAGTATTTATAGCAACATTAAGGCACGATCCCTTTTCGATCGAACGATCCGACGGCCCTCGAACGTGTCCAGCATTCGTTCAATAAATATACAACAGCCATTGGAAAGAGTCAAGAATTATCTACTTGGTCGAAAATCGACTAAAACCGCGAACATAGTTGTCGTAAAGCTACCAAGATATACAAAGTCGCCATTATCATAGAATATCACTCGTCAATGGCAAAAGCCCAATTTTTGCTCAAAATCCTTCGTCGACGTCACATCTTCAAGCAGCGCAGGGTTTTCGCGGGTACTCTTGAGCTGAATTGGAAGGAATTTTCCCGAACGTTATTGGCGACCTCATTGCCGGCGGGGACCTCGCGATTTTCGCCCCTCCTCTCAAATTCGCTATCCTCAAGGTCGATTACGAAATCACGATTACCCATCAAGGTCTCCAGACACATATTTCGTTCCTTTATCGATGACCGCACCAGCAATTCCAACGTGAATAGATGCTCGTCCTGGGCTTCCGGCGAATAACGCCGCATAAATTCTGCCAATCTGTAACAAAATACGCAGGTTTGTCGCAAGAGTGAGATCCAGTGAAATAATATAATATCGACACTGGAACGAAACTATCTAAATGCCCTTAATTTATTATAAAAGTTCATCAAGCTCGTGGCGCTAGATTTTCGGAAAATTGAATCCAGTAAGTGTTATAATTATAATTTTCAGGGTTCAAGGTTCACAAATTCTTAGATATTAATATTACACTACGAATACGATTCGCGTTCGCGAATATCCTCGATGACCGTGCTTGGAGTATCGCGGTGAAAAAATTGTGGGTCAGCGAGAAGCGGTGCATCGATAAACCAGCCTCGATTAATGGCACATAATTCATCGGGGACATTTACGGCGATCGACACGGAAGAACAATGGATAGGAGGAAGCGAGAGATTCGCGAGTCTTACCGAAGGAGATATTCGACGTTGTGTCCACTTGGCCCGGAGCATTCGATTATTTGTCGGGCGATGTTGTGAACCGGTGCGTCGCCCAGCCAGTGTTCGTTTTTGCTGGTCGCGATGTAAATGATAACCGGAAATTTCCTGGTTCCGTTGCGCTCGTGAAACGTCGAAATCGTTGTCAAATATCCGCCACGAGTGCACTCCCGATTCTCTAGGTAAGGAAAGGCCGAACTGTCCTGCACTTGGAAAGCTCTCCCGTATACCGTGCCCTGTCGAATTCAATTTCTCGATATCTGATATTCATTCTCGTATTACGTCCTCTTCGTTATGTCAAATATTTCTAGAGAATTGTTTACTATAGAAAACGGTATAACATATTTCCACTACTTTCAGGATAAAAGACAGTACGATAGATATATCAGATTCAAGAGTTCAAGTGTATTATCCAATATTCATCCACGGAATCGTGGAAGTTTCTTATAATTACCTCTTTATCTTCGACCAATGTTGCTACCCGGCCTGGCTGGAAGAAACGGAAAGGAGTTTGTTTAATCGCTCGTAGCGTATTGTCCTATGAATTTGTACGATAGACCGGATTACGCAATGCGTGGTTCAATATCTATGCGATACGTAATGCTAACTACAAAATATCAATGTCCTGCATCGAACGTTATCATTGACCCGCTGACGTCAAGCGTTCGGTAGCACAATTTTCGTAGAAATTTAATTTTTGTTTGCGACGCATAGGGCGAAGAACTCGTGCGATCGCATGTCACATATACGCGCGCGATACGAATATAGAACGAACTCAAGTCCGCAAAGATATCGGTTTCTACGAGTTTGCAGCTGGACCGGCCTTCCGAGAAACGAGCGTATCGAGAACCGCGAGGAGATCGTGAATGTGATTTTGGACTAAACGAATGCAGAAGGAACCGCGAGCTAAGCCGATGACCTTTCCTTTGCGCATTTACGTGGCGAACCGCGAGCTCTCTGGAGCTTCGTAGTTCGCGGGAGGTACGTACCGAAGTGCTCGCAAGTACGGAAGATCGATGCGTTTGATCGTGAACGCATATTTCTACTCGTTTATCGGAGAAAAATATGGCATATGATTTTACGTAAGCTGCAGTAGTTCATCTACTATTTCAGATGGAAGAAGTGGAAGTGCAAACCGATACTTCGCGTTGTTACATGACGATATACGCGTGCTGAAACGTGAGAAAATACTCCAGATTTGAGCTTCTAATCGCATTTATACTGCGCGTTTATGTAAAATATTACACAATCCTTAGTTGCATAGATACCAAATTGATTTCCTTCTAAAAATTTTGAGCAAGCCTCATAAATTTGAGCGTTGCATAATTTGCGAGCCGATTAAATCTAAAGCTTGAGACAGGATACAGAGTACGCCTCTGCTTTTATTGATCGGCGTAATGCAGTAAAATGCACCTACCGAAATCCCTGAGAATAACGAAATTCTCGACGTCAAAATTGTTTTAATTCGGCGTATAAACGTCCGTTTAGCAATTTGACGTCGCTTTGTTTTATTCCAAAAACTATCGCGGCCAATTAGCTTATCCGGACATATGTCGTCCGAATTCAATCGTGTTGCACGAAGAGTAGATAAGATATGGCTAGAATATTGTGAAATACGTATATTACGTTTGAATTTATTTACCGTATTGCGCAACAAAGAACGAATACGGTTCGATCGTCCATCCGTTCCGGAAAAGTGGCGAAGCGTTTTATATTACCCCAAGATTCTACTTTATACCGTTTTCTGGCAGATCCTCTTATAAGCACACCATCGTACACTAACAGTATACCGCTTTCTATTCCACTTTACGTACGTAATAATCCTGTCGCGTATAATGAAACTTCGATAAAAGTATTTTTGTAATCGTCGCGAGCTCGATTTCCTTTGATTTCTAACAATGCCACTATCGTTTCATTCTCAGCCCGACCTGAGCGATCCTTGCGCCTATCGAATACCACGAATTAGCGATAGATAGCGTAGGATTAATCGGCACTTTATCGATACGAGGAACGCTTCTTCCGCGTCGTTTTACATTGGTTCCAGAAATTGGAACGGCGGAGTACCTCGGGTAAACCTGCATCCGACTTTTATCGGTCTTAATGGACGTATCGGTGGATCAGGTGCACGTGCAGGCACGTATTCATTCGTGCAATTTCAACGGCCGAAGGAAAATATTTTATTCTCGCTCTTCTTCGTCGTAAGGAAGACGACGTAGTTGCGCCAAGTATGGCGCGTTTAATCTTGGGTTCGTCTGTCCGTCGTTTGAACGTTGAGTTTCGTAAGTCGAATATAAAGGTAATAGCGCCTTTGACGTTAAATATAATGGTAAAAATTGAAAAATAGATTAACGTCTTTTTAATCATCGCGACACGGTGACGCAAGGAACGACGATGCGTTAGTCCAGTCAATATTTATCCTTGGAGATCGTCTTCAATATTTGCGTCTTACGATTTCGAGGATGACGATAAACGCTTCGCGGGAATTCCACGAATAAACGCGACTTTTCGCGCGTTTCACGAGGAGAATTTTGGACATTGGTGGTCGTTCAAGAATATCTGCGTCGTATCTTTCGAGCACCCCGTAAAAAGCAACCACAATAAAATGTGGAACACGGCCAAGGTGAGAGAAGAATTCACATCGGTCGGAGCCATGAGAAGAAAATTACGATATAAATAGATCGCGCTCCGATTCAAAATAAAAGCGTGGGAGCGCGCGTATCCTCGAACTTAATGCTAAAACGAAAAGCACCGAGCACACGTGTCGTCGTAGAAATTTTGCATAAATCATACGAGGCGAGAATTTCGAAAAATATTCGATGGAGAAACGTAAATATGCCGTACGATCTTTGCAATAACATACGTCCGATCCCTACTTTGCAAGATGCATCGTGCACGCGTTATACTAAACATACACTTTAAGGCTATTGCTAACGGTCGTAGAATACCTAAACTAAGCCTTCGATAAGTTGTTTCTTCATTGAGCAAATTTGAAACCGTAAAGAGGAATATAAAGCGTATCGTCTCATCTTATTATTGTTATGCTCATTGCGAAACATCCATTATGATCGACGTACGTGCATTTACGTCAGGCAATCATTTTCGTACCTCAACATCCTTATACACCATATATCAAGTTAAAAGAACTGCGATAAAATTTGGGGTGTTTTTCGACTCGATCCTTTTAGGTACGAAATGTACCGCTATATATTGAACTTTGTATTCTCGAGGACAAAATCAAACTATGCGGAAATTATCGATAATATGTAGAAACGATGGAAGCTTACCTTGTCGATCGTCCCACGGTGAGTCGTGTTTCCCTGCCAAAATCTCCTTCGAAAGCCTTTCACGTAACCGATCGTGCTCCTTCTGTAAACAAAGCCCGGGTGCCAACACAGCGATCCGTAGCCGAAGACCCAAAGGCCGTTGTCACCGTTCTTACTCAGATCCATGTCCGACTTTCCTCCGTGCACTTTTACGAGACCAGATTATCGGCCAATATCCTCTTGCCGATTATCAAGAAATACTAATATCTACACGACTAGTCTTGCTTCGGACAGCAAGGTCTTTAACTCGATCTCGTATGGAAGTCCTCGCGTTTCGAATCTTTTGTTCCCCTTCAGACTTCCCGCCAGTTTCATCCTACTTCCCTCGTTATTCATACATCGTGGCGACGTCCTACGATAAGTAATCTTAACGATACCACGTGAAATTCCGAAGTCGAGTCCTCCCGTCAGATTTGTACGAAGAGAACGAAAACGTTGCGATGCCCCGGCCTGGCGTCCGTCGTCGAGCGTCGATCGTGTACAACGGACTATTCGAGCGGCACGTGGCCGAGGGTGTTTGCAAACGACTCTAAAGCTTATTCCCTCGCCCTCGAGAAGCTCCTCCCTCTTAAGTTCGGTTCATCCCAATCGAAGTGATTCACGAGGTACACCGAAGCACTCTTTTCCTCTGCACTCGCGGCTCTTCGATTTCTCCTGCTCGTGGCCGTTGTTCCCATCATCGCCATCGTCCAGCCGCCTGCATCCAGTTACTCTTGTCCCGCTGTCATCGTGGCCCAACGACGAATCTCTAGGTCGTTCTGGAATCGAGGGTTTCCTGCGATTCTCGGAGCTTTCTCCTGGGTTTCTTCCAGTCGATTCTTTGCGGTCTCATGGAGGTAGCCTGCTTGTGGACGTTCGTCGAAAGAACGCGGATGATACCCGACACGCGTTGCACTCGTGTGGTGGACGGACCGACACTGCCGGCTGTCGGGGCGTATGCGTCGAGTTTCGAAGCAGAGCGCCGTAAGAGCGACGAAGAGAGGAATAGGAAGCGGAGAGAGAGCGCGAGAAAGAGGGGAGATCCAGGGTGCGCTGGGGTGGGGGGCAAAGGATGTGAATGATGAAACACGAAGTGTGATTGACTCATGGCACTCGAATAATGTGTGCTCTCTTGTCTATTTTACAATTTACGGTCAATGGATTAAAATTGTTATCCGACGTGCCTGCGCTGTGATTTAAATGTCTGAGGGGTCCATTAAGGTGGCAGGTTTTATTGCAGGTTGCCGCGTCTCAGATGTATAGGCAGTTTGAATATTTGAACCCTCGATAAATGTCGTGAATATTGAAGAATGATTTTTAATGGAAAAATTGAGTTTAGCCAGAGTAATAAATGTCTTTACATAACATCGGTTCTATTCTGGTAGGTGTAGATTATTTTCGTTAAATTTAAATGCTTTTTTATTTATGTACATTAAAATCTCCGTGTCGACTTACTTTATTTTTTAAAGCTTCGAGATGCTTAAATTTATTCTTTTACTTTTTAGGTTTCACGCGGTAAAAATGTTTAAAGATTGCAGTGACCTATGTTACTGCTTGTTTATTTTCTGTTTACCATACGCCGATGAGGAAAAAAAAAGCTGCATCTAATCGTTTATTCGGAACTATTCGGAACAGCCTTAATGTACCAAAACTTTTGATTTTTCACACAGTTGATATTTCTACCTCGTTTGTCCGATTACCGACAGGCAATACGTACATTCGTTCTGGATACAGAGTTACACCCTTCTTCTTGATAGATGTCGTGGAATTTCAAAGCCCACAAATCTATCAATGGTGCAAATGCAGGTGGCGTTAATTCCCTAGTGTCATCGACCACGCTTCTCCCGGATCAGCTGGGCACGTGAAGCCCGATGCTCGAATTGAAATTTTTCGAAAGAAAGATCGTATGCACTGATTAAACACTATACGGTACGATGCAGATTGGTCCTTGTTTTATATTTTTATATGAAAACCGTGAAATTCGGTCACAGTTTACGTGCACACAGCGATATAAACTCGTAGTCAAAAATACAATATATCCTCTCATTTAACTTGTTGCACATGATGCTGTAAACTTTCATTTCAGATGATAGAGAAAGATACTCCACCATCCTCGCCGGACATGGATGCCCAGATGGAAGAGGATGACGTGATATATATAGGAGATGTAGATGAAGTTATAGATGCACTGGCAGGAGATGTTCCGGAGGAAGAAATGGATGAAGAGGTCCCGGAAAAGGATGATGCTGTCTGTGTATTTGACGGTCATCAAAAAGGTTTGATTCATATCTTGTGCCAACGGCAACTTGGGCGATGATAGTAATAATTTATTGGAAACGTTGCAGGATCCATCTTCTGCGGATTTTTGAGCAAAGATGGAAAATTGGCTACTACTGGAGGGGAGGAGGATAAAGCTTACATTTGGGACACTACATCTGGGAAAATAGTTTTGGATTGTACCGGTCACAAGGATAGCATTATTTTTTCTGAGTTCAACTTTGATGAAACTTACTTGGCCACGGGCGACATGAGCGGCGTAATCCAAGTGTGGAGGATAAATGACAAGCGCTGTATATGGGATTATAACATGGGTGATGCGACGGTAAGATTTTGGATGTTTCCTATTGTTATAATTTGCAAAAGAATTATATGGATTACGAGTAACGTCAGTTTTTTGTAGTGGATGAAGTGGCATATGGCTGCCAATGTCTTGATAGCAGGCTCCGTAGAAGGGGAAGTCTACATGTGGAAAATACCAGACGGAGATTGTAAAGTATTTTCCGGATATGGTTGTAAAACAGAGGTTGGAATAATTTTGCCAGATGGTATGTCATATGCATTATAAATTTTTAAACATGATAGATAAGTATAAAAAGTGGAAAATATATTCTCACAGGAAAAAGAATAGCTGTTGGGTACGAAGATGGTACTATTCGTATAATAGATTTAAAAACAAATGCTGTATTGGCATCTGTGCTTCCAAGCGCGGGCCATTCTGCTGCACTAACGGCCTTAGACTGTCATTTAGATAACAATTTAATACTCTCTGCAGCTGTAGATGGTAAAACTGTTCTAAGCACTGCTCATAATGGCAAGGTAAAAAAAATTGTTTGCAGTTTCTCGTGTTCTATTAATCTAACTTATGTTAAATTATATAAATATTATATACAGATAGTGTCGATTCTCCAAGATTTGAGTCATGGTATAGAAAGTAATAATTTAAATACGGAGGAAGCAGAAAGTAGTCAATGTAAAGAAGATAGCAATTGGGTGGAGACAGTAGCTTTTTGTAAAGATCCTGCATTACCAGTAGCGGCAACTGGTACCATCAATGGAGAAATTTTTGTTTGGGATATTCCACAACAGGTAATTATTATTTGTTAGTAGGAATGCTATTCCATTAGTATAGTATTATTAAAAATTTCTTATGTAGGTACTGAGGCAAAAAATGGAACAAGGAAGTGGCCTAAGTAAACTATTATGGAAAGGAACAACGTCTCTTCTATTTTCAGCGGGTTTAGATGGTATTCTGAGATGTTTTGATGCAAGAACAAATCAATGTGTACAAACATTTTATGGTCATAAGGCGGAACTACTAGATTTGCATATATCAGAGTAAGATTAAAAAAATTGGCGATATTGGCAAACTATACATAAAAAATGGACAAAAATAATTTTTTTTTCAGAAATGGGGAAAAGGCATTAACATCTTCCGAGGACTCGACAGCAAGAATTTTTGACATTTCATCTTTCCCTTAATGTAATTTATTCTTTAGAAAAAGATGTAAAATCCTTGTTACTATCTAAGCTATGCATACATTTTATGAAAGTTGTTCATATATTAAAGCTCTGTTTTTTTAAATAAGATCAAATTTATTTAATTCTACGTAACATCCTGCATTACTTTGTCCTCGCACCATGTACCATCAAGAGTATATTTCTTATTTTTCCATGTGAAATGCGTAGGACTACACTGTTCACCATTTTCAAAGCTGAAGAATGCGCTAAGTTCAATGGCAATTTTGGATCTTACCAGACCGATTCCACCGGCTTTATCCGGAGCAGGGTGATACACTCTACCAGAATCAATATTCATCACCAATCTCTCGGGTTCAAACGGCACCTGTTAAAACTCTACTGAAGGAAACAATGTGATACTAAAGTAAAGGAAAAGAAACACAACGCAATTACCATCAATAAATCTTCTGCGTGCGCATATCCAAACCAGTCCTCCTCTTTCCCTGTGCTTCCATTTGTTTTTTGTACAAGCTTAGTAAAAACTATTGGAAGATCGTCGCATCTTACAAAATTCCTTTCCTTCCCGCACAAAGAGAGATAAGGAAAATCCTCAACATAGCGATCGGTATTATTCTTTTGCAAACGTTTAAAGAAAAACGCAAGGAATTTTTTTTCTAAAATAATGAATATCTCGTCAGAAAATTCTGCTTTCCCAAAGACGATCATAATATAGACTCAAACCTTTGAAACATGACGTAAAATTTTTCATGCGCGCATCATCCAGGAACAACTGCAGGGGATTAAGAAGAGAGGTAAAGACGATAAAAGCAAAATGAAATATTAAAATAATACCATGCCTTGGTGATCGATGTAGTAGAAGTATTCTCGCACACGGGGTTCAGGCGATTGGCCTTGAATGTACGCTACGTGTCGTCTACCGCAAATGTCATATTTAGGAACCTTTGCGGTCACCATTAGAACAATACGTGGATAAAGACGGAACAACATATTCTTTAAAAAAGTATCGCACGCGTTTCTGAAAGAATTCTTTTGCCAATAGTAACCTCAATCACGATTATTCGCGATTCGTGTCAAGCGCACTGTTGATCATACGTACACCGACTCGACGATCAAAGATCAACTAGTCAATAGATTCGTGGCACGTGCGATTACTATCGATCCTTTGCACTCACGAATTAGTTTCACTGGATCAATATAGAATTATAAAAAATCCATGAAAGTTATTTATAAAGAATGTCCCCGAATCAACGACGATGATGTACATACACGCAAATTACCGAACTATAAAATAACACGAGCCTCACTTCAGAATTCAAGCGCAACACAAAGTCCAATATTTGAAATAAACATTTAGCAAGAGTTGTCCCTGTAAACAAATCGCTTAGTTTCCTATAAAGTTTTATAGAAAACGATAGAGCAACGGATTGATACTGGTGTTATTCTCAAGTTTGACACGCTGAATCAGGCCTATCTCTCGTCGCAGTGACATCTGGTGCATTCGGCCGGGCCGATTAACTTGAACCGTTCGATTGGGCCCAACGTCAGTGCGCTTAACGCTACCCACGGACGGGCAGAGATTCAAGAAATGAGATACGACCGAGAGTTATCACGAAAGGTTTTCGAAAAGAGTAGAAATACTGAGGACAATATCGTTGGTTCGGCCGTGGCGTCACTTGCGTGCACGCATTGTCGTACGCACGGCACTGCCTGGCAGTAATCCTTGGTAAAGATGATGTTACGTATGAATTCGGGGAAGAAAAAATCCTGCGTCCGCAAGCCAAAGTCTCAAATTGTTGTCGCTGCCAAATAAGTCGTGCACAACGCGATCCCCCGGCCCCGTAATATGGCTTCGTCCACGAAGAGATCATGGAAACTGCGTAAGACATCTCTAGACTCGACCCTGGCCTCACGTCCTTTATTTACCTTTACCGCGGGGCTACTATTCCTAATTTTCCCTCCTTTCGCGCTACTTTCGCGCGATGTGCTAGCGATTATGCCGTGCTCACGATATATTTACGGACAATCGCTCACAGCATCTTCCAATTATGGTCATAACCTTTATCCGATCAAGGATCCCTCGCTACCGTGATGTCAGCCGCGACTGACGTCGCGCCAAGAGATCCAAGGTAATGTGCTCTTCTCGTGTTTGCGCAGAGGATTTTGCGGCCCACACGTCGAACGTCAACTGCTTGGCACTGGGGCATAAGTCCGGTCGTGTTTTGGTCACTGGCGGGGATGACAAAAAAGTAAACTTATGGGCCGTTGGAAAACAGAATTGTATTATGGTAGGTAACCCGAAGATGTTCTACGAGGGCACCTCATTGTCGGTTTGATTTTTTATTCGATAAACGGTATGCCGTTTTTGAAAGAAAGTTGGAAGATCCGTTTTGTGGATGTTGTGCGAAGTGCATTGAAATTTTTTATTTATCGTAGAGCCTAAGCGGCCATACGACTCCAATAGAATGTGTGAAATTTGGCCAAACAGAGGATTTAGTATGCGCTGGCTCGCAGACGGGAGCATTGAAAATTTGGGACTTGGAGCATGCCAAACTGGTGCGCACACTTACAGGACACAAAGCTGGAATACGCTGCATGGACTTTCATCCGTACGCAGAATTACTAGCATCCGGGAGTTTAGATACGGCGATTAAATTATGGGATACTAGGAAAAAAGGATGCATCTTTACGTATAAGAGGCACTCTAGAACGGTCAATAGTTTAAAATTTAGTCCCGATGGTCAATGGATCGCCAGTGCTGGAGAGGAGGGAATGGTTAAGGTAAATATATCTGCATGAATTTAAGTGGTATCGCACTTCCATTTCTTTGATTTATGTCTATCATCTGCACTAGTAGTTTTAGATGTGTCGTTTTAAATTGAGAGTTATGTTCTTTTCATACTAGCTGTGGGACATAAGGGTCGGTAGGCAACTGAGAGAGTTTTCCGAGCATAGAGGCCCAGCAACCACCGTAGAGTTTCATCCTCATGAATTTTTGTTAGCTAGTGGTAGTACCGACAGAACTGTTCACTTCTGGGACTTAGAGTCGTTTCAATTGGTATCTTCCACGGAACAAACCAACTCATCCGCGATATGGTAAGGGCATACTGGCTACTTTGCTTGCGAAGAAAGATGCGTTTAAACAAATAACTTTTATTTAATTATTATTTTCTATAATATTTCTATCGTTTTCTCGTTAGGTGCCTCTATTTCAGTCAAGGGGGAGAATGTCTTTTCGCTGGTAGTCATGACAATTTAAAAGTGTATGGTTGGGAGCCTGGAAGAATGTTGGATGCAGTACCGACCGGTTGGGGAAAGGTGCAGGATATAGCCGTAGCTCAGAACCAATTGGCGAGTTGATATTTAAATACGTCAGACCGATATTTGTATTGTCTTGCAGAAATTTTATTCTCCTTTTTTATACTTCTACAATTTTAGATCGGCGCCAGCTTCCATATGGCAAACGTCGTATTGTACGTATGCGATTTAAAAAAAATTGCGCCATGGGGAGGTGTATCCACTTCTGGTTCGCCATTCAATCATGGAAATTCATTAAGGAAGAGTTTCTCAAGAGAGAGACCACCCAGTTTAAAGAAGCACACGTAAGATTTAACAGTTCTTTCAACGTAATTCCGGTATTCTTATATTTATAACATCGGCACGTTTACAGATTAGATGTACGAACCATAGAGGAGGCTGACAAATCCGGTACCGATCCAGAAGATGAAGCAACGTACGCGGACATACCTAACGTGTCCGATTACAGGGACATCTTCCAGCCGAACAGAGCTTGTAAGTACCGTAAAAGCAATCCAGTCGGTGGTTTATGGTCGTCTCAAAGTTGTACATTGTATTATACCGAGATAGAGTATCGCTCTATTTTAACCTGTAACCATCCACCCGTAATCACCGGCCTGAAAGATCGACGCATCTAAAACATGGACGATGTGCTGTATGGTTTGCGAATGAGCATGTTATGCACGGTATGTTTCAGTGTCTCGCACTCCACCTCCAGAACCCGAGGCTTTCCAGGAGCCTCGCGACGTAGGTAAGTTACGTGTAAAGACTATTCCCCACCACCGACCTGAACGTTCTAACCAGTTTTTTGTTTTCTAAACAACGTTGCATGCGCGTACGACCTTTAAGAAATCTGCGCACATCCCTCATACCGTCTCTTACAATTCTAGATCCTACCCAGCCACAAATCTTGCAAAATGTCTCTACCTCAGTGTCCAACCTGAATATCACGGAACCGGAGGAAGTGCCTCCCGCGTCATCGCCGTCGTCTCCGCCTCCACCAGCGCCGACGTTGTCCTTGACGAAACCCGTACCGGTGCGGGTCCAGCCGATAAAGTCATCGCCGCCTGTTCAGAGAAGCACGATAACCTCCACGAGTCAGATAAGGGCGAATCTCCAGGCGAACAACGGCCTTGCCAGGACGTCGAAGAATCTCGCGTCCATACCGCCACTGCGACAGAACATCACGCCCTTCCCCGGCAAGAGGATCACCGCCAACAGCGAGTCCGGGACGCCGCCTCAACCGTTGGGCCCTCAAAGGTCGAATTCCACCTTGACCCCGCGAGTCGCGCCCATGGCCGCCATTCTACCGGTGATGGACGACGGAAAGTTGAAGAACAGAGCACCCAGCCCGGATTCTCCTAAGCATTACTTAAAGAGACAGAGCAGCTGTCGGGACGGAGAACAGGGTTACGAAACTGACTACCCGGTACAGTACGTGTCTCCCTTTATCAAAATCATATAGTAGATTTTTAAGGCAAATCCGTTGGACGTTAAAAACTGCGTCATTGTATTCTTCGAGTGATCAGAGGCGGTGGAGAAATGTTTATCATTAAAGTCGAGTTATGATCGATTTAATATACAGGAACCGAAGTCATTTTTTGCAACGAGATATTCGTGGCTCTTGCAGAATGAATAGTATAAGGCACAGCCCCTCCGATCCTGCGCTCAACAGGCCTAACACGGCGCAATCCAGGTCTGCATCGTTGAATCGAAACTTCGCTACCTCAAATTCGCTGTCCGCGCGCAATGCCTCCACAGCGGCGGCCAAGAAGTCCAACAAAGCTCAAGTGCCCCCAAATCCTAAGATAGATATCCGCGTATCGCAACTGCGACCGACCGCCGAGAACACGGAGAAGGAAGAATTTGTGCCAATGAGCGCGGACAAACCTTACGGTTTGGACGTTGACACGTTCCTGCCGGTGAGTCTCTTGATTTTCCTCCTAACTTTTCTCCTTCAAATTTCTAACGAAATCGATTTCTTGCTTCGCAGAACAACTATGGCGGCTCAACCGCCTTGGGATACTCGCAGATCGGCGTACTCACGGAAATGTCGGAGGCCGAGGTACTGAACAGTATGATGCGCGGACACGAGTCTATGATGGCAGTATTTACGAGTCGTCATCGGTCCTTGCAGATCATTTACTCCCTTTGGCACAATAAAGATCTCAAGGTATACATCTTTTTCTTTAATGCACAAAAAGCGGCTTAACGAAGGAGCTACGATCGAGTAGCGAATAAACCGAAGACAGTAGATTCTAGACCGAACGATCTTAGAGGCTAAGACGGAAATGCGATAAATCGATGAAAGCCAAAGGCAAAGAGTAAAGACAGGATATATTTATGTTTGCAGGCTGCGGTGGATTCGGCTGTGGCCATGAACGATCTTGCCGTAATCGTGGATTTACTGGGTATCCTCACGTTAAAACCGTAAGTATCGCGCTTTACTGTGACGTTCTCCTACTTAACGCACAGTTTTCCAATCGCCATCTACTTCTGCTTACAGGACCATGTGGAACTTGGACCTTTGCAATTCTATGCTCGGACCAATCGGTGATCTCCTACAGAGTAAATACGAAATGTAAGTACAGACTCAGCATTTCTTCAAAAATACCATTCCATCTCGTATCTATCTTCATCCTAACAATTGCAAATAAATCGGTTATTTCTTTCCACCTTTACGACAAAACACGATCCATCATCCTCATCGGTGACATTTCCATTCTCGCTTTCCACATTTCCTACATCATTTTTTCGATGTCACTCAAATCGATGACGCGTCGCGACGCGCCAAAACCCGCTCGCCACTCGTCGAAGTTCAACGACAAACTTTTCACCGTGCACTTCGCGCTGCAAATGGGGTTGCGTCCTTTCTGAAACGTTAGGCGCCGGTGAATCGGGGAAAATCGAGACACCCTTCGCGCACATCGATCTCCCCCGTAAGAGGAGCGCGTACGCAAATGCAAACCGGTGAAGGATTTCAAGTAGGGGCTCCCGCACTTCGCGCTACGGCCTGTGAGCGATTTGCAGAAGCGGGGCCCGATTTCACTATGGGAATGGCTAATCCCATCTACGGGGTGGCGCGAAATTAGCCGAGACAATGGAGGACAGCGGCAGATGCAAATTCGAGCCTCTGATTCTTCCTGGCGCGCATCGCATTGTTCGCGCGATTGAAATTCGAAAGGGCCACGCGCACGCATATGTCGATGTCGATTTAAACGGCGGACGCTCGAGTTCTATGACGTCGGACCGTCGGATGTGGACGGTGATCGTTTGGTGGAAAGAGGAACGATGGAAAATTGAGGAACGATTTTCACCGATCACGGTTCTCACGATTCACCAAGTATATTGCACGTATGAGTCGTTCAAATAAAAAATAAGGCAAGTTTGTTTTTAAGTACTTTTGGGTACTTTTAAAGAGCACGACACCGATGCGTTGTATTTGCAATGCGTTAGTTCGGTGGGTCGATTAAATTTTGATGCCATCCTTTCTTCGAGTGATCTATATGCAAACGTTTTCACAATATTTAACTGCCGACGGTTTCGAAGAGCCCAAATGGGAGCCCCAGTGCGTGTGATTGACGTCTGAAGCCGGATAATTACCCGCCAGCGCTCAGTTACAGGCTGTTGCCACCGTCCTATCGTGAAACGAGCATTTCCTTCCATGTGTTACCGCAGTCTCGCGTCCTTCCTGTATTCTCTCCAAACACTACAAATTGGTTACAAATATATAGCCAATTTTACCAGATCACCGTCTTCGCTATCGATCCACCCTTATTGCCAAAGCTTTTTCGTTCTCTTGGACTTAAACATTTTTCTTTTGCATTACTCCTTGATAAAGCGTAAGGCGGATAGTCGTACTGCAAATAAGACGAGTGTTAAATAATAATGGCACCATTATTAAAATCCGAGGATTTAAATAAATTCACGAAGAATGCGGTAAATAATCTCGGGGTGCGCATTTTTGAAATCACTTTACTCCTCGCTCGTTGGTCTCCCCGAATCTCGGCCGATCCGATCGATATCGAGCGATATTAATTCGACGATTAATTAGGCTTCGAATCGGACAATTACCGTGTTTCCGGCAGCCACGTAGAACTCGATCGTCGGCCCAGAAAATTATCCCCTTAATCGAGCGCCAGAGCGCCTACGCACCGTAACGAATTTTTTTTTTTCCACCCGTCCCTCCTTTTCACCATTACGCCTTTCGCTTTCTCCCGCCGGCTATTTATTGCGGTGCCCGTTTAGCGGGCCTCGTTTCCACCAACATCCTCGTATTCCACGCTCGTATACCTACCTGTGCGCATAAGCACGAACGACTAATGCCGTAAAAGTGAATTTCGACTAATTGTCGGCCGCCTGGCAGCTGCCGTACACAAAATCCCCCTCCTCGTAACAGTCGAGCCGTTTGTCAGTTCGGATTCTACCTGTTGTTCACGAAGCCAGCGAGCGATACGAAATCTTTCGAGCCGATTACCCATTGCACGCGAGTGGCCACTGTCGATCTCTCCGATTTTAAAACCTCTGGATTTCGTAACGATACTCGCGGGGATTTCAAATAATTGGATAAAGAGTTTTTCGCGACTTGGACATTTGTTTTTTAATTAATTTGTGGCACCGACCGTTAAGGTCATTTTGGCTAGAACCTATTGTTTAAGATGGGTTCCGAATTATCGTGAAATTGATTTGATTTAAAGCCGAGTGCTGGAACAATAAGCGGTGACAGGCGCGTAAACGATGTCCGAGAAAAGCGCACTTCGAGTTCTCGTAATCTGTACCATCCTTCGGAGACTTTGGACAGTAACGCATGTACGTGAAATCCGTGATTACGCCGAATGTAAAGTGGACATTTTTCGAGAATACACGGTCCGCAAGAATCGGCGTAATGATCGTGAATTAGGAATGATTACTGTCTTTTCGAGGCACGCCTCGGCGGGCATCAAAGAGTTGAACCTGCGCCAGGGGGCCATTTGGGAGTTGGCCTTGTACACACGTCTTCGCGCGGCATAATGCAGTTTGCATATAGCTACTCGTCATTTTCACGGCTCGTTCGTTACGGATTTTCGGCACGGGCCGACCTTAGCCCGTGAGAAAAAAATGCTCGAATGAATATACGAGGCGACGCGTGTCGACGAGGGAGGGCCGCCCCGCCCGATCGTTTTTCGATTTTTCGATCGCTCCCTCCTCTCCTTCGCTATGCGCCTAGTAATCTCCGTGAAACGTCCCGATATCTAAATCCCGCGAACTGGATATCGAGACTAGCACGAGTGTATATCGAAATGCTTCTTATTGGAGTTCGAGGATCTTCTGTAAATTCTGGTTTATTCGTATTCGAAAATAGCTCTCTTCGTTGTTAATCGACTAAAGTACATTTCTGCAATGTAGTCGGAGCTTAAAATCGTTTGAAATAGAACGCTAACCGGTAACCGGTAAAAATTGTACGACGTGGAAACCAATGAAAACCAACGAGCATCTGTTCTGTACAACGAGTAATAAATTCTTCCACGTTTTACTGCCAAAATTCTTATAAAAATAGAAGCAGCGGGGAAAATAACGGGAGATTTGTACGTCGATACAGATAGGTAGAATCTTTGTGGGGTATAACGACCGTTCGACGTTAGGCGGAACATTCACGAGGCTGTCCGCGATTCGTTTCGGCGATGGCAACGGGAGCTCGCCACGAACCCTTTATCGCCGTCCGAAAGCGAGCGCGACGAATCGGACGGGCAAGCCTTTAGTGCCTTTCGTTATTTATTGGCATCGTTATGGCCTAATAACACGTTTTGTAACAAACCAGGCGTGACACGGTGGGTGGGCGGTAGGAAACGCTGGCTTCCATCGGCCGCCAGTTTCTCAGAGTCACCATTAGCGATCGCGCTTGCGTGTAAACTTTGTTTTATATATGTATACTCATTGCTTTAACGTGACAGTTATTATTGGCTTCGTGGAATGAAAACGTAATTTGTACGCGTAAGAAATAAATTTGATGAATCAAACGAATCGAATACTAACGATCGAGATAGATCACAAAAATTGATAATGCCGGAAATCGAGGTGGCTGAATAATGTTTCCATACAAAATTACTTTTTGAACGATTCGAAATACGATACGACGCTGATGAAGAGATCGTGCGAAATGCGTTGTCCAATGTTTCAGGTACATAACCGTGGGTTCCTCGGCGTTGAGACTTATCCTTCGAAACTTCGCACCCGTGATAAAGTCGAACGTGGAGGCGCCGCTTCACACCATCGGCGTGGACGTTTCGCGAGAGGAACGGTGAGTACACCCACTCAAAAAGTACTAAAATGTCCATGCTCTCATATATGTATCTAGCTCAAAACACGAGTGACAACAATTTCTCAATACGATCAAATTGAGAAGAGAAGCATTCGCGAATCATGAAAAATCGAATTAATTTTTTTGATGCTACGAGCGCACGTTTATTATTTCTAATGGATTTATTTCAACTCGTCATGGAACCGCGACGCGAATCGGCCTTCTCGAAACGCTTTCGAGATCTCAAGTTCGACCTCCTGACTCTCCTCAGATATCACAAGTGTCTCTCCTGCTACGAGAAGCTGTCGACGATACGTGGAATATTGTTGAAGAAACAGTCGACGCCAGGAAAGCTGGGCGCCTCGTTTCGCGAGTTGGCGGTCCTGATCAGGAGCCTCGAGTGACCAGAACGACCGAGACCCTCCTGAATCCAATCTCCGGACACGCCGCTGGCCGATCGAGAGCCGCGATGGACCAAGGGAGAAGAGGACGATCTCGAGCCCTCAGAATCGAGCGCTCTTACGAGAGCTTCCGCCGACGAGGAGCTACGATTTTACGGCCTGGCCGAACGTCGGAGAGAACTACGAATTTTTACCCGTGTGCCTATTCCTTCCTCCCCTAAGTGGTTCCACGTCAAACTGTACGACGAAACAAATTTCGGTGGTCGACTCTTTTTCTCTACTTTTCCCATATTTTTTCCACACACCGACGGAGTAGGCGATGCCAAATATCGATGTACTTTATTGGACGGGGTTGGATAATGAATTTCTCAGATATTTCGAAAACTCAAGGATCCAGGCGAATCGAACTATCTCGCAGGTAAACGAGATACAGCGGAGCTCGATTAGACGACGCGGAATAAAGGGAAATGTATTATTTACACTATCGACAAGATCGAAAAAGTGGCGAGGGGAGCGTGTAAAAATCCAATCTCCGGAATTTCTTTCGACGAACATTTCCTCGTAGAATCACCCTTCTTCGTTCTTTCCGGCCGCCTCCACCGAATCGTCGCAATCCTTCGGGCGTCGAACGTCCGGAAACGCGCGATAGAATCCTCGATGGGTCGTCGAACAGTAATATCGGGAGCGGGAGGACCGATCGCGGAGAGATGTACATTAATCCCTGTGAATATTGTGAATATCGTTCGTCGGTTTTGCTTGGAGACGAAGGGCAGAAATTAGGAGCCGAGTCTCTCACCTTCCGGTTTGGGTTCGCGGATAAGTTACGTACGAGTCGACGGCTCGAGGTTCGAGGACGAGGAATAAATCGGAGGATTTTACATCCCGCTTTTGGCCTCGCGAACTCGTACGGAATTCTGCGAATGTGCGCGATGGAGAGGTGAAAATTAACGTTGAATCGACGGAGCATTCGCGAAGAGTAGTCGTAACAAATTTCCCCGGTTCGTACGGCCTTCTTGCCAGTCTCGCACGCCTCGCGTGTATTTAAAGCGGCCCCGAGATCGACGCGACGCTGGGTATATGACGTAATAAAAGTGCACGGGGCGCTGATCGACGACGAGGAAGTAATAACGATTAACTAAGACATAGGTAGTAACGACTTTTTTTAGCGTAACGAAGAACAAAACAAATTGTATTTTTGCAAGAGCCATTTGCGTCCGTTTATTAATAAACTACTATAATCTTAGGTACGTCTTGATCCCTTTGTAGTCGCACGAATGATTATTACCGAAGAGAGGAGGAAATCGGCCGAAGGGAGGTAGGGGAGGCTTTGGGATATATTAGAAATTACTGCGGATAGAAGGAACTACGGTGCAGAAAGACGACGAGATTACATCAGAGTGGACTTTACCGACTCCCTTGAAAAGGTAATCTTATAATTGTGAATCTCGATTTTTGCCAATTTCGAGACACCGTTTGTCGTTGCATTAAAGTGCAGGAGGATCGATGATGACGCAGGAGACTCTAAAGTATAAAGGCGACGCGATCGTTTTGAAGCGGGCACGAGCCTCTTTAGGTACAAAATTTAATTGTCCAGGACATGGAAATCTCGTTACTGGGAAGAAGCGTGGAAAAATGCTGACAGAGGCATCCTAGTGTGTTTCCTTCGTTGCAGGGAGGCGGCACGAATCGATCGTTTTCAGGGCGTATCGGACCTTTCTTCGTCCCCTCGATGTACTCTCGTCTCTTTCTCCTTCGTTTCTCTGTCCGTGCAACGGCGCACCGGCTTAACTTTATTCGTTCTCCGTCATTTTCTCCGCGCAGGCCACGTATCCTGCTACGATTGCTCTTTCTCGAGTGCGGGCCCGAATGTTCTCAGGTTTGCATCCGATGTGAGCCTTATTTTGCGCTCGTAATAAATCGAAATACCGCGCAAAACATGGGATGGATAACACTTATATATATATTGATAAACGTGCAAGCTCTTTTTCCGACAATCATTAGGAAGAGCTACGGAATTTTTTTTTTAGATAATGAACTTTATTGGAACCATTTTTACGACGTCAAAGATCTATTAACCTTTGAACGAGGACGGTATCTGATTTTTTTTTTTTAATAAAGTGACGAGTTTTTGTATGAAATATTTTAGAGGAGGCGACGTTTGTTTAAAATCCGTTCAATGTTTCACATCTCCCTTGAATCGAGAAATTTCGGATGCGGCGCGAACTCGCATCGTCGGTAGGTCGTTTTTATCGTGGTTTTTTTGGAGATGGAATATTCCATCTCACGCGTGAGATCCGATGCGAATCAAAGTCTTCGATCCCATGCTTTTCGATAATGCGTTCCAGCGATTCGATCGAGTTGTTAAAAATTGTTGTTTGTTATCCACGATTTATTTATCTTCGACCTCCAATGTTAGTCTTACGAACGATTATCTTAGACTGTTATAACAGTATGAGCAACGATTCCTTTATCGAGTCGGTTAAGAAGCCCAATTATCTTTATAACCAATTATGTGCAATATCCGTGTTATGAAAGCATACGACGGAAGAAGCGAACGATAGTGAAAAAAAATCGATCGATCCATTAATTCGAAGGGACTTGCTTTCCTTTGGTCGAACAAAGTATTATACAAAAACCATCAGTATACCGTAGCCATTTAAGGTGGGAAGACTGATGGGCAAGAAAATGGTGAAGACAATTTAGAAGTCTACATAATCTATCCTTTGAGAAAAATGCCGCCTTTAGGCGATTTCAATGGAACACGAATGGCAAACGACGAAACCCTGACTCGATCCCCACACTACGAGTTCGCCCTTTTCGTTTTAAGCACGAGGATACTCGTCGATACATACTCCGTCCAACGTATATTTGTAAGGGTGTAAAAGTGAGGAGGTGCGAATGGAAGAGCGAGTGTGATTGTCTCTCGTTAACCCTTCGACTATACGCGCGTAGATTTTTTTTCGAGCTCACACGCCAGTGCATAGTGCAGGCAAAGAAGTAACGAGAAAGGACCGACGCTCTCACTGCGGATGAAAAATTTCTCGGCGATCGTCGGCCGTCGAAGGGTTAAACGTCGACTTACGTCGCGTGTCATTGCGGGATCGATCGTCCTCTTTCGATACACAATCCCGGTTTTTTCTCCGAACCTTATCCGTTCGAACTGTACATAAGCCTTTCGAGGATAGACCCTTTGCAATGATATCAACACGAATATTACGTCCGCCGCAATTGTTTACAACGTATGCCAACTTTCCGCCGCTGTGTAAATAACTCGCCTTTCGGGAATCACCCACCAATTGTGAATAACGTGTACAGAGAAGCGCGCGTATGGTTTTAACGATTGTGTCGGAAAGTGCTGTTGTCCTTACGTATATTCTATGCTGTAAATTTTAAACCATCCTTTCTCGACGATTATGATCCAGGTTTGAATTTGATTTTTATTTTCACGCATACCTACGGTACATCCGTGTGCGTCGAGATGGTTTCGGTGCAACGTGATTTTCGCTGGGCTAGCGACCTACCGATCGATCGCATCGAAGTGTGTAAACGAATCTAATTTTGGCAATCTTTTCACGGTAACATCCAAGGTGAAAATGGATACTTGTTACGAGTCCGTACTTCCACCGACCACGAATCTTGATCCACTCGATCGACGAGCAAATGGTCTATGAAAAACCGATGGTACACCGAGGCTAGATGTACGAGAAGCGCAATGTTATAGCGGTTATAGTTTTATACGCGATATCTACTGTAACGATATTTTTATAATTTTGTACATTAAGCCGTGTACGCCGTGGTATTTATAATGCACAAGTGCAAAGGGTTGGCGGCCTAAATGCGGGACGAACGATATACCTCTAATCCGCTTTATATTTATAGGATAAGAGTCGGTTGGATAAGTATTTTCGGCCTCCACGTCGTATATTCTATCGATGAGTTATATAATAATTCCGATACAAAACCCTCTGTGATTCCACGCGGATCAAATCTCCGTAAACCCTATTTTCTGAGACACATATCGCACTTAAACGAATTTTATCCGGTGCAAGACCGATGAATATTGATTAGCAACTAGAGTGCAATACTTATTGCTTGTAGAAATTCCAGTATAATCATAGATATGTTTCTAAGCTCAAAATCCTCGTTAATCGTTCCCAGCACCTTGTCGATGAAGGCAAAACGTGTATCGAAGCTCTTAACCTTTAGTGGTCCAAAACTTTTCATCCCTTACTCGTTAGTCAACTCGTCGAGGCCTATATCCGAATTATTTTGTAAGTACATCTTAAACGATCGAAGGAATTTTTTAAAGTCCCGATAGTTAAATACACGATAGTCGAAAGTTTATCGTTGATTATTACGAAGGATCGATGGCTAAGAATACAATTTCGAGCAGTACTTTCTCGTGGGACCGCAAAGGTTTAATATTGCACGGTACAAAATTCTGGTGATGCATAGTTTTCGCGCGATCGGGATCTTCTCGAGAAGTTCAACGAGCTAGTGATAAGTTAGGAATGCACAGAGGGACGGATCGCGATATTTTCCAGCCGAAGATTTACCAAGAATTATCCGCCGAGGCTGTCCGTTTAACTGCCTTAACCGTACGAGAGGTTTCCGTTTCGGCGTGGCCCTTGGCGCGTCTCATCGAACGTGTATAAACTAATTATAGAGTTTAAGCATCCTCCAACGTGCTTGATTAATTATAGCCAGAGGAATAATAACGCAACTTTCTCAATAATCCGTGTGTCACCTCAGATCAGTCTTCGACCCTGTCCGTTTTTTTATCCTCCCTCATCCGCAACGAGATTCCGTCAGGGATGAAAATCCTATCGCGATTTTTTTTCGACGCCTCATCGATCAGATGGTTTTTATCTGCAGCGCGTGTCGCGATTCCAGCCGCGCTTCTCGGTGTTGAAAAAAGAGACGGAGCACCGAGGATTAGATTTATCGGCGCCGCTATCGATAATCCGACACGCGCGTTGGAAGGCGAACGAACCTTCGACTTTATTCGCCCACGATCTTTTGTCTCTATCTTCTCTCGAACGTTTGGATTTTTTTAACACGACCTACAGGTTTGAAAAGACAATTTTGTACGCGATAGTCGATGACGACGCGCAACGTTCCGTTGCATTTTAAAACTCGCTCGAGGGGGCCGTGCATTTCTTTAGAGCGCAGGATAAACGATAGAGATCTTTGCATGCGATACCGTGAAACGAAGGGCAAATATTCGTAATCCGTGAAATATCGCGAGCGTTTAAAACGGGGCACGCGTGTCGGGTGTTTGCATCCGGATTATGTATTCATAGGATTATACGAGCCAACGGAAGAGGGGGGAGGGGTTGGCCGTATCGGCCTACAACCCTTCATCGAGCGAGGAAGAATGTCATCCCGGCTAACGTATCGATGTCACGGTCTCTTTTTTTTCTACGATGCTTTACAAGCTGCGAAATGATAATATCGAAACCGTTCTCCTATATCATCGCGTCCCTCCAGGCTGGAAGATTAATCGTAATTACGCATACTCGTAACAGAAATAATATATCTCTGCCAACTACGCAAATATCGATCGATTTTATTTTCCTCCAACAAGCAAAATTCGTTAAAAGACATTCGGCACGATCGATTAAATATGCCTCTTCCTATTTTCATTCTCTCGCTAGTTCACGTATTACCCACGAAGATCATCGGACGCGCATAAGGGATTAACGATTGTTGGCTATAAAACTGCGATTTATCCGCATTAAATTGTCCCCGCCGGAATACCTGCGAAATTGCAGCTCGCCAATCTGGCGTGCTCGTGGATCAGGTGCACTGGCCAAATAATGGAACGACAACGGCATCGGTATACTCCCACGTAAAGAGGAGCAGGCCTTCCCTTGTTGTGACGGAGATAAGTTAAGCCCCTTCTTGTCGCCACCTCGAGCGTCGAAAATGCTGTTTTCTCACAAAACGCCGGTAACAATGCCACCAAAGACGAGGAAAAACGACGACGGGGCTACCGGGCCGTCGTAAGCGGATTATCCCCCGGGCAGTAGAAAGCGATACTTGGCCTCACCCACACGCATGTTCCCGGCATAGAGACGTTAGAGTCTCTTTTTGTCAGCGACCGTAAAGCCCGCTCCCCTCGTTTTCCTGCTTTTTTTTTTATGGCTCCTTCACGAGAGATCCTCCCATCCAGCGAGCTACCTTCGTGTTCTACATCCATGTCGCATAATCGTTATCTTTACCCGAGATCTTCCTTTGAGAACGTCCCTTCCTTCTTCACTCGCTTATATCCCTCGAGACGGCTCTCGGTATATTCTCCTATATCGATATCTCGTACACATAATATCATACTCTCAAGTCACAAGTACTTTCAGCACCTCCTCTTTCAAATTGTTTTTTTCCAAGCGTCGATCGAGTACCTCCCTGAATTACTCCCAAGCACATTCGCCTCTCCCTCAAAAGAGTTCCTCGTCGCCAAAGCGAGTCGCTTTCTCCCCGAAGAGTTTCTCTCCCCATGCTCGCGAGGGAAAAAAAAGGTCGGTGCGGAGCGCGAGGAAGGGCGTCAAAGGGAAGCGAGGACGCGCCAGAGGGGCGAAGCTTACATGCACGGAGGGAAAACGCGGCAGAACGTACGTTCGGTGAATACGCGATTCGAACCAGGATTCCCCCTTACGAGGGCCTCGTCGATTGGCTCGCCGACATGTCTGCCTGGTAGTCCTCCGGCCATCCGATTGGCTAATTATCCGCTCGAGGGTGCGATGCTGACGTCACTGGGCGTGCGCGGCCCGGGATTGGCCAGGAAGGTGGGCTCTACCCCTGGCGCGATGGGTGCGCCGAGAGGGTGAGAGCGACCCTTCTGGAACTCGCCTCCCGGATTCTACGGGGTAGAATCCCGAAATCCGGGTGGAAGGGTGCAGCCGGTCGCCGGGAGAGAGCGGGAAGGGCGTTTGATCAAAAGGAGGAGGATAAAAAGGGGACAAAAGGGAGGGAGGAAGGGCGGTAGCTGCGCATGGTTAATCGATAGGATCTCCTTTCGGGGACATGTCATTAGCCGTGCTTTCGCAGGGCTCGCTGGGGGAGGTCCGTGTAGAAGTACGATGACAACGCTTGGAGGACTTTTTCCTCCGGCTTTGCGAATGGTACCAGTGGATAACCATGCGAATAGAGCGATACCGTGAACAGAGATGTACGCGCGGCAGATTCGCGTTTAAGTTTCGTTCGTCGCTTTCGGGCAATCGTCGATGTGATATACAGAGTGCAGATCGACCAGCGCGAAAGGTACTTTAAAACAGTGGCTGTTAGCACCAAACAAAAAATCAGAGCGATATCAAAATTTTGCGAGTAACATCGCGTATTTGCGTAAGGACGAGGATTCTCGATGGTTAGCAGAACCCATCGGTAGCCGAGGTATCGTCGATCGGGATTCAAAGCCACGTCGAGGCGGCTTAGAATGGCCAATAACCGGAGCATGCTTCGCGGTAGGTCCTGAACGTCAAGATAATTCAAGGAGGTCACGCACGCGCCAGATGGAGGCCGTGTTCTTCATTACGGTGCGTGCTTGCACGCGTGGATTTCCTTGGACATCGGCATGATATCTGCAGCTGGCGACCGTGCATAAGGAACGACCGAGCACGTGCTCTCGCCTCCTGAGAGTAAAACGATGCGAGAGAGTTCCCCTTAGAAAGGACTCGTGTCCAGAACGTGTCCAGCTACCGAATTCGCAAATCTCAATTCCTTTCTCCTAGAAAATTGATCTACGCTTGGGTAAAAATCGAAACTTTCGCGAAGACTTTCGCAAAATTCTAGTCTTTAATTGGACACTGCACGATTGTAAACAATTATCAACGAAGAAGCGGAAAGCTCAAGCGAGCGCGAATAAACCAACGAGAATCCACAGATTCTCTATCAAGTCTCGCGTAAGTTTCTTCCGATCCTTGCCTCAGAGGCTCGCGATGGCCAACATCGAAAACTGCATCGCCGATCGAATAAAGGACCAAGCCTCGATAAACAAAACCTCTTCGACGTGGCGGGCAAAGCCTCGATCTCGAGATAATCTCCCGTGACACCGCGAATTCCCTCGGTACAGTCCGTATAAGGCAGCCCGTTATCCTACGGTTAGGGCGACACCGTTGTCAACCGACGCGCTTCGTCGCGGCGATCAACGCCGACGAGACCTTGCGTGTGCCTCTAGGATATAGGGTTACCCTATCGATATCGAATTATACGCCGTCCTGAATCGATACCGGTGGAAAAAACTGGTCCTCCCCCCCCCTTCGCCCGCCTCCACGGCTGGCGCAACGCCCGAGCAAATTCGCCTTGCGGTTTTGCCCCGACCTGGAAAGGGGAGAAACGCCGGTATCGCGGGATGTACGGGAGAGGCGATACGATTAATAAAAGCGCCTGGTCGCCAGGAAAGGTTTGCCCTTAGGAGAACAGAGCTAAAGGAGTCGAGGAAAGTCTAGGCGAGAGCTAGGGTGGTGTAGTGGATCTTCAGCTCGGACTTCCACGCGGGAGACCTGAGTTCGAATTATGTGATATTTATACCGTAGCTCTGGTGATTCGGAATCTACCTTAAAAGATAGGTCCTAGGTCAAATGACCTTTTTAAATGAATTTAAAAAAAAAGATGAGCGAAGTTCATCGTGTTCCTCACCTTTGTCGGTATTGAACCAAGATTTAACTCGTTATTCGCGAATGCCCAGACGTTGAATATGTTTATCGATATGGAACTGAAGGTTTGCTCGGAATTCAGAAATTTCCAAGGTTTTATCGGTTGCCAAATGGAAGTTACGCTCGCAGTTTGCAATATCTTCGAGGTTTCTCGCGTTTAATAATCCTGGGCAAGGAAAGAGCGAGCGCTGCACGGGCGAGAGAGCCGATCGTGCTCCCTTTGTGCGGTTTTGCGCGTCCGCGTTCCCGATGTTTCTCTTGCACCGCGGATCGGCGTCCAACATGACCACCGTCCCATCCCGTTTTCCATTGACGCGGCCAAAGTAACCGTGTAATCGAGACGCTCCGTGGAGGCTCTCTTCGTCCCTCCTCCCCGTCTTCCCGTCGACGATGCCTCCTCGTCCTCCATCGCGAGATCACCGCTTCGAGTGTTCGCCCATGGAGATCGTGCCCCTCTGTCAGGATTCTACGGAAAGTACAGAAAAACTCCCCTTCAAATTGCCTCCACTTTCTCCATGCATCTCCACGCAATCGATTTATCTTGCGAATCGCAAGTAAAGCGTGTCAAATAATCGATAACGTGACTAATAGCGACGTACGTTGTACTTCATTTAAAATTCATTATTTAAAAATTCATTGAGAAATTGATCGCGAAAGATAATCTTTAGCTCGATGGAGACCTGTTTTCGGCAGCGATGATTCTTTTACTGGTCGCTGAAAAGCTCGTAAGTCGGAAATGAAGTTATCCACTCGAAAAGTCGCGAGGTACCCTGTCGCGTCAAAATAAACATCTGCGTCCTCGATCCTTCGAGGACCCATCCAGGACCCTTCGAGGATCTCCGTGGAGAGGTCTTCGAGGGTCAGCTTGCGCAAACATCATCGAGCAGACACGATATTTTCCACTTCCGGCGTGGTGCACGCGTTAAAGGAAAACACGAGTGATCGATCGGTACATGGATTTTCTAACGTATGCCAAACCTTTTCCGTGCGCAATATCAACGGATAATTCTCTGCGAAAACATCGAATTATCGAATTAGAAATACACGTGGAGAGGGGGAAAGCGTCGAAATACTCTCTAAAAATGTCTATCTTCGTCCATTTCGACAAAGCATAATATCCAGTGTTTTTTCGGTACTATAAGTTAGGAAAAAAAGGAATGTGGGTCTATTGTAAAATCCGAGGATTTCTGTCGCGAAATATCGGGAATGAGGGGCCGACGTCATCGTACCATTTAAGGGATTTAACGTGGGCATAATGGGAAGTCACGTAACGGCTGATTACGAGGCACAAAGGGTGCTCGTTCGGGGTCGTAGGGCACAAAAGTACGTAGGTCCGCAAAGACAATGGGCGTCCGCACAAAGACGGCATCGCCTTGATTAAAATGAGAATTAGGAAAATAAAGGGAACGCCCTAATTGCGCCTCGCGCCTTATCGCCCACCCTTATGCCATCCAGCCGAGTTGCCCTCCTGGAATTGCCAACTAGGTTTATGAAGCTTGACGTACTCCGATAAATGCCACTTTGCCAAGGGCCTTTGAAGAAAGATACGCAGGATAACGGCGTGGCTCGCACGTTTCTCGAACCTTATTCCATGAATTTTTATCCTCGATACCTCGACCATTTTTATCCTCGCTCCCCAAATGCCATAAGAAATCCCAAAGTTTGGACAACTATCTGCGAATCAACGTAAGCGTAGATATTTGAGAGTTCGAAAATAGAGAGTTTAAATCTGAACGGGTAAAAATCAGAAAATCCTGTTTTCCTCACGGAGTTAATTTGTCGAGAAGAGAGAGAGGCAAAGAGAAGCTCGCGGCGTAAGAATTCACGTAGGCGGGCACGGACGCCGGGTGCGCTTTACGAGGGCCGTTCCTCGCCCCCCCTGCACCCCTCCTCCTCCACCCCTTTCCACCCTCGGTCCCGTAAGCGCAATATACAAAACGTTAATATCCTGCGACGAGGAGTTAATGGACAGGCAGAGCGCGAGGCTTCCCCGTTACGTAGGTAGGCTTGGATAATATATAGTCGACGTAACAAGGTTATAACTGGGCGCAGCGTGCGCTGGCCAACCCCTTTCCTTTCCTTTCCTTTCCTTTCCACGATAGGTGCCGGCGCGTTAAACGTGACGAGGACAAATTGCGGATGGTTCGTCTCCTCCTCGTCTCTCTCCCGCACCAGCGTTGATCGATGGTCCTACCAGGTGATGCACCCTCACCCGTTCGAGATCCACCCCCGTCCTGCACAGAGCCCCCGTTTTTCTCCTTCGACGTTGGACTTTCCGCCCTTCCCGATGTTAACCGAGCTTTTTTTCCACGCACCCACGATGACTCGTGCCGAGCATTTAATCGTCTTGCATTCGTCCCGCTGTCTGGGCGGGTTCATGAAAAACCTCGACGTCATCGAAGACCTAGTTTCTCGCCCGCTTTTTGCGCCTTTATCGAGGGGCGGCTCCCTGTGATTTACGTTGTCCCGGGAGCGAGGAATTCGATGGAATTGAAAAGCGATTCGGGAGGCTTCAATTTGGGTATCCTTCTTCTCCTTACGCTTTGGTTTCTTTTTCTTCCTTTTTCTAAACGTTTCTTCTCGAATCAGCCAGCGCGGGATAATTCGGGCGATGAGCGTTTTATCCGGCGCGATGATTCTCGGGATAGGAGGGCCTTGTCGTGGAAAAAGATCGAGCTTTCCCGCAAGCGGAAGAAGGCCGCTCGTTAATCCACGAAAAAACCGTCGTCCCCGAGCACCAGCAGACATCAGAGACGACTGGCAGGGCAAATAAACATGCGCCAGCATACGGTGCCTTTTATTATCGGCGTAAGCGCAGTTTTATTGCGACGAGACTGTTTGGACTCCGCGCAAGCTTACGGAGTAGGAGCTGGCAAGGCGCATAAAACGCGTCTTTGACGAGTGCCGACGGCTCTGTTCGTCGTCCTCTTAGGCATTCCTCGGCTTAGAAATGTCACGCCTACGCTTTTCATCCGATTACGCGCCCTTCTATTATCCTAGATTCATATTAAGGACGGCAAGAGACCGAATAACCGTAAGAAACGATAGCCCAAATCGAACGACCAGGGAAAACCTTTAAACGACTATCGAATTAATCAGAATAACGCTTCCAGAACATTTTGTAAAACTTTTCAAAATTTCTGACAATCCAATTTTAGAGTTTCCATCATTTTGTTACTATATTTGAACGGTTAAATGGACATATTTACTTCTTCTCTTCCTTCACCTTCTTATAGGTATTTATAGTGTATTTAGAAAAGTCGAGGTGGTAGCACGTAGTTTTAGTCCCAAATGTCGGATCGGTGTCCGGCATCAAAGTAGAAGGGTGAGACTCGACCTGGCCTCGACGGTCCACCTAGGCCTCCAACAATGTCTCATTGAAGGAATTAGGGATATACTGGAAATTGGCGGTGCGTCCGGTGAGGTAGGCGGTCAGTCTCGCCCTCGAAATTCCTTTCTGCTCGCGGACACACGCCTGCCTCCACCTCTGACCAATCGAGCCGTTTCCCTCTTTATTTTTACCGAACCGACGTTACAATTCGTTGGCCGTAGTGGCAAAGAGCCAGAGCAGCTGCGCGCGTTGCGCCGCTTAATTGAGAGAAAAGCACCGCCGCGGGACGCCTCGCTAAATTTGCCCCCTTCCCCTATAATTCGATCAAGAACCCCGTTGACGCGCGCGACACTGTTGACATTTGGTTATTTTGACGTCACGCTGAGAGCCGCGCCGGTTCGATTCGACGAGGACAACCCTTCTTTCGCCTTCCTGGGCCCTTTGCTCGAGGACCTCCCGCGGCCCTCCAGCCATGCCCACCTAGAAGGAGTGAATCGACGCACTCGAATGGGCCGCGCTGCACGATGCCGTGTCTCTTGGCGCAAGAGAATTCTTCCGCGAATCCTTCCCTACGGTTTCTTCCTTCTCCAGCCGCGTTACGGGTCGTCGACTATTACGATGTCTTAACAGAAGCTCGAAAATCTCTTCCTCGATATATTTTTTCATAAGTTATTCTCCGTTTAATTATATCGGATGGTATAGAGTTTAATTAGTATTGGTGGTATAAATTTCAACGTGGATCTGAACGTGTCAAGATGACGTCGATGGATAAGCCGATCTGCCAAAAACTGCGTTACCGGGTCGGTGATAAATCCTGGAATTACGGTATACAAATCCGTGGGCGACGGTGAAACAAATGGTCCTCGGTCGAATATGGCGGTAAAGTTTCTTAAGCGAGCGGAGAGATCGTAAAGTCGGCGATGCTCCGGCTCGGTATTAGAGATCTAATGGAATATGATGTTAAGCCCGGGTTATGCCGCCTCGCCTCTCCTCCGGGGCTGTAAATCTCGATGAATTATCGCCCCTTGAACGACTGTGAAATTAGCGGTTTCACGAACGGACCGAACTTTCCTACGCGCCTCGTAACTGTCTTCGAGGTGCTAAATTTCGCGAGAGTCCGTGCGAGATTCAAATTTCGTACGCTCCTGGAAGACGGTGCTTAAATGAGCCGTCCACAAACGTCCTAAATCGGCGACCATACCGACACGGAAAAACCGTGGACTACGTCGGACACTAGAACCGACGCTTTCCTAAAACGCAACTTTCCAAACGAAAGGATCAAAAAATCATCCCTCTCCCCGTTTCTCACGTTGCGAATCTCTGGACGCGCCGCATGCGAGAAGCCGACGCGGAGGACGGCGTCGATGATCGAGTCGCAGAGTCGGGCAGAAAAGGACGATCGACGGGGCATCGGCCTTTGGCGCCGTGAATGGGCAGGAAGGAGAGGCGAGATAAAAGGGCGAATTTCGTGGAAAGACGCCAAGGTGCCCTCGAAGGCTGCTCGCTCGCAGCCGTGAATGGGGATGGCTCGATGCGTCAACGTTACGTTTCAATCGTCGCCGTCGTCGCCGTCCTCGAAGAAGAAGAAAAGGGGAGCAGCGTCGTCCGGCAGGTAGACGGAATGCCTTTAATACCATTCCGTGCCATTTACACCTCGAGAACGTCCGTACGAGGTGGACGAAGGGGGTTCCTTCCTCCTCCCCCCCTTGGACTCTTCGCAGTGCCGGGCCATTGTCGGTGCTGGCTATACACGTTGGCCATTGACGAAACGACTTCCCGTCACGCCAACGGTCCTACAACCTCCTCTCCCTCAGCACCCCCCTTTGCCAAACACTCGCGATTCTCGCTCCTCCTAGCAGGCCCGATCCTCTCTCCTCTCTCTCTCTCTCTCTCTTACCTCGCCAAGAGTCTTTTTTAACCCTAGAATCATCGAGGTATTCGAAACGCCCCGTCCATGATTTTTTATAAAAATCCTCCGAAGTCGAGGTGTATAGATTGAATTTTGTTAAGAGCAGGAGTATTCTCGGGAGACGTTCGTGTCTCGTGGAGCGAGTATAGAGGATCGGTCCTCCAGGAGGACCGCTACGAGAATGGATTGGAGTGCAGGAGGAGGGACGAAGGGAAAGCGGTGTCGGACAATGGCGTGCTTAATGAATGATAATAGAACGTTACCGAGGAGCTGGCCCAATTATCCGCAGGAGTATCGAGGCGGGCTCGATTCCCTCCGCACGGTATGCCTGCGTGAAATCCGGCTCGGATACGTTTCAAAGCGGCACAAAAGTCGCGCGTTCCTCTTTGAAGCCCGTAACGGAAGCGGAACCGACGTTGCGCCGAGGTGGAATTGTGCCAAGGACCTTTTCCATCAAACTCGCGATGTACGAGGGCGCAAAAGCCGCAGGTAAATTCCGGCGCTTTTAGTTTCCCAAAAGTGCGCAAAAAGCGGGATAGATCCGTCGGCGGGAGAGCACGGAGGAGCCGACAGGGGCACAATGAGGCCCTTTCGTATCCGCTTATGCGCGCGAATTATACGGATCAGTCGCCACGAATGGCCATCGATCATATTCGTGCCGCGTTTATATCGATACGTCCGCGCGCGTCTCGCCACTCGTCCTGCGAAATTGCGCTCCTTTTTTGCTCTTCCCCCCTCCTTGAGAATTGCCCCACGGATTGCGCAAAAGTCGAAGAGACGTTTATTTTTCCATTCCTTTTACTAGACATTTCCAAAGTATCCATACATCCTAATGCCAAAATCGATCGTTTAAAAAGGCATTCGAAGCGATAAGCAAATTACAAACGATCGCGTATCAATATTCCCACTAAAATCATTAAGCGATATAAAACTCCAATATCTTTCTATCGTGGGTAAAGTTTCCGATAGAGCTCTCGGGAAATCCTCTAACCGAGGAGTTAAGCATTCAATTACCCAATTTCCCCAATATCTCCTTTTGAATGCACGTCAGAGTATCCGGGCACAGTGGCGCAAGAGGATCCGTCGGCAAACAGGATAGCGTTACGGGCCTCCTTGAAAGGGAGCCCAGCGGGGGAAAAAAGGGCAAGGGAGAATGGCCTGAATCGAAGCCAGGAGGAGGCGGAGGAGGAGGAGGAGGAGGGTGTACGATATCGACGCGCCACGCCAGGAGCGGAATCGGCGGATTAGCCCTGCCTTGAATACCGAGCCCCACGTTTCTCGACCTTCGACGAGCATCTTTCCTCCCTCCTGAAGACGAAGAATGAAAGAAGCATGAAAGAGGGACCGAGGAAGAAGCTAATCCTACCATTACATGCACTTACGCAGCCACCGTTTTGGGCGTAGGAGAGCGTTTTAAACGCGACTCGCGGGTGTGTTCGTAACGTCCGGAGAATCCTGCGTCGCTGCTGGATCACGGGGGAGGATCTTGTTTGGATCGCGGGAAATACTGGAAGTCGGGAAACTCGAACCTGCTCTGCGACGATTTGGGATCCTTCTCCTCTTAACTTCCTGCGCAAAGAAAAAAATACGTCCGAGGATCGAACGTACAGACGATATTCCTTTTCGAAAGTTTCATCGAGCGAAACGTGCCGCTGATCCACGATTCAAAGCAGGGCGCCGATGACTTAGGTTTGGCGGAGGGAAGGGTATTGGGAACTCGGCATAAAATCCGCGAATTAATGGCAGTCGCAGGCGATCCTTCCGTTCGCACGGATGCCTGCGATGCGGACGCGGTGGCTTCGCCAAAAGGTGTTTGGCATACATCAGAATCACGGGGGATAAGTTCACCCTTTGGCGCGTAGCTCGATAAACGTCAATACGTCGGTGACCGAAATGGCACTTAAGCCGATTCCGCGGGAGATCCCTGACCTTATTTACCCGTTCCCGAATAATGCGAAGGCGCGACTCGGCCGGCATCGTGGATTATTCGTACATGGGAAAGGCAAACAACCGGCGGTCACCAGAAGCCGTAATAATGCCACGAGATCCCTGCCAAAAAAAGTATCGCCTCGCAGAGCCCGATTTCTTGATTCCACTGCCAAATGTAGACGAGAAGAAATTAAGTCTTTACTGATTAATTACAAGAAACACTGTAATACGTCTTTTACCGAGGAATAGGAGATTATTAAACGAGCTAAGAGGTATGCGATTATTTCTCTTTAAATTCGTAACAAAATAATCGCCGCGCGCGAAAAGCGAGTCTTTCGATTATCGAAACTTGAAAAACGACGGACGATTTACGTCGGTGAAAATTCCGAGGAATCGTCGGTCTTTCTTCCAAAGATGGATGGTCCTTCGCAAAGAAAGCGTCGCGTCGCTTTGTACTTTCGCGAGCAACCTCGAGAGAGGACAGCGAGAAGACTCGTGTTTTACGGTGCGAGAAATCGGTAGAAATCGATAGCAGGTTATCCCGAGACGCTCTCGGCGACACGCTTCGCTTACTTCCTCTCTTCCTTCCTTTTTATCGCGCCGATTTCGAGAGCTCGGAAAGAAGGGGCGCTCGAAGTGTCCATAGCTCACGAGCGGCGATAGCATCGACGATTCTCTCATCCGTGAGCCCTCGGCGTCTCGAGACGAGATCGTCTTTTCCGGCGGCGCCCTTTGAAGATGATAAGATCGCGATGATTTGTCATCGATACTCTCGTGCCGCTTACTTTAACCGACCGGTAATACTCGATCCTTTTGTAACACTGGGTATAGAAATAACACGGACGGTCTACTCGTATTTTATTTCCTTTACGAGCGTTCGCGACACTCGTAATGTACGATGTTTTTACAAACGTTGCTTTTGAAGAAGGCGCGACAAAATTGGGGGAAGCGACGATATACTGGTCGATAGATTTTTAGGCCACTCGTTGGTTGGGCGATGAATACGTTATTCGTAATAATTATACTTCCCCGAAGGCCACGTTATCGCGATAAAAATAATCCGGTTGCGCGTGAAACGACTCACGGATTTTTCATCCGTCGGGGAAAAGAATTCGGGTTTTATGAGCCAATCCCCCCGGAGAAGCAGGTTCGCCGATTTTTAGGGGGTCACAGGACCGATAAGTGGTAATTGATTTTACGCCCCTTGATTTATGACCCCGTCGACGCGGAACCACGCTTTTGGGGTAAAAACCCGGTGAATCCAACCCCATCCTCACCCCGTATCTCAGCGTATCGACATGTGTTACCCGTTCGTTGGCCCATATTGGGGCGATCCGTCCAATTTCCATCTTTATCAGGGAAAAATCGAGGTGGGTTCTTTTGTCATCGACGGCGCGTCACGCCCGCGGTGAGGTCACCCGATTTTATTACAATATTTTATTTTTTTTCCTTCACCCTGGAAACTCGCACGGGACAAATTACGCCATCCAGCATGTTACTGTACATCGTACTCAGCGAATTTAGAGCTGAAAGTTCTTTTACGCGCCTCAAAGTCAGGTCTCGAGCTAAACGTCCATTCGTATCCTTCGCGGCTCCTCGAAGGGGAGTGATCCGCATAAAGGCGCACTGTTGTTCGCGCACGTTAATCAAATCTTCACCGATGGACGCTCACGAAGCATCGATAGAGAAGGCGAAAGGGGGGAAGCCGAGGGAAGGAAGGCGTCGGTACCTTCCGCAGGTAACTCTTTCGATCTCTCCGTCCCTCCCTCCGACTCCCGTGATTTTTCTGGACCGTCGCCCTGCGGGGCTCCGCGCGGCCCCCCTTTTATTTTGATTTATTCGACGCTAACTCGCTTTGACGCTCAGTGGGTCGTGCCCGGAGGTTCGTGCCCCCGAATACGAGGCGCGGAACCTAAGTCGAAAACCGATTGCGACTAACGCCAGGCGCGCCGCGGGGCGCCTTTCGCGCTCGCGTTCTTCCCGGAGTAAGACTTCCTTTCGCGGCCCGCCTTGACTCTCCACAATCCACGTTTCTTCCGAATTTTAACGCTCTTTATATTCCTAGCAAGTGAAAGGACGCAGCACCAATGACGCTGAATCGTGCGTCACGATGCTGGAATCGTCTGCGAGGATGGATTCCTTTGTTCCAAGTCTATCGAGAAGCTCGAGCATCCCCCAAGGCACGAGGATGGCCCCGATGGGAGGATGAGCGGGTGGTTCCCCCTTTTTTTCTCCGCGATGGCTCGAGACGAAATTCGTTGGGCGCTCTTTATCGCGGAAAATCCAATTGCGATGAACGCGGACGCAGGCGCCGCGACGTCCAGGGCGGCCATTGCTGGGTCACCATGGATACCAGGGAGGAGGCGAAGAGGAGACGAGCCGAACCGGTATCGATCGTCTCCACTCCCGACGGTTTTGCCCTCGCGAAATTATTTCCACGCTCTTCTGCGAATCAAGCCTCGCCGCCATTGCAAAACTCAACGCGTTTATTTTTGAACGTTTTTATAAACCTCTCGCATCGCCGTCGGCTCCTCTGCTAGAGCGAGGAACTCTTGATTCGACCGCTGAGATTAAAAAGTCTTGGACTTTGTGTAACGAAAAGATGAATCTTGGAGCGTGCGAATCTAGCTGGTCGCAAAATCGAAGAAAAATCCTTTCATCGTCGACTATTCAAATTGATGATAATAGTTCGAGCACATTATACTGATTTGTTGAAATACTTTGAGCGAGCTCTTCAAATTAATTACAACCGTCGACGTTTGTGAATAATTTTCCAGAACGTACGAACCCTCCTTGGGAAACGGGAAGAGAGAAAGAGAGAGAGAGAAAGACGAAGCCGACAAAAGGATCTCGTCGACAAAAGAGCATCGAGGACGCTTTTTCCCTTTTTCCGTTTTATAATCCGCGAGCCGGAGGACCGAAAAAAGGGTTCCGGCCGGCTCCTCATTGTGCGACATAATTTACTGTCTGCAAACAGACGGGGCGTCGATGTAAAACATGTGCAAACACACGTCGCAGGCGCCGTCGTCGTCGGATTATGCCGACGGGCTCGCACTAGGTGTCGTTTTCCATCGAGCGGCTCGGGGATTTATTTCGAGCCGCATACGAGCGACTCGAGTTCGATTGAGTCGTACACCTACCTCCCTCGAATTCTCCTAAAGTACCTCCCTGGCACAACGGCCGACATTATGCTCGCGCGATCGTCGACACCTTTTGACGCCTCTCCTCTACCCTAAATAGAGATTTTTTTACGCCAGGTCCTCGCGCCAGCTGCGATGCAACCACTTGGAAGTGGCTCTCGGGTTTGTCGGACAATTTCGGCATCGATCACTTTAATTCGAGTCGACGATTTTACTCGATAAGCGTTTCGAGTTTTTCCATTGCTTTGGTGTAGAATTGAAGCGTTTGAAAGTATTATTGAAAGAGAAATACTTTTAGGCATCTTGGGTGGAGGGGAAAGGGAATTATGAGTCGTGATATATAATTATATTTAAATTGATCGTAAGTACTTTTCCCCTTTTCTCGACGATTTGAAAGAATCGATCTTCCGCGGTGTAACGCGAGATCTCGTCGGGCGACGATGATTACTCGAGGATCATCCGCTGTCATTGTCCCGAGAGGCAGTCCGGCGGAACGTGGAAAATTCGAGAGGGAAGGAGAAGGAGGAGAAGAGGTTGGATGCTCGCTGCATCGTGTTTTACGGCTCGGGCATAATGCGGAGGGAATAAAAAGGGCGGAACATCGCGATAGTGCGGTCAGAATTCTGTGGTCGCCGAGGCCGTACTGCAGACCGCAAAGACAATCGGCAGGACTGGCGAATGTTCATCTGAATTTTTGCCACGCACGGTGCATGTACCGTTAGCATCGCCACCGGGAACAACGACTGCGATGCGCATTGTTTCTGGAATGCGCGCAATTCCGTGCACCGTCCGCGAATTTCGGTTAAGAGGAATGCGAGCCAATTTCGATGATCCGCGCGACAACTTGTTCGATTCGTAATTAAATAAAGGACATCCTAGTACTCGACAAAAATCTGGCAAAAAATATTCATTTTTTTTTATCCTACTTGGATACGTATATACATAAAAATGCGTGCGCACATGAGTGTGCGCGCATATAAGCACGCGTCTGTGTTCGCGCGCACGTGTGCACGCGCATGTATACAGGCGCATATCGACGCGCGCATGTGTTCACGCGCACGTGTGTACACGCATGTGGGGAAACACACGTATGCGCGCGCATATATATAAGCGCGTATGATACGCGCGCGCGCGCACACACACATACCATACGAGCATACGTAGGTACACAAAATGCTGATATAATAGAGACGTCGCCATTCTAACGTACGTGAGGTGTAATTAAACGTAGCCCCGGCGACGATTCGTAGAGTCGCGTGGGACCCCCGTCGGCGCGTGATCGTCGCCGATCCCCCGTGATGCTGGCAATTACCGAGGGCTTAGCACGGCCCGGAGGCCCGGGCGACGGCGCTCAAAAGGTCGGCCCGTCGAAAGAGGAAAAACGAAGCCCCCACCGACGGCGACCCCCGCTGCACCGAATACCAAGCGCTTCAACGAGGGGCACGTGTCGTGCAGCTACGAAATATTCATATCGCGGGCATGCTTTCGTACCGGCAGCGGGAGCAAAGCCTGGACAAACACGCGCGGTGGAAGGAAGTTGCTGAGAATGTATGATTACGGCAAGAACTATGCGTTGGATCGACGCAGTTTTTGCTTCTGGCTTTGTAAGTGAACGACTATGCAAGTGTACTGTGGAGATCGTTCCTATACTATCGTGCACTATTACGTCTATGTCGTATATTACCTCTCCGTTGTATTATATTACTAGTATATTATCAACGAAATAGTGTGCTATCGTATACTCTTACGCCTATCATTACGCCTATGATATATTACGCTCTATCACACCCCGGTATAGTACATTGTATTGCGTGTAACAATTCCCTGTAAATTGGAGCGAGCAAGCTGAACGATCATCGCCAAGACTCTTCCACCATCGTGAACTATTTCGTCGAAATTATAAAGCACTACCACCCCGCTAGTGTGCCTTACACTACGTCATAATAAGTCCCCGGAAGCTTGGCAGATGCGCAGAGCAGAGTCGGCCGCGATAAGCCCCCGATCTCGCGAGCAACCTTTCCATCCTGCCAATACGACTGTCAGTCAAAGTCAAAAGTCGAAAAGCCGCGCTGACGTTCGGGAGCTCTCGGCCAGACGGCCGGGAGGGTCGTAGAGAAGTCTGGGCTCAGGTAGGCTAGCCGAACGTATCGCGTTACCGGACGGTTCATGCCCGATCGAGCGGGTGGAAGTCCAGAACGCCATTGGGCGTGATCGTGAACGACCAGGGACGAATGGTTCGTCGAAAACGTACGCCTTGGCAAAACGAAATTTTGAGAAAGGCGTCGGAACACCGACGAAAAAATGATTACGATCCAAGGTCTCTAATGTTTCATTTTAATTTGGATTTTCCTGTTTTCTATTTTTTTCCTGTATACTCATCTTGTATCCTCATCGTGCAAATGACTCTCCATCTTCTAAATAGAGATCTTGCATATTTTTTATACAAGGCGACACTTTCGTGTCGTATTTAAGCGAATTTCCAGGTGGATCGGGATGTAAAAGGGCCTAGGGTCCGCGTAGGACGTAATGCGGGCATGGTCTTGCTCGTGCACCTAGACGTAGCACCTAATGACCGGCTGTCAATGATCCCGCGACTCCCTAGCAGCATGAATGGAAAGGTTTGGCAGCTCGTCCGCGTGTGCGGGGGTGGCCGAGTATTATGTTCCATTCGTTCCTCTCATTCCGCCCTTACGGGAGGGTCAATATTGTACGAGCGATTGAGCGTATCCCCGTATTCCCTGTTTGCGTTTCTCCTGCGCGAAAACAGGTCCTGGAAATTAGTGCCAATTAGAATCGTATGTCGATCCGCACTCGTCGGGGCCTGCTGGAGATGTTTGACCAGGGATCCCTTTCTTTTCCTCGCATTTAATTGCCGCTCATTGCGTCGCGTCGAAGATCCGTTTGTCTGCCTTTGTGCAATGCTGCTTTATTATTTAATACCATTGTTCGACTTGGGTGTATAAAATTTCAATGAAGAAGGAATTCTTCGAAATTAAACCATAGTTTTTGATCTACAGGCAACCAAACTTCTCGATATATTTAAAAATAAGGACACTGATCTTTTCCAAACGCTTGTAAAAACGGTGTATGATGTTTAATAAAAATATCGTCCTCTTCGTCTCGTCCAATAGAACGCGATAGATGTTTCGTGCGAAAGTTTCGTTCGATCGAACATGCGAGCGGGTTGAAAAAAAAATCTGACGTTTAAACGCCAATGTAACTTCATCCTACGATGGGTTTCGGCAACGCGTGTCGTTTCACACTGGCTGCCCCGATCGGCGATTACCTTATCGCAAATGACATCGCGGCCAATCTCATCGGGCGGATCGCAGACCGTCCATTAACCGTAATCCACTTTGCGCCGTGTTCTTTATCATGCAGATGTTTCTCCTCCTTCGTAGGACAACGATCGCGCGTGACGGTGCGATATGCAAATCCTCGCCAGCGCTTTCAATTCGATTTCGATACGCGATCGCCTTCCGCAAAGCTTTATTGAATCCTACGACTTACCGCCGCGACCCAGAGAGTCGAATTGAATTCACAGAACGTCACTTATCGAATCGATACCTCGTCGATATACGAACTTTAACGCGTTCGCGTTAAAAAAAAATCCTCCATACAGCTACATCGATGACCACGTTGCAAAATCGCGAACGATTTAACCATGCATAAATAGTGGGAAAGAGTTTTGATAAAAACCAAAATTATCCAAGTCGGAGTAGAAATAATTCGACGATGAATTTATTCTTCGATTTCCCCCCTGGGAATTCAAAGGAAGAAAATTAAAAAGCGAACCGTGAAAAGGTCCCTCGATCGATCCTGGATATTGCGTCCGGTCGACGCGTACTTCGACGTCTCGATTCGTTCGATACGCGTATATGTATGTAGGCACGCATTGTCCCGTGACGTTGATTTGACGTAATTGGCACCAGGAAGGAGCCGAACGGGCAGGAATGATTGGGATAAGCCGGAATAAGCCGGGATAAGCCGTGCTTGGATTCGCTACGAGGGTTACGAGAATATCAACGCCGTTTTTTCTCCTCTCCTCCCTCCTCCCGAGGGGTGAAATATCCCGGATCGCGCACGTAGCGCCATTCGATCCGAAACGGATCATTCAATTTGCGAGGTTCATACGAATTTAATCCTTCGTATTTTCCTCCGCGATATCTACTCGATATCGATTTTGTACAGTCCTTGAGAAGTATTCGCGGCTCAAGAATCTTGTCGCAAAAGTATTCTTCTACGTTTAGTTTGCTTCTTTATATTAGGCAGTTCTTCGCGTATTTTTATATCGCGTCGATTTAATTTTCATCACGCCGCATTACTCGCTACTTTGATACTCGCGAAGTGTATCCAATATCGATTTGCCTTTAGGATAGGAAAAAAGCGAATAAGACTTCGTTCGATTACTTACCTCTTTCCTTTACATTATATACGTTAATTCTTTGAGTCTTTGATTCTCCATTCTTCGGCAAGCAAAGGAGCCTCCTTTCAAAGCACGAAACGAACTAAGGGTAGGCTGTTAATATTTACCCTGCGTCGTGCTCTTCTTATCTACTTGTCCGCCATCTCTTGGAGAATTTTTCAGGGGGTGCTGATGCATGCACGACGATTATCCTCGATCACACAGGTCCAAATGCAAAGAATAGCGAGTAGTTTCCCGCGTAATGCGCACGTCAAACACTCAAACAGCCCCGAGCTGGCGATCACCCTGTGGGACTGAACACCTGAGTATGCGAGTGAGAATTCGCCTTAAGCTCCCGTAAAATCGGGGGTCCCGGTTTACCCGTGGAATCCGGCGCGTTCGTTCCTTATCCGCCAGTGGAAATTTCGAGGATATCGATTACGTCTGTCTATTCATAAACTTACGCGTCTCGATTCGCGAAAGATTAAAAAATTTTAGATCGTTGTACCTCATTGATCAAGATAATGGTCAACGATTACGATTATAAACGATATATATTATGCCGATATAGATCAGGTAGTATCTTCGATCGTGGCTGGATCGACTCGTTTTTTATCGAAGAAAAAAAATTGCGGGCTGCACGGTGCATGGCGAAGAGAGAAAAAAAATCGCGTCGAAGGAGCTCGAAACCAATTAGGCGCCACGAGGTACGAGAGCCCTTTGTCCTCGGAGGGCAGGCGATTTCACGGGCCTTCCTCGGGGCGAAGGATCCCCTCTCGTGCATCTGCACCGGGGGAAGGGCGTAAAATTTAAATAAATGTCCGCGAACGGCCTGCACCGGATACGCCAAATTAAGTGACATGCTAATCACGCCTCGGTGCAATCTCGTAAATATGCGAGTGAGTAATCGTCGGGTTTGAAGTCGTGGAAAGCCTGGCTACGTGTCACGGGACACGTTGTTTTCTCGCTCTCGATACTTTTATACAACTCGGCACGTTTGTGCTTACTCATTACCTCTGTAAACTCTATAGTTTATATTAGCAGCGCATTATTTAAAAAATTTCTTGATAATCGAAGGTTTACCGTGAACGATGACTGGTGTGTTTTAAACGCGAAAAGGAGGAAAAGTGCAGTTATACTTTTTTAATCTTACCGACGATACATTTTTTTGTGACAACCAAGGCTCATCCGTTTTTTCTTTCATGTCCGTTTGATTTGTTCGAAGTCTTCTCGCGTTTCACGCACTTCGAGTGAAATCGTATGGAAAACCTCTGGTTCCTCGATTTTCCACGATGAGACACGCCTGCGTGTCACCTGGCCGTGGGTTAATTTTTAAACCAAAAAAGGGTTGGCTAGTCGATCGGAAAAATCGACGGATCAGACGCGAAAAAGAGGTACCGTGCTAATCTTCACCCCTTTCCTACGATTCGTTCCTTCTCCCGTTAGGAGTTCATCGAAAAGGAAAATTACGCCGTTTTGCGATTTAGCGTGACCGATCGCGCCTTTCGAGGGGCTTCGAGGGCGAATCATTTTTCCAAAATTAACGGTAGAAAGTACGGTAAAAGCTAGGCAGGAAAACTGGAGAAAGCACGAAGTGTCGGAATCCAGTTGCGTTCCTTCGGCTTCTTTCGTAGCAGCTACGCTATTCAGATTAATAGGACAAGTTTTTGCATGCCGAGAACAAAAAATTACGTTGCATCGCTCTACCCGCAGGTCTCTGGGAAATCTGGCAATTCGACTTCCCATGAGAACGTAGAAATGGAAGAAACACCGATCATACGACAATTTTTGTCTATCAAAGAATTAAAAAAAAAAAAATACAATCATTTTGATACACAAACGACAAGGCTATCCCTTAAATCAAAATTTATCCATTAAATTGATTAAAACGGATTTTAAATGGCTATGCAAAAGAAGTAACGAGGACTTCTGTTTTACAGAGACGGACTATGAACTTCCACCTGTCACTTTTAATAGCTTCGTTTCTTTTTTTCAATGCGTCACATGTTGCTCGAAGCAGAGCAACCGTATTCTAATTCGCATATTTAAATCGGCCTCCCGCCCCCGTTAAATGCAAAACAAGGGTGGCATTCAAATGCGACGGGCGCGAAATACCATAAATCACGGCAAAAGCGCACGTGCACCCTCTCTGTCCGCGATACCGAAAGAAAACTATTAACCCCGTTACACGAGTTCCGACGAGAGCGACCGGAACGTCGGATCTCATGGACGAGGATGATAAACCGACGAGACGAAACCTCGCGAAATGATCGTAATATTAAAACAATTGAAAAAAACATTCTTCGAAAAAAAAAATATTTTTTGCACTCTAAACGTTTTAAGCTTTCATCGTGCAATGTGGATCGCTACATTAGCATTAAGCCCAAGCTGGTTCTTAGTTCGATCACGAAACAATTCCCATCATGGGATAGGATTAATGGATCTTAGTATACCGTCAGATCTGCAACCTCACATCGTGATTCGTGTCGCGCGACGCTCCTTTTTATCCCCCGTGCACTGACTTTGCGAGTTCAAAATAAAAGGTAGTCATCGCGCTCCCCGAAAAGTGTCGCGTCGCATTATGCAAGCGTTACGTTAAACTGAATGCACGCGCATCGTTCTTAAGTGCAGAGACTACGTTGCTTTAATAATACAAAATTACACGGCGCTCGACGCATCCGGGCGGAGCGTTAAAATCTCGAAGGAATTTCGTCCGCACTCGGAGGATCAAAATACTTCCGACGTGGGAGGAAAAAAGTTCGAGTCCGGAATGCAATGCGAGCCGAGGTACGATCGGAGAATGCAAACTATTCTATTAACCCTTGGCAATAAAATAAAAGAAACAACCCTTCGCAGAGGGGGCACATCTGCGCTGCGTGCCGGCTTCAGAGCGGCTGGGGGTCGTTTTATTAATTCACTCCCTCGTTGGTATAAACGAGCGTACCTCCGCGAAAGACCGAGACACAGGGGTGGGTGGTCCTCTGCTGCCATTTATTACCTAATTGTTACCGGGTGCGTTAATAAATTACAACGTGGCCCTCGCAGGTGCCCGTGCCCCAATCCAGCTTCCCGAATGTTCCCTCTTCCTCGTTCATCAACTTGTACGATATTATACGATATTCGATGTAGGATTATAAAATTGTACGATATTATACGATTTCACAAGATTAAACGCATCGACATCTTTAAATAAAACGCGCGCCTTTCTAAGGTGCGTAACTAGGATGGTCGAAGGTGTCGACTAGCGAAACGATCGATATCCGTCTCCCCGGTCGACTGGCGAAATCAAAATGTAAAGGTCGACGTCACTCCTGGTCCCTTTCGGTTCGGTCGAACAAGTTCTTACGAGGCTGCGTATGCACCGAATCGAGCCGGTAGATGCTGCATTGAGGAGAGGCGGCCATCCGTGAAACGCATTTAGCTTGTTGGCACACAAAACTCGACGGGACGGCGAGCCCTCCGCCGAATCGGCCGGCATCGTTCATGCGAACTCACCCACGTGCACGAGTACACTCCGCCGAATGGACAGCCGCTGCACTTTTCCAATTGATTTCGCCCTCGTCCTCGAAGAAGCTGCTCCTCGCGAGGCGATCAAAGACGCGTTACGTCACCGATAAAGACTCGCCTCATAGTTCGCGCTGCTATTCCAGAGTTTTATATTATTTACTATTCGCTTATCCACTTTTGCTGCGATTCTCATATCGTTTCGATAGATAGAAACACGTTTTCTTTCGCGCGCATCGAACGAATCAGCCAGTATTCCCTGCTCGTCAGATTGTCCGGGGATTATTAAAGAGGGTACGTCCTTTTTAATTTGCGGCAGTTGGAGCAAAGAATTCTAGATAGAAATTTTGCCTTCCTCGACCCTTCGAGTGCCTTCGGTCGATGGCGTTAACCGTACGTCGAGAGTACGTAGGCGCGTTGGGCCCTTTGGCAAGACCCACCGCGTAGAACGATAGCCCGTTAGGCGTGTTTCAAGTTCACTCGTGTTGAACATCGAGAAGCATGCGGGCATATGCGCCCATTGCGACCCAACGTAACGCGATAGGGATAATCAAGTGAGCAATCCTCGCGTCGATCGCGATCTCGCTCGTGCCTTATTACGATGAACCGTCATCGATATCGCCATTGTCCGTCGATCGTGGATCGCGACGCGATTGCTCACCGAGTTCTCCTTACGCAACTCTCTTGTCCCGCAGATTTACATTCCGCTTAAGAAAAAGACTCTTTGGAGCCAGTATAGCGCACAATGAGTTTCTCAAATAGCCCAAGATGAACTCGTTGTGCACACCATTGTAAATAGCGATGCCAGCAGACGCATATAATTAAGGAGTAAGAGCGAATGATAGTCCTGGAGATTTATACAAACGCCAAAAGATGGGATTCCCTTTGATCGCTTGCGCCACGAAAAAAAAAAAACGAGGATCCCCGCGTAATCTCCAACCTGCGGTGTATCATTAGGAGATTACGGATCCTCCAGCGTCCATCCGCTCTCGGTCCCGGGTCCATCTCCCCCTCTGCCTCCCCCTCCCCCCTCTCTCCTTAACCTTCCGCCCTGAACATGCCCAGATCGAATTCCACTCGAGTCGTTCCCCACGGTTTTTCGATCTTTCACAATCCGACAATGAATCCGTGAGTGTCAGGCAGAAAACACGAGCGGGCCAGATGTCGCGGCGCTTCTCTCGACTCGTTCTGTCAAAACAAGCGCTAAGGTACGAGGGCCGTTTGCGCGTGAAAATGGGAGGAAGGAGGGCGCACCGACGGAGAAGAATGGAGAGGCCGCTTCGAGTAGCTCTGGATCGTGCCTCGAGGAGGAACGATTCCTCCTCCTCCGCCTCCGTGTCAACCTGGAAGGTTTCGTCGACTCGTGTTTCGGGGCATAATTTATCGGTAGGAACGTGCATCTGTGCCAGGAAGTACGTTCCGTGGCCGTTTTCCGAACGAGATACATATTCGGTTTGTGCTTGGAGTAAGTGCTGGAAAACGATCGCGTGTTTTTCTGTAAATTAAAGACGCGTGTCCAATTGGAAGAAGGAGAGACGATCAAGGAGGAAGTAATGCGGGGATGATGTCGACTCGGGGCGATTTCGAGGAGAGTAAATATTTTCGAAAAATCGATGAAAGCAAGGTAAGGTGCGCGTGGGGCAATATAGAGGGATAATTCGAGAAGAGGAGCGTGACACTGGCCTCCATTATGCAAAATCCTGACACCGATTTCCCGTCCTTTTCACGGGCTCGGAGCGGCCACTCGAGAATCACGATCTCCGCAGCGTGGCTCGAAAAAGGTTCCCGGAGGGCGAGAGTCATCAATTACGATTGGAAATAAATCGAAGGCAGATGCGACGAGTGCGTACGGGGGCCCGATTTCTGGCCCCTCGCCCCCCTGCCGACAATACGACTGTTTTCTACAAATACAAAACGATACACGAGGCCGTCCTTGCCCCCTGCCCGAATTCCTCGATTCCCTTTCAATCTCCTTTCTTCCTTCGCCCTTCGCCCCTCGGACCATTTATTTCACGCCTGACTTTGATGCTCGAGATTTACAATAATTTGGAACTGCGTCGATGAGACGTTTCGAGGAGAGTATCAAAAATCGTAGCGATACTTTAATGGTGAAATAAGCGTGCACGAATTTCCACCAGCTATCGGTGCTTGTAAAAGTATACCATGGTCGCTTTTCGTTGATGCATTGGAAAATACGTCATAAATTTCGTAGAGTTTTCCCGATAGCCGCCGGACTCGCATAAAATATTTAAACACCAACCGTGAATTTGTTTAGAAATTTATGCACCGCATTTGCGGAGCTGTAAATCCGTGTGCAGCGTTGAGAGCCTTCCACGAAAGGAAGTAAGAGCGCGCACCGTCGAAACGTCGTTGACGGACGTCCGTCGCCAGTTCTTTCTCCCTCCTCGTTCTATCGGGGACACGGGATTTCTGCCATTTCCTTCCGACAACTTAATTGTCACAAGGCACTCGATCGCGCTGTAAACCGAAACTGGCCACGATAGTCGTCTTATCTGCAGACCACAGGAAGTTAGGCGCGAGACGGCCGATAAAAGTCCTCCTAGGGGAAACGCCGGTTTTTTAGCGGTTCGAGAGCAGACGCTCGTCCTGGAGGATTACCGAGGAGAAGAGGAGAGAGGAAGAAGAGGAGAGAGATAAGGTACGTCCCTGCGCCGCGGTTTCTCGTGGATCCGCAGGAATCGTACGTTCGTGGGAAGTGACGAGGGTCCCTGTTCCCCCCGTATCGGTTCTTCCTGAATAAGGCTTCTTATAAGAATTCCTCCGTAAGCATTATCGTCTTACATCGAGCGAACGTTCGAGTAATTGGCGGCTTCCAACTCGGATACGTTTCCTCCTTTCGTTACGATCGACACCGACGTTACGTCCCACCCTCTTTCCTCTTCTATAAGCATCAAAATTTCATCCTTCGATCCACCAGCAGCATCTCCTGATGCGCCTCGTTCAAGGCTCGTTTAAAATATATCGTCTTTAATAAGTAATATTCTTCAGGAAATACGCGTAGCTTTGAATTCAATGACGTCCTCGATGTACGCCTCGAAGATATAAATAGTCCTAAGTCCTCGCAATGCTCGTCTTTCGATCGAGGCTTATAGTTATCTTCCTTCGGCAATATGAAAGGGTCGAGAAGATTTTCAACACCGATCGAGGGATCTTAATCGGCTCGCGGGGACGCTTAAAACAATAAGGGCAGATCCGACCGAGAGATTTCGGGATGATGCGATTCGATAGGATCGGGGCTCGCGCTAATGCCCCTGGATTTCTACGCTCCGACGCCTACGGCATTACTCCCGAAAATATCCCCCCTGCTGCAGGTCCCCCATCGCTCTGCAAACACAGACGTGAATGTCGCAGTCGAATAATGCTGCAGCGGGAAGTCTTGAATGGTATGCGATAGCTGCGGAATCGAGGGAAAGCTTCGTACGATTACTCGATTCTTTACTACGTTTATTCTCATTGATGGGAATTCGATCGTAATTTATTACAAACTTTGTGTGATGTATTGCAATGACGAATTACGAATGCCAGGATTTTCTCGTTGCATATTTTCGCTACGTCAACGTAGCTCCTGTTCTTTCCGCGTTGCTAGTTCTGTTTCTCGTAATTCTGGGATATTAGCGGATATTGAATTATCCTTTTCCTATTGGTTAGCCAACATTTTCCTCTTTCCACCAAGAAACGTGGAAGGGTGATTAACGACATCTCGAGGTTCTCTTTGGGGAATTTACGGATAATTCACGGCTTAAGGAGGAAAACGTCTGTTCCGCTGCGTGTATTCTCAACAGGCTCCTCGTCGTGAAAGGATAAATGGTTATATTCGAGGACAGACGGATAATAAAGGCGAATAGAAAACGTTTCGTCACTTCTTCACGGAACATTAATCAACCGGTCCCGCTGTTCGCGCGCATTCTGGCGAGGAACGCCTATTGTAAAATCCAGCGGGTGGTGAACATTTTCTCGTGCAAAATGCACACAGGTCCCTGAAATTACAAAAAAAAAGAACATGGGATCGGTAATAAATCAGGAAAGTAGGAGAGCAAGAGGAGTGGCGCAGGGAATCGAATGTTTTCGATAGATTACATAATACGAAGGAAATTATATTTAATCGATAAACTCTTTACAAATATGTACAATACAACAAAAAAGTTGCGACGATCACATACTCGGGGCAAAAAGAAAAGCAGGCGCGACGATTCACACTGACTCATGTGCTCGCAGAATGCTCGGGACCCGCGCGTCGTGATTCATGCGATTCCTCGGCGGCGCTTCGTGACGCAACGTGATTACGGCCAGCGCTTCTCTTCCATGAACCGCGGTTCATTCGGGTCACGTTCCGTGACATTATTCGTCCGAAGACACGTCCAAAAGTTCGATTCAATTTCCAAAAACTTCGGTTACACGTTCGAGAAATTTGAACGTCGGCTCACGACTCTCGAGGATATTTTACAAAGAGACGTGTTTCTCTTCCACGAATTACAGTTCGTTCGTTTGGTGACATTATTCGCTCGACGCATGCGCCTAAATGTCGGATTAAATTCCCGAAATTTCACTAACATATTCGTGAAATTTGCGCGTCATATGGAAATTGGCGAAACGACGCTGGACTCGAGAGTGATTTATAAGGAGATACGCGCTTCTCTATCACGAATTCCAGTTATTTCGAGTTACGTTCGGCGACATTTCCTGCGACTCTGGATCTCTTCGATTTTCCCCGAAATATCCGCGTATATGAAAGCGACGTCGAGGTCGTCGGACGAAACGATACTCGGATCCGGAGACATTCGACGGTCTACGTTACGAAGCATTCCAAAAATGCATTCATCTCCAACTAGACCTAAATGCTAACTCGCAAATGAAGGGCCTTTCGAACGACATTAAACCTCTATAACCCATCGCGATGGAATCTCATTTCCTTCGATATCTCCGAATCGCGTAATTTCAATCTCGGAATATCTCTGCTCTGCGTCTCGCTCGTCAAGGCGAGGACGCAAAGTGCGAGATAAACCATTTAAGGACGCAGGGTTTCTAAGACGGGTTATGGAGGGTTAATCCAGTTATAGGGGGTTACGATCGTTAGTAAATTCTCGTACGCTGTCCGAGTTACATACTGATATGTCGATTGGAGAAACGGGCTTGAGCTTACGCACGATGCCGTCCCGAAAATCGTACATTCCGGATGGCAGGGTGCGTAGAAATTCGTTGCATGGCAAGTGTAGGAAGGACGGCAGGGACAATCGTAAAGTATTTCTTCTTTCCCTATTCCCTTGATTTTCAATACCAACGGTTAAGGTCATCGAGTATCCTTGTCTCAATATGGATTATGAATCACGAGAGCTACGGTACGGATGTGATGCGAATGGAAAATTATCCAGAACCGATCGACCAGATATGAACCACGAATCTTCTAGAAATTTACCCGAAGTTTTTCGAGAAGCTCGAGCCTCTATTCGATATACCGTCGTAATTCCCACTTTACGTTTGCCGCTGCCACTTTGCGAAGGTACTATATGGACGATCGTGAATTTATAGTCCTTAACGATAATCCACCTCGGCGCAGATACAAAACGAAAGCCAATATCGTGCGGCTCTCGAGGACGACGAACGATCGTCGTACCATTGTCTTGCCTTACCCAATCACCAATTAGGTGTCCTTTCGTAAATACGATAATCGGCACGCGATGCGAGCCAAGGTGAGAAGTCGGAAGAATAATTCATCTTAAAGCAATAATCTGTGGACGATGAACCTGCGATGCTCCCACGATCACGTAATTTTATTTAAAGTTCATCCGCGTTGGGCTTACTTCGTACGCACTTTTACGTCTCGTCGATCTCGCTTCATCGTGGAAATAAAATCACGGCAAAGTTCTCTCCCCTTCGAGCTCGCGAAACATCGATCAATGTCGAGAAGATTTCAGAACTCAATCGATCGTGCAAAGGAAAAGGCGCGTACGGTATCATTGATCAAGGCTCCCTCATTTAATAACCAAACAATTATCTAGTTGACTAGTGTGCCGCATGTCCTCCCCCCTGTCTTCAACCTCGATCAAATTTCCTGCAAAGCTCGAACAAGTATCTTGGCGCAGAAGCTCCCGTGAAAAAGATCTCATCGAGTTCCTCCAATTTTCGTTAGTCGCGAGTAGGAAGGAGGATGATAGACGGAGGAAGATTCGATTGGCTCTCAAATATCGCGCCAGCTCGACAGAAGCCCGATTAAATCCCGATAACCAATGCATTCGCGAAATACAAACGTCGGTCGTCTATTCTACCAGCACGTCGTCCGACTTGTCGCCCACGTACTCCCGTCACGGCTTCATACTCGTTCTCGAATCTCGATATACGAATTCCGCGCAAAGCTCGACAAAGTTCCCCCAACACCAACCGCCTCGAAGGAGGAGTTCTCATCGGGGCCCCCTGGTTTCCGGTGCTCGCAGGCAGGAAGGAAGATCGTAAACCGAGGAAGATCCGCGATGGCCGGCCGACTGGCTCCTCGCCGTCCCGCCGTTTCCGCGGTCGGACCTCCGGTGAGACGAGTGGGGCTTGACGTCGCCTTCAGCTCATGCCACGTGGTGGCCGTGGTGGTCGTGGTGGTGAAGGTAGTGGGGCTGATTCAGGTGCGAGGGCTGCGCGGTGCCGCTTCTGTACGCGTGCTGCTTCTCCTCGAAGTCCCTCATCCGCTGATTGTACCGCTCCAGCTGGCTGCGGAGCAGAGCGTCTTCCTCGGCTGCGCGCTCCTCGTCGTACTCCAGACACCCGACGCCGTCGAGCCTCTCGAGGTCGATCCAGCCGCGCCACCTCACGCACACGCCGTTCATTATCAGGTGGGACCTCAGGTGCACCTGGAAGAAGGAGAATAGCTTCCTCTTAGGACGAGTCGCGTGATTCTTTTCCACGCTTGGGTTGCTCTCGTCGGTACACTGGACCGATACGATCGTTTGGCCTGGACCTGGTGTTTCGAGGTTAAACCTACCAGCCACTTTCTGAGAGATCGATGTAATGATTCGCACTTTGCGGTAAGAGCATGGGGAATGCAATAGTGTTTCTTTACGAAATATAGGAATTTCTTTAAGAAACGATCGTTTTGACCGCTTCGGTAGGTTTAGCGTTGAAGTCGAATCTGAATTTAAGGGTATTGAACTAATGTTCTCGACTATTTGGTGCTTTTCTTATGAAACTGGATCGAAACTTTATGTACCGCCAATATTCTCTGCCGTTGTAATTTTATCGTTTTGACGCTACGGCCGTGATTGGCTTTTTCCTTCAAAAGTTTCCGCGGCACCGCTCGTGGGAGGGGTCCATTACGCTCACGCGGCTCGTCTTCGTAACTTTCAATCATGTCCACCCTCCCCCTTTCCCCTCCCTTTGCCCCTCAACCCTTCTCCCTTTTGAGCCACGTTTATCCACTACCGCCGCGAACGCTTCTTATTTCCAGGGGAACGATTACGCAGATTGGATGGTACAAGCTCCGAGGATTCTATCTACGGTGCGGAGAGAAAGATGAAATTGCGAGGTCGGCCTCGCCTCGCTCTCGGGAACTCGTTTCGCTTTTTGCGCAGATCATTCTGCATGGCAGTGGTAATCGAAAATATATTCCTGGACGGAGGGACAAAACACGGAAAAATCCACGAGGATTCGAACACGCTGGATGGTTTGGTTCTAAATTTAGGCGCTTCAGAAACCGTCTAAATATTTGTTCCTTGGTAGAAATATTGCGGATCATTGTCTATTATCAAAGGCAACGATTCTTGTCCTCTTCGAGGTAATGGGCATTGCATATAAAATGCGAAGGATTTCGATCTAAAGAACGTTGTGTAAAATCTCCGTGGTTCCAGAAGAGAGCCAACTCGAGATTAACGCGCACAGCATTGACGTTGGATAAAATTGCATACGTTGGCACGAATTGTCAAAAGTCCGAGTCGGGTTCTTTTGATTTTTACGACCTCGGAGACTTTGTCTAGGGGCTAATTTACGGTGAGTAAAGGGCGAGGTTCGACGAAAAGGGAGCCCGGCACCGAAAACCTCGAAGCGGCCAATTACTCCGGGCCGCTCAAGAGGGTTATTTTATTTCCTGGCAAATGGCCCGGTTTCCGGTCTCCTCCGTAAAATTTAGAAACGGTTACGAAATCGGAATTGACCGTAAAAGACGAATCGGAGCCTCTAATACCGCTTTAATGTCTAATTAAATTCTGAAACTTTCTTGCCCGTTGGTTGAGCAAAATCGTCGTTAGGCCTCGTTATTTTTCCACGTAAAAAAATTCCTACAGCTGGTTCGACGATTCACCGTGACAATGCGAGCGCCTAGTAGGAGGTTCTTTATGGGCTCATAATTGAGCCGCGGGAGCGATCGACGGGTGGTTCGATTTTGTATCGAAATCGAACGTTTCCATTATCGAAGATTTCCTTTATTTCGCCCTTCTCTCAAAATTCGATTTAGAATTCCACGTACGGTATCCTTATCCAGGACGAAATACTAACGCAAACCTCGGCGTTGCTTTTTAGATTTAGGCAGTGCGGATTCAAGAAAAGATTCGTATCCGATATCACGTCTCGTCGCATAGAAAATAACTTAATCTGATGTATCTCGCGTACGGAATACTAATTGGCAGGTAATGTATGCATAAAGCGTCGCTCGACACGTAAGGGGGAAATACGCTGTGTTCGCAACACGAAGGACGTACACAGGCCACGTATCTTTCGGGTTTCCTTATACATTTCCGCTTAAAATTACAAAATTTTAAACCAGCAAAGTATACATATACATATATTCGATAATATTTCTCCTAAGTATCTACAAGCACAGGCGTTCATCCGAGCGAACGAATTTCGTCCTCGAACCAGCGTGCAATGTAAGCTGACGCAAGTTCGTCACGGGCGTGTCCAAAGCTGAATAAATATCTAATCCAACGCGTACGCTCAAAGGACGAACTCGTGAACCCTTTAATTTCGCCGTCATTAGTCTTGCTCTCCTTCGTTTCTCACGCGATCGGCCGTACGACGGAAAAAAAGGAGAGAGAGAGAGAGAGAGAGAGGGACAGAGAGCGAGCAACGAAGGAAGGAGCGCGAAAAGCTGTCTCCTTTTTTTTTTCATTTTTATTATTAACACCTTTCTCCTTCCGTCGGCTGGGCGTGACGCCCATTATCGCCGCATAATGCTCGACGATATTTAAACTGTAACGCGTGCGACTATCGCGCCGAGCACAACCCTTTGACGGGCCCTGATTTGCATTTCGGCAGAAAAAGGGCCGGCAGAAGGGAAGGGGTGAAAAATCAGTGTCCGTGCGCGCGGCTAAATATCCTGAGACAAACGACTGGCTATTCCGTCGCGCCCTTTTGTTTTTCGGTAGGCGTTGCCGCCGTGCCTTTTTGCGCTAGGTCCACTTTCGGGACAAAGGGCAGAACATTCGTCAACGATATTCCGGCTGGAAGAACGGCCGCGAGGAGAAAAAGGGACATACGGTCAGTTGCTCGAGCTTTTGTCTTTTTTTTAGAGGCCCGATAGCAGCCCTGGCGAAATAGCCCTCTCCGTTTTGTCGTCCGTCAAGTCGAGATTCTTTTCGATATCTTTTGGAGCAACTGCTTCGTCGACAAATGTCCCACTTGGTAGCTCAAATGAATATCTAGTCGAGTATAAAATCGCTGGTCGATTTGAAGTATTGTTTTCTAAAGTATCTGGACCATCTATTCCAGTAACGTTGAACTTTTTCTCGTACCGTACGTTTACCACGAATTATTTTCAACAAACCACTATGAATATTAGTGGATATCGGTCTGCAGTAAAGTCGCGCGTAGACGCCACTCTCCTTTGTTTTCGGTGCGTATGAAAGATTCAAGCGTGGGTCCAATTTTACGATCGAAAAAAGGCGTTGTTCCTTTCACCTGACCGCCTGACAGACAGGAATAGTCTTCCTTCGAGCTATATTTAGATCCTACCAGAGGTTGCCGAAAGGCGAATAAATTTAAAGGGCGACGGTCTATAAATTTTAAACGCTTATAAATTAAAGCGACCGATAATCTTTGACTCGCGCAAGTTCTCCGCCAAAACCGTGAAAATCTGTAGGGAATCCTGAGGGTTCGGAGATCTGCGATGCACGATTAAAACGGAAGATAAAGATGTCGCTTTAAACGACGTTTAAAGCACAATGACGGGCTACGTCGAAAGGAGTAAAATTCGAAGCGGCATTAATTGGTAGGGCAGCGCGAGGGAAGTAGGAAGCAAGTTCGTGCGCTTACGATAAGATTCGCGTACGATAGAGCCGGCGGCACGCGTTTCTCTTTACCGGTCTTTATCGTTTCCATATCTGGATCGTGAATCTCGGCCTTAATTACTTCCTCTCAACAGGACACCGCGAGACAATGAACGCAGACACGTGCGCCGTGCGCCGCTCTTTATTACGTCTTTCTATAACCCCTCTCTCTCTCTCTCTCTCTCTCTCTCTCTCTCTTTTTCTCTCTACATATATCACGGTCCGCATTGTCGATTAAAACAAAACGTTAGCCGCGGGTCGTCGAGTAAACAAGTAGGGCATAAAATGAATAGTTGGCGCTTCGTTCGCTTTTCTATTTTATCTTTGTCTTTGATTTTAATTGGGAGACGACAAAGAGGAGGATGCGTCGCGACTAAAAATGGGGCAGATTTGGGCGCAAAACAAAAGAAGATCTAGGACTGTTATCGACGCGTTGTAGTTTACGAATATCTTGTAGAGAGTTTAACTACACTCGAGGAGGTACTTCGCGCATGCTGCCAAAAGTAATTGTCTTGAGATAAAAAGGGCGATGCACGCGATAGCGGGATTTCGAACGGGGCGATCTTTTGAATGCGTATCCTCGTAACGAAGTAACGACGCAGTGAGCACGATTGTAAGCCTCGAAAGTCGGTACGGAGCACGGCCAGAGCTCTCCGGTTCCTTTAAAGCACAAAGTACCAGAAATCCTGTCGGTGGACTTTCCGTTCTCCCTTTGGAGGATCCCGCGAGAGACAGAGAGAGATTTATGAGCCATTATATACCGGGTGACTGCCAAAGCCCACGGGCATCTGGCACAGGCACGACCGAGTTGACGATTTTGGAAAAGCGCTAATTGGCCTTAGTGGCCGCTAATGGCATCCTCCTACCATCCCGCTTTTTCGAAACCGATCGTCGAGAGGTTACTAAGTGCACCGGGGATATTATTTGGAAAACACGCATCCGTTTTGGAACCCGCTGTATCTCCGCGTACGATGAGATGCGATTGTTTTTCGAAGCTTTTAACGGATTGTACGCAGAGGATCGCGTAACAAAGGCACCTAATGCGATACCTTAGAAATTCTATCAATGTCCAAAATCCAAGGTTGAATTAATAGATAAATAATTTACGCGGGAAAAAATTTATTTTTTAATAAAAATATACTTCTGGGAATCGGCAAAAAGTCGAAGACCCTCATTTTCGAGGTATTCGGATGTCAGTGAGATGATCGTGATCGAAATACGCGTGGCACGTGAACAATATAAGAGATGGAAAATTATGGAAAAAAGAATATTTCAAAGAGGGTAAGTCTCTGCAAAATCTCGACCCTTCGAAAGTCTGGAAAATGGCGGTTTCGCGAGGCACCTATCGATCGCGATGGCGACGCCCAGGCGTCGCCCCTCGCCGTCGGCGCCGGCGTACAAGTTTCGCAAGTTCCATAAAGCTCGAGAAAGTTTCCAAGCGAATCCGGTACCGACTAAAATCTAATACGATCCAGCGTCAAACAAAACATGCCGTCCACGATATTTTCTTAAATCGTAGATTCGGTCTCGATAAGTCGCCAATAAAATAACGTAGAGATGTAAAAATAATATCGTAACGATGGTATACGTTCAAACTTTTAATTCGCAAAACGCGTTGAATGTACCTGTCATAATAGAATTACACTTAAAAATGTCGCCATTACGAATTTCGAACATTTGCGACTTGGACACTGTGTAAAGCGAGGTGTCCAAAAGTCAGTCACGAGTTTCGAGGAGCCTTTCACCGAATCGAGGAAAACGGGAGGCGGCCATGCATATGGCGTTAACAGAACCGCCAAAGGATCTTCGACGATTTGCTCACAAATTGAAGGATCATTTCGTGGCATTATAGGAACCAGAGCTGATGGCCGACCCCCGCCGAGAGGCCGAGAATTTTGGGACCGGATGTCCACTTCTGCCGACGACGGCGACACGGTGACACCATTGTTCGGTAGGTAGAAACGGTCGCTAAATTGTACGAGGGAGTTCTGGCGCCCAGGGACACGCAATTCGGAGGATTGGAAAAGTAAATGCCATTAACGTTGGCGGAGTTAATGGCCTCTAATTCGCCGGTCATTCGGTCGAATTGAAGGAATAATCGCCCTCACGGAATTCTGAAGAACGAATTCCCCTCCCAGAATCAGGAATTAATTCTCGAATCGTGTACTTCTGATAGCAAAAAAGGAAAAAAACAGTTCGCGATGTACTCGATCAGTGCGTACGAGTATTTGAATGCATCGATAGCGGGGAATATAATGTCGAGTGCAGGGCCGTAAAGAATTAATATTCGTGATCTTGGTTTCAGATCATTTCTGTGACGCACTTCATATTTTGTGGCTTTATATCTGGCGATTGGTGGAAACAAGATCGGCTTACCTTCCCGTGTTCCTTCTCGAAATCGCAGTCTTGCGGGTCGACGGCGTAGTTCCCGGATGCGTTACCAAAAACGAGCTGGAGATTCGTACCGGTCGCTGCGAATGCGATCTCCGTAATGCCCTCTCGACAGCCATTTTGAAAGCGAACCTGTCGTTCTTCGATCGGTCTGTCTCGGTATCCGGTGTACCTCACCTGTGAGTAGAAAAGGGGTTTTGAGAAAAATTCGTACACCTCGATATATCGAACCGATCGAGAAACTCACGTTGTATTTAATACGTACTATTTTCGCAGAAAAGTTTTATATCTTAAACAGCGTGTTAATATAATCCTTTAATAAATTAAAAATATTTATAACGTTCCCTTACTTTGCACTTTTTTTATCACTCGCATTTCTTATGTCGGAATTCGACGCATAGTGCGAATATGTACCCATTATCGGATTTGATCTTACACATGTCCACAACGTGTTTTTTGAAATCCGGTAGAATTAATCGCTGCGTTTATTACATATCACTCACTATAATTTCCATCGATCGATATTTACTCAAGGATAAACGGCGGATATAATTGCGATCAGACGCGACGCTTAATCCGCCGGATAGCGCGCGCTACTCGTTGAATCGAGCTAGAGAAATTCGAGGAAAGGACGGCATTCCTTCGGCATGAATTCGTGTATTCTAATTCAACGTCACTATTCACCGATTTCTATCCTCTGGTCACGGTATTTTTCCAAGCTCCCGGAATCATTGAGAACGGAAGGCCTGACCAATCGAGTTCTACGGTCCAACGTGCAACCATTTGAGCGAAATAAAGAATTCGCATCGGGAATTTTCTCCGCCAAAATACGAATTCCCAAATCGAAACTAGTTTATTAACAAGGTACATGGTCTCTTCCGAATGTGCGTTAATATCAAGGGCCATATTCTGTTTGTAGCAAAAGAAATGTAGGTATAATGCGATAAAAAAACGGTGGCTACTTATCAAGGAATCAAGGTCGAATTTCCTTAGGCGTGCCTAAGAAATTATCGTCTCACAGGTGTCTAGCGTGTTGACATAGGCCAGATCGCACGATCGAGCAACTAATGCCTACCTAATGCTCGACCATTCGTGCGTACCATCGAGTCGTGATATAAGCCAACAGGTGAAGAAACTTCGACGGATGAAAATATTGACATAGATAGATGCTAGGCGTAAAAACCACGCGCAGTTACGAGTTACTCTCGAGGATACGTCGGATCGATGAATCATTAACATCCTCAGAGTATTTCCACGAAAACTTCCTCGATACGCACGGCATTGAGAGGGGAAGTTTTGAATTAACATCGTCTTAGGGAAATACAATGGCGCGTAGGATATAAATTTGGTATCGCATCTCACATCGTTGAGTACAGATCCGATCTTTATTCCTAGAAACTGCGATGCAACAACGACGTGTATTTTCGATGGATTGGAAACAATCGATCAATACACTAAACAGACTTAGCGATCGATGATTAAAGTAAAATAAACAACGAACGAACGATTAAACGAACAAAATTGAACGTGCGTCATTATCAAATTTAAATCCATCAATTTTCTATGCGGGTTATTAAAGCGTATTTAACGATAAAAGATAGGTAAACCTATAGTCTGTATTAAAAAATTCATCGAACAAAATCTCGGATATCTTCTTCGACATATCCACCCCCGAGCAGCTATGCGAGTAGAAAAATAAATACCCAAAGGCCATCTTTTAAGCAGGAAGTCATTCGCAGAGGCAAACAAATATCCAACAGAGAATTTATTCGCGATAACTTTTCAAATCGAATCTTCGAAGAGACTCGAGGAGGGAGGAAAGGAGACTCACTTCGCTTTCACGGCTGAGCCTCCTGAAGAGCTCGTCGCTCTCGAACTTGGCCTTTTGATCCGGCACGACCCGCGGCATCCTGAAGGCCATCCGCGGACGTGGCTGCTCGTAGAGGCCCATCCCGTCGAAGGGTAACGCACTGACTCCCAGTGCACCAGCTCCCCCGGCAGGCTGGTGGCTTATCATGTGCATCATCGTAGGGCTGGTTCCTCAGATCCAAGGGCCAAGTCGATCGTATCTCTCTGACGAACCTCGCGAGCACCGGATCGTTCTCACTGCGCGAACTCTACGCCTATCCGCGACACCCGTCGAGATGCGCACCGTGCGGCGTCTCAGTGGAGACTAACTAACGGCTAGGAGTAGGAAAGGTGCCCCTCGACGCCTGGTTCTCATCCAGGATCAAGCCACGCCCACCGGCCTGCCTCTGGATCCCCCACCACCCTTCGATCGAGAATCACTGCCGATATCTGCCGACGATTCCCCGACCCTCTCGTCGCACGGACCACTCACCCCGTGCTCGACGTGCACCAGGCTCTGCCGTGGGACCGACCCCCTCGTAGCTCGTCAGATTTCAGCCTGGAGTGGGGCTTTTTTCGATTAATTTTTAAGCAAGGATGCTCGTTTGACCTGGGACTCACCGTTTGAAGTGGTTTCCGTAACTGTCGGCGTCGACGTAGGTTTTTTAATTAGAACCAACGGCAAGGTTGGACCGTTCAACCAACGAGATCTCGACTAATTTACTAAACGATTCGATGTTTAATATCGAGAATTGGTTGATCGGCGGTAAAGGCTTGTACGTAAAATTACGGGGAATATATCGGTTAGTCGATGCCAAAGTTCGCGTAAGTAAGAAGGAGAACGTTCGATGTAAATTATGATAGAGGAATTATATTTATTTGTAATAAAGTGTCAGATTGGCAAGGAGTTTCGGTGAAATAGAAAATGTCCGCGGTTTTAGCAGCGCCGTTGGGAAGGTCAGACGGGATGAAAGGGACGGGTGGGCAAAGCGAAGTGGATTGCTCGCATACGAGGATAATATAATATACTGTAGCGGGATCAACGAGGATTGGCCGACGTATCCCCCGTGGATATAGGAAATACGTGTCAGGGGGTCCCTATTTCAAGCGGTGCTGCTGTCTAGGTACAACACCGCGCATCCCCTCGAGGGAAGAGAGATCTTCATCGTCTCTCGAGTGGCGAGGGCTCATCCATTTGAGAGGATCATTGTTAAGGATCTATGCGATTAAGATCAACGACCCTTTGCAGGATCCGCGTTACGCGCTATGGATACTCGTCTCTGTGTCCTTCTTCCCTTTCGGATCGCTTCCTTGGGCGGAAAGGAAGTGTGCGCCTTCGTGAGATCAAGGATGGTAGAAACAATAATCGTTATCCGCCTTTAAGAGGATATTCCTACTTAAAGTTATCTATAATCGTCACCGTTCTATTCGATGTCCTATTGAAAAATTGGAAAATATTTTTCAATAAACGTGTACGTATTTGATCGTGTTGATAAATTTTGCATGGAAACATTCAACATCGGCCATAATTAGCTTCGAGGAGTAGTTGGATAATAAAACGAAACCGAGCGATTTTTATTTGGTCTATTTTGAAGGATTTTGTCACATTGCACGAGTAAAATCAACTTGGGACAGGGAAAGGGTCTTGTGTCAGGTAAATGGTCAACCCCGGTGTCAACGTAGGCACATTTGTAAGCAACCAATTACCACCGTCCATAATCAATTTTACAACCTCATTTATGACGGTTGGTCGGTTAAGGTTCGCTTCATAGTTGTAGTAGTTTTTATTGTAGCAATATCTTTGATTTTACTATTAAGGCCCTTTCGCCATCCTTTTCAATTTTTCTGGACCCACGGTTGTTCTCCGATTTATTGTCCCATTTTATTACAATGCGCTTTTATTACGCCGCGCACAAAGTATATTTCCCTACTTTCGTCGCGTCAATAAGCCGAGAAAGTTCTGTTCACCTATGGTAGGAATGAAAATAATCTGCGTGGTAAACATTTTTAAATTGCCGATACACGAGGAGTTAGAAAATTCTGTCCACCTAAATTCCTCACTTTACTACTTTCGAAAAAAAAAATTGACTTCCGAGTATCAACTAAGTAGAATAGTTGAGTTTTTATTTAATATGCAGCTACGCAAATCCACGGTATCTCCACCATGACTACTGTGACGGATAAAATAAATTCGTTTAATTGATTAGAGTCTCGACGCAGAGAACCAAGGCCCGTTATCGCGCGTGCCAAATTAATTTCGCATATGCGCTAATCGGTCGAGAGGAAAAAGCCGGAAAGGTCCGGATCTCCGCCTCTGCTGAAGCACCATTGGTCCAGAACTCTCGCCAATCCGTGGTCTCTGTCGTGCATTCTGAAAGGATCGACCGTTGGCGGTGGTCCATGCGTGCACACACGCTGTCACGCACACGTGGCCCCGACCACGCACGTGCGTACGCTCTGCGCGCCATTTAATGCATCCTCCTCCCTCCCCACTACACGGCCCTGAGTTTCGCAGGGACAAAGGAACGATGTTTTACACCCTGCGTTTCGCTACTTTTTACTCTCCTCTCTTTCCCTCCCGATATTCTTATAATCTCATATAACATCGGGCCTTTTTTCTTTGAGAGATCCTAAACCATTCGAGGGATCGTCTGTAAATCCTCCAAAGCTCGTAACTGCCTTTTCATACGCTTTACCGCGTACATGGTATTATTTTCTTTTCGTGATTCTATAAAGCATTAATCCGTATTTTTTGTTTCATTCCGTTTTATCGAAAAAATTCGATAACGACGAGGTACACAGGAGTTTCCGCGTAGTGGTTTAAAGCAGGAAATAAAGGGTGAATCGATATCACCCCGCCGCTATTGTTGGCGTTGCTAAAGCAACCTCGTCTTCGTACTGTATCGTGTAAACGGGGAGTCAGTCCAGAAGCATCTCGGCTACGTGGATGGAAAATGTCAGCTGGAAAAAAGATCCGCGAGGCCATGAGCTGGAAGCATAAGGCCTATGAACGTCATCGCTTACGGGTGAGTGCGTGAGTCATGTTAAAAAATCCGAATGCGAGAGGGACGCTTGGAATATTTTGTTCCTGAATCCTTAAGACGTATCCATGTAATTATTTTTTTTTTAAATAAGATTCACAGCTTTTGAATCACTGATCAAAGCAAGACTCACGCCCAAGGCAAATTAGGCGCGTGTGCTTTTCTAACTGCAGTAAGTAAACGCATTTTGCAGGTAAAGAAAGCCACGTCCACGGTGGATGTTCAACCTCCCGAGGGCAGGCCACACGTATTGCAGAACGCGAAAGGGCTGCAATTGGAGCGCGAAAGGCAGGCGCGCATAGTGAGGGACAATTTCATACTCCTGAAAAAGCTTCGCGACATAATGTACCGTAAGCGGCCGAAGGAGGAACCGGAGCGTCTCAAATGGCAGGAGTCCAGATGTTTGAGAACTCGCTGAAAAGCTACCTACTTAGATGAGCCTTCTGATTGGTATCCATCCTGGGATACTTTCGAGCTCTCATGGCAATCGATTCACCATTACAACGCAAACAGTAATATCATGGAGTCAAAACAATTTCTACCGTTTTCTACATCGATTTTTATACCATTTCGATTATCAAATACGACGAATCAATGCAAATATCATACATGTATTGTACGCGCCTCAAGAAGGAAATAAATAATTGAATAACTTTTATTTCACGCCTATTTTCATGTAAATGCTATCAATGCCAATGTTCGGATATCTTCTTACGTTAGCCTTATAGAAGCGAATGAAGTAAATTCGCAATATAAGGTAGCATGCAGGATGACGATTTGGAGCCATACGACGAATTCGAAGGAGAGGAAGATTACGAAAGTCCCGCATCTTCGAGCACGTTGAAGGATGAAACGTGCGTTTTGACGCGTTTGGAGGCTGGAAAATGTCTGCATACGTTGGGACGATGCGGTTCCGGTATCGGATACGCTTATCTGGGTCTTGACGCCTCGAACAGAAGTTTGACCGACGTCGGCGTGATACCGACTTTCATACACGTTATTTATGTCAATGTTTCGGGGAATAGGCTCACTTCGGAAGCACTGCAGGTTCTCACGAGGATGACGTACCTGCTTATGTTACAAGCAGATCGAAATTTGGTGACTTCCGCCGAGTTGAAGCCCATGCCCTATCTCCAAGTAAAAAATATTGTTAGATCGCAATATCTGGATTTATGTGAAATTTTATATTCCGTGTTTGTATGTTTCTTTCCTGATAAAATACTCAAACGAGTATCCGTAGGTTTTGACGCTGAATAATAACAAGCTCACGAGCACCGAAGGAATTACTCACAACCTGTTGGAGTGCCTCGAATTGAATAAGAATGAAATATACGAGGTGAATCTGGATCCTAATATCCTGAAGAACCTTAAAACTCTCGAGCTTCGTGGAAACTTGCTGACGAGTACGACAGGAATATTCATCCCCGGTTTGATCCGCCTTTATCTCGCCGACAATCGCATCGAAAGAATCGAGGGTTTCGAGACATTGGTGAACTTGAAAATACTACATTTACGGAGCAATAATTTGTCGAACTTGAGTGGCTTTGATTCGAGATGTGCCAAGCTGAATTATTTGAATCTTCGCGATAACGAGATCGAAAAAATATCCGAGCTGGAGAAACTCCGATGTCTGTCGAATTTGGAGACACTGATAGTTTTGCATAATCCTGCCACGGAGGAAAGAGAGGACGAGGAAATTTCGTACAGGCGCACCATTTTGGCAATCCTACCGAAATTGAAACGAATCGATAAAGATCCCGTGCATTTCGACGAGAGAGAAGAGGCGATCCAATTTCGCCAGTGGATGGACAAGGATGGACTGCGATTCACCGATCTCGACATCCAGAATGTTCGATAAAGCCAATCCATTATACTCGTAAATGATATACCAAATAAAATTCACAAACTAACGCTTTATATCGTCATTTTCTTTTGTCCTATTACAATTCTATTAGACGTTATTTCAATGTAAAGAAAATTGAGTAAAGATAAGTCAAAACGTGTCAAATATTTTCGCCTGAAAAATCCAAAGTTCCATTCACCGATCTTCCCTATCCGTGAATACCCTGTTAGTTAGAAATTGATGAGAATACATCGTGCTGACATCTGTTGGATCATGAACGAAATGCCTTGTGCCAATCGAAGGCGCTGTCCTGGTCGGTACATCTGAATACACAAATCCGAACGCCATCTCTCGCGGTATATAAACTACCATTTTTCCATGTGCAGTTCAATCGTAAGTGGCGAAGCCACTCGTCGTCTTTGCAGGTTAAAAGCGTGCCGGCACCGGACGTGCTCCTAACATTTCAATTCTTCATCGTCGTTCGACTCGATAACCAGAGGAAAGATGACCAGCAAGCCAGCCTACAAAGTCGGTGAGCAACGAACGATCCAAAGTGTTTGCGCCGAAAAGCGTTTCATATTAGTACGATCACGTGTTCGTTGTTTTGGAGCAAGTTACGATTTACGCGATTTTACCAGATGCCCAGGTTTTTTTTTATTTAACATGGAAATGCTATAGAAAATACGTTTTAATGAGATAATGTATACGTAGATCGTGATCTAACGATGGGACATTGAATACCGGCGAACGGAGCGACTGTCTAAATTTAGAGATATATTGTACGTTGAGTACGTGATCAAAAAATTTCGGTTTCGGATTATCCGGTACGTTCACGTGTTTAAAAACGTCCAGTGAATTTAATATTTCTTATCGATCGTCATTTCGTTGTCAAAAGACTGCGCGATAATTTAAATTTAGAAACGAGGACGATAGATGAATACTAATTGTACAAATCCAAGGGAACGTCGATAAGAATGACAACTTGGAGCAAAACATTTCACTATCAGCCTTGGTTTTATTCGATGTACCCTGTTTATTCATTTTTTAACGATAACGATCCGCATTTTTCTTTTTCGAAATAATTTGTTTTTCTCGTGAAAAAATGATCGAATAGCCGGTTAACTAATTTTTTTCCAATTAACGAGTCGTGGAGAGGTAAATTTGACGGGGTTAAATGATTTTGATTTTAGCCGACCTGTCCTTGGCGGAATGGGGCCGAAAGGAGATCACGCTGGCGGAGAACGAGATGCCTGGACTTATGGCGATCAGAAAGAAGTACGGGCCGTCGAAGGTTCTTAAAGGAGCACGCATAGCCGGTTGCCTGCACATGACAGTACAAACTGCGGTACTTATTGAGACCCTCGTGGAACTTGGAGCAGAGGTAAGTTTTTCTTCACTTATCTCGGTGTTTCCTAAGACCGGCTAAATTTTCGAAGGAGTTAGCTGCTCTATGTATTTCTTAATGAAGGGTAACTATTCGGAACGTGAGTGTAGATTGTTTTTTAAATTTCGTTAGTTAAAGTTGATGTCTTTTTTCTTATTTAAATTATTTAGTTACTTGATATTTAATTTTAAAGGTGCATAATATAACATAAAAGTAAAGAACGCTTGCAAATCGTCGTAGCTTGGGAAACACCGCAGTCCGATTGCATGATTTTTTGGAGCATCACGCGTAAACTGTTTGGACCATTATCGATGGTCAAAAATAGAAGACGACCAAAAGTTCGTTGCTACACGTATTAGGATCATCGCAGAGTACATTGCACTACGCGCGACGTGAGATTAGGAAAAATTGATTTTCGATGCGTGTCACAACCTTCGATCTGAGATAACTTTCGAAACCCTCGCGTTTTCATTCTATCTTTCCAGTTTACACATCCGATGGCGCTTTCATTGTTATTTAAAATACGAGTGCACGTAATTTTTGAAAGCCTTCAGATATTAGATACGAGACTCGTGTCACTCGTGGAATAAACGTGCAAAGATGATACGAATTTGCAGATAAATGGCCGGCTTATCGGACAAAACTGTGACCTCGCATCTTTCGTAAGATGTATACAGGATTAGATAATATTTTGAAAGGTTTTCGAATAATACGTTTCTTGCGAGATGAGCGCTACGATAACGTTGGAATTGTTCACGGTGTTGACGTCATGTTTTTCTATGTGGAAAATACGATTTGTACTACGCTTAAACGACGATCAACGTATATTTTATCGAGGAATGTTCGATCAAATATTGAACGGTGCGGAGCCACGTGCTCGATTACAACCGTTAACGAACCATATAAGATTTATTATCCAATGACGTAAACATTGATAACGAAAACTGCGTTCATATTTGCAGTTAGGATTAAAATTAGACGAGAAAATGGGATAAGAGTCTAATACTGCTCCATAGTACAGATCCACTGACATTTATCACATATAACAAATCAGCGAGCAAACGTTCTATCATGGACAGATTTTTATCGAATGATCGAGCATTCGGTACTTCATTAAATATCAGGACGACTTAATTCTGAATTCAGAAATTCAGAATCACCGTTAAAACACTATAGACTACCTCCGTACGTTATTCTAAATTCTCCCCAATCGTCGGAATGTATTGCATCGATCAAAAGGAAATCGTGTCCGAGGATCGTTAAAACGGAGCTCAACAAAAGGGAGAATCGGCTGAAGGAGGTTATTTCGTTGGATTAAAGGTACAATGGTCGTCGTGCAACATATTTAGCACCCAAGACCACGCGGCCGCGGCCATCGCCAAGACCGGAGTACCGGTTTACGCTTGGAAAGGCGAGACCGACGAGGAGTACATCTGGTGCATCGAGCAGACCCTCGTCTTCAAGGACAACCGACCTCTCAATCTCATTCTCGACGATGGCGGCGACCTGACGAACTTGGTCCACACCAAATTCCCGGAATACCTGAAAGACTGTCGCGGATTATCCGAGGAGACGACCACGGGCGTGCACAATCTTTATCGTATGATGAAAGACGGCACGCTCAAAGTACCCGCTATAAACGTCAACGACTCCGTCACGAAGGTTCGTCTTTTATTCTCTCGTGAGAGCTAAGGTGGTATAGTGGATGGGCACTGGGACTCTTTGGAGTGAGTCCTGGGTTCGAATCCCGCCCATCACCTCTGGTCTTTCCATGCGATATGTATACCGTACCTCTGGTGGTTCGGAAGCCATCTTAAACTATAGATCTTAGGACAAACGACCCTAGCACTCGGTGCTAAGAATGAATAAAAAAAAATTCTCTCGTGGCTACGAAAAGGTGTAGATCGAAACAAGATACGAAGAGTAATTTCCTATGAGTTTTCCTTCGATATTTTTCTGGACACATTGGCGAGACTAATGATCTTGTTAAGTTTCGTGTATTATTCTATCGATGTCTCTCGTTATCTCCCACGATTTCATAGACTTGGCCAATGATCGTGTAAAGATAATGGTCTCATGGGCCAAGGACAAGTTCATGGTCACTTTTTTGGCGGTTCGTATCGACCATTGACCGGCACTGATAGACGAAATCCCTCTGGAGTATTTCGAAACATAGGGGTTGTATTTCGTAGAGGGATTTCTATATTGTTTTTTTTTTATAAAAGAATGGATCAAGAGAGTTTGGCTCGATTCACATAGGACCTTTATTTTCCGCAGAGCAAGTTCGACAATCTGTACGGATGTAGGGAGTCGTTGATCGATGGCATCAAGAGGGCGACCGACATCATGATCGCCGGAAAGGTTTGCGTGGTCGCTGGATACGGAGACGTTGGCAAGGGATGCGCTCAGAGTCTTCGTGCTTTGGGTGGTCGCGTCATTATCACGGAAATCGATCCGATAAACGCTCTTCAGGCAGCTATGGAAGGATACGAGGTAGTTCATCTAACATTGAAGTCTCTTAACGTTAGAACCACGGCTTCCATTACCTCGTCGTATCCGAATATACCATAAATGTTAAAAAAAATACGAAAGAAAAGGAGAGCGGAGTAAAAATATGATCTTAATCATATTTTAATCACAAGAATGGCGTTATAGGTGACGACGATGGACGAAGCTTCGCACAAGGGACAGATATACGTCACCACGACGGGCTGCAAAGACATCATCGTCGGTGAACACTTCACGAGCATGCCCGACGATGCCATCGTGTGCAACATCGGGCACTTCGATTGCGAGATCGATGTCGCTTGGCTGGAAAAGAATGCAGCGGAGAAGGTTAACATTAAGCCCCAAGTAGACAGATACACCTTGAAGAGCGGCAGGTTCGTGATTCAATACATTCTGCCCTCTTACCGCTATTCCTACACTTCTTTGAAGCTCACCAACTCTAAAAGTGAAAAAAAGAGGATGTCAAAAATACGCGAAGACGCGTCTGGGGACGTATCGTTTCCAGATTAAAATCATTTATTCGAAATCGTCGCTTTGACAAAGAGCGACGCGCGCATGGTAGAATCATGGGTTCAGGTCGCGTTCTCCTATTTCAGGCACGTAATTCTCCTGGCAGAGGGTCGTTTGGTTAATCTTGGGTGCGCAATGGGTCACCCCAGTTTCGTTATGAGCAACTCGTTCACGAATCAAGTGCTGGCGCAGATCGAATTGTGGACAAAGGCCGACGCCTACACGATCGGCGTTCACGTGCTGCCGAAGAAGTTGGACGAAGAGGTCGCGGCATTGCATCTGAATCATCTCGGCGTGAAGCTGACGAAGTTAACGCCGGCACAATCCAAATATCTCGATGTACCTATCGAGGGCCCCTACAAACCCGACCATTACCGATACTAAATCGTTGTACTCGTCGATCGATACCCTGCATAATAAATCGCAAGCGTGAGGACAAGCCTTGAGCTATCACTTTCAATCGTACACAGCTTTGTTTAATCGATCGACATCGATCGCATCACGTGACAATCAAATGTTTCGTGGGTTGCGAAGGTGACTGGGAAATAAAATAATCGAGGTTGCATTGATTTTCATAACACTGCAATGTGTTCGTAAAAAAAAAAAACAAAAATAGTGCCTGTTACGCGTAATTAAGGATCGTGATTGTGCGACAATAAGATCTAAGTATGCGCGCTCCATTGGAAGTCAGTCCTTTGATCAAGGCAATTATCCTGCTGTGGACAATTATTTGAATTCGACTATTAATCTGGTTATATTCTCAGCTCGCGAGATGGACTTTTTTGGGGGCCGGTGTAGTTCACGGTTTTAAAAAAAAACGTGAATATACAGCGCTGGAAGCGGAGTTTCGTGAGAAAGAGGCGCGGTCCAGAGCCTTAAGAGAGGAATACGCACAGCGTGAAAAACTTCGTCTCGAAGCTGGTACATGTATACCTTTGTCCAATAAAGTGCAGTCCTTTAGATCGTTCCTGTATTTTGTTTTTAGCCGAGCTTGATGAATTGGAGAGGATTTTTCTCGGTACCACAGGCACGAATGACGAGAAAATCGCGTTGAAAGAAACTCCGATGTACGACGTAAGGAACACCACGATTGATAATGACGTATCCAGAGATAAACGTGCGAAATTCTACGAAGAGACGAGAGAATAATCGTGCAATTTCGGTGAGATAAAAAACGTAGGAAGAATGTTGCACGATTGAAACACGTTGTTACACAAAGAAAAGTTCTATAATATTCTTGTAACAATATCTCGTCGCCATTATGTACAATTTAGTCTATCCTATTTACACCTTTAAAAGCGCAGAACTTTCCTGCAGGCAACAACATCCGCAGCCTGTCGGGCATAGAGTCTCGTTGGTGAACCATGCCGCCAAGTGTTGGGTATGTCCACCGTGGCCGCACAGAATGCAAAAGTTGCTTGGACCTAAAGTATCAATGAAATCGTGAGTTAGAGCCTATCGTGGACGTTAGAGAAACAGACGAGAATTTTGTAAAACTTTTGACAGACCTCTCACTGAAATGTGGCAAATAACGCATTGCAAGGCCAGTCTTTTGCAATTCAGGCACTGCGGTCCTCTGCTGACTTTTCCGCAGGTCTGACACTCGCTCTGAAATTCGACACCCTTGTGCGTGTCGAGAGGTGTTGTGCTTACGTGCTTTAGAACCTGTGCACGGGCGTCCAATAAATTCCACCTGTGTAAGACTTCGGCATACGCCTTCTTATAACCGTCGTAAAGAGCCGTGTACTTTTCATCGAGTAGCCTGCACGAATAAGATCGGGCATTATTTCTTAAACGATGTAAAGCTGATATTTGCATACGGACCTAATGTTCTTTGCCGAATCACCAAGATTGTCTTGCATAATTTTTAAATCGTCCAATGATTCCGACCAGGAGTTGGATCGGTGTTGCTTTAAGTTTTGAAAATTGAATCCTTCTAAAGTCGTATCCGCTAGATGAATAGTGTGATATGGTGAGCCACCGGGCTGAAAAAATACGTTGTATGATAGATAACTGTATTTTCTCGTTATCTGATATAATATAAATGTAATACAAATTAATAATGCAACGTAAGCATTATGCTTAAACAAAAGATGAGCTTGTGATCAATTTTTACACATACAAAATATTTGTCTTCTGCGTAGGTTTATGCGCATTTACATTGCATAATATATTACTCATAAGCGATGACTACGGTCTTCTTCTAGCATATCTAATATTTATTATCTACTATGATATGATTATTTAAAATACGATTGATAATTGTTAATTTGGCGTATTCAAGTCAAGCATGGCCAAACCTGCATGCTTTGTGACATCGTAACGCTCTCATCTCAGTGCTGAGAGTCGACAAATATCTCCACGACAAAGAATCCTAAGAACCAATATATTCCAAAATACGCGTATTGTGTAGTAGAACTCAAAAACCATGCCTTACCTTCAACCACCATTTTCCTGTGGAAAGCCTCTACAACAAAGATAACATTGTATCAATTGCTTGCTAAGAGTTTAAAGTATGTACTGCAATGTAAAAAAAATGATGCATTACGTCGGTATAGTATAACTGTTTTAAAACAAGATTAATGTAAACGATTTGCAAAACGTATCCAACTATCAGACATGGTTCTTGGGATCCTCCGCGAATATGAAATAATTAACCATCTGAGCTTTAATTCATACATCCAGAAAATAACGAACAGTTCAAATCCTAAAACGTACACATACCATACCGTCGTATCGCGATACAGGCTAGATTTAACTTTTATAAAGCAATTACTTCATGCGCAGGGATACATGTGCGGCAACATAATTGGTAATATCGTATATTACGGTTTGCAGACTACGGCATTACGATATAGAGGAATATCATATTTAAATACAACTATCAAAACAATACCATCACCCAAATCATTTTATAAACAGAAGACAACATGTGTAATACATTAATCACAATTGCTCCAGTAATTTGCAAAGTCTAGCGCTCATGCCAGGCCCATGCTACGTAAAACACGATAGTAGAATACACATTGCGCTTTGTCGTATCTAAGAAATTTGGTTAATACTTACACTAACATTTACAGATTTGCTACCTAATCGCGTTTGTGTGACATCCGGATTTTCAGATCGATAACTAAATGCGCAACTTAGCATACCAGCCATTTGAATGTCGGACTGATTAGCATAATGCTGAATCCTAAATAAAGATAGTGGTTCATATGACATTGTTTATAATTACGGTACTGCATATGAAAAAGAGTAATGGTCACTCACAAGGAATGGATTAAGTTCTGTCCAAAAGGATGTAAGGGCCATGGTGCGTCAATGTCTGGACTCTGGCAAGAGCTTTGTCCCATATTTGAAAGTGGTTGAGATATCACTAGTGCGGCTAAGCACCATGCTTGAACTATATCAGGGCGTTCTAAAGTGGCAGCAACGTTCGCATTATATTGGCACATAGCTGGTATATCCGTGATATTTATTCTAAAAGGATAATTGGTTTAAGAAAAAAAAGCATGACCTAAACGATCAAATTATAATTTACCATACTCACACATATTTTTCTGCAAGTTCTTTGTTCACAAAAAATAATGACGATGCGTCGTATGTTATGACCATCGAATGATAGTTCTTACAACATGATCGATCATGCATTCTGTTTGTACCGTGTAATCCTCGTCGCATGTTTTTCTGTTGGTGGCAAGATGCGTTAATAACAAATTGAAAGCAGGAACGTGTGGATAAAATAAAAATTGGACACTATACTTTAACGTACACGTTCTTGAAAATAGAAAGAGCTGATAGAAATGTTATCGTTTGATTGTACATAAGAACTGGGATATATGTGCATAAAGTGTTCTCCGTTTCCAATTCCGGTTCCTAATGCGGAAAGTGCCCTTGGTGTTGCACCTTCCGGTTTCATGGATGACCTTCTGGTGTATGATGCTCGTCCAAAACATACAAGAGTACCTAAAACATTATCATAGGTGTTTTAACATGAAGCATGATATTTACATCAATAATCATATACGTACATACCTACACAACAGAATTTGGCACCAGACGTTCTAGGAAATGGAATATAAGCATCCTGATAGTTGGTACAAATATTTGAAGAATTCAAAAAATTTGCATTATCTTGAATATGATACCCTAGATGATTACTTTCATTTTCATCTTTTTTACATGTCTAAAAAAAAAGTGCAAAAAAATTCAAGGAATGTATTTAGAAAGAATAGCCAAAAATTATTTCATCGAACATTTACTTGTTCCAGAGTTGCAATTAATTGCCTAAGACATGGCTCTAAGCACGACCTGTTCTTCCTCACACGCTGCTGTGCAGTTTGCTTTAAGACTTTTAACAGCTTTGTCATGATCGTATTGTCAATAGTTGTTCCTGGACAAAATTGGAATGTTGGTTGTGCACTGTATGGGTAATTTCCAGGAAAATTTACTTTCAATATTACATTGTAATTTTTGTTACAAGCTGTTACAGTGCAACTACGTTCTACTGCATCCATAGCATTAACCTGAAGTAAAGGAATATAAATCAAATTATCATTTAACTTGGAATATATATATGCTTTCAATACCTCTATATTTGGTATGTTCATATTTATTAAGGAAAATTCCTGTTGCAAAGTTTTTGGTTGGGTGGGAGATGATATCTCTTTAGCATTCTCAGTAAATGTATTAATTTCAGAAGTCAAAGTAGGTTCATCCGCTTTGCTTGATATATAGTTTATCTCCCTATCATTTTGAGAATCATTAAGTTGCAACTGTTGGACGGATTGTAATGTTCCTAAGATATATTTCAAATAAAAAATAAAATATGTATAATTATAAATATCACAATTATAGATAATGAAAGAGTTACTTACTTAAATTATTATCTTCTGAATATTGTGTGAAAACAGATGTATTATCATCTATACCATGTCCACATAACTAAAAAATTATTCTCCTTGGTAATAGTGTAAGGGAAATGCAAAAAAACATAGGTCTTACCTTCTTTAAAAAAGGATCAATTTTAAATATCCTCAAGCACTGATCCTTGGACCAAGTGATTAATTCAAAGTCGTTGTTTTCTGGAAATTATGATATTGCAAAATTAGCACACACATCCTAATTTAAATTCACATTTCGTTTAAATTGTTGACGAACCCATTTTTTGATGTCGCCATTGAAATTCAAGAACGACATCTGTGTGTCCTACAAATGTATATATAGGTGCACTTAAGTTTGATGTGTTCCACAATAAAAGACTATTTTCTCCTCTTCGTAGCTGTGGTACTACTATTGTTACTAAACCTTCCCCAAATGGCTATAGATAAATGTTGCATTAGTATTTAAAAGCAAGGAGAACTGGTGAATAATTCTCAATGGATTCACAATAATTTTTTTACCGTGTATCTTGCTCTCCATACTGGAGAATTTGTTGTAAGAATATTTTCCGCTCTACGTGGATTACCGATGTCAAAAATCTTTACTGTACAATCTTGACTAGAGGTAGCTAATTGATTTTGTTGAAAGGGGCACCAATCTAAACCATGTATCTAAAATAACTGGGATATTTACAAATTTTCTATCAACACGATTTTGACAAATACAAGTGACATAAATACTTTTGTTAAATGCGCAGCTATGTATTGTACAGGACTGTTGCCCTTCCGCTGATCCCAAATTTTAATATCACCATCGTGCGCCGTGGCTAACGTATACGGGGATAACGTATTCCATCGCACTTGGGAAGAACCCGCTATTAAAAAAATTTGTCAAACATGTACACTATATACATAGTGATATGAAAACATGTGTACATATGCAACTGGTATTTCTGCTAGTACTTATTGCTTATTGCTTTCTCCCTTGCTTACCAACTGCAGACAGAGATAAGCAAGGCCTCCGTTGGTCTCTTATATCCCAGATATGTATAAATGTATCAATGCTACAAGAAGCTATAATATCAGGTTCTTTTGGATGCCAATTTAGGTCACTGACGACACGCGTGTGTGCCTTCAGACTATGCGTAGTTTGTAACTCTGATCCACCGCTACCAGTGAGACTTAATATCTCGACACGAGTATTACTCTGGAGTAGAATTACATGCAACCATTATATGCTCTCACGAGTACAATAAACATATTTTTTTGTAGTTTCTTACGGATATCGCGCATAAATGACAATTAGGTCCGGTAGGATTCCACTCTGCGGAACCAACTTCATATTTACTCTGTCGCTGAAATTTTCGTACAGTGTCAATACCCTCGTCAAGTTGTTTCACCGCAAAATATCTACGCCTAAATAGGGATAGATTTGTATAGTCGCAAAGTATGACTTTTAATTTGATATGAAGAGTATAACAAATAGGTTGAACTTACCCGGCTAATAGAACATAGCTGCCGGTTGCATCCACGGCCATGGTATTAGCCTATGGTCGGGAGAAATGTTGAATAAACGTAAATACATGATCATTAAACGTCACTCCCGCAAACACGGTTATTTTCTAATATCGATCTATACAAAAAAATGCCATGGCATAACGTAAGGTACCTGTAAGTCACGATGCTCCGTAACGACATAGTTGCTGCCCCAACGTTTTGACATTTTAACGATGTATTTGAATTCCTGTCACCATTCTGTGGCGAGGTTATGCTCAAATCAAACTCGCGCACCGAGACTCGATCGCATAAGCGCATACACACACATCCAGTGAATGCACCGCGTCTACTGGGACACACTCTCATTGATGCATCCTGATTGGCTATGGCGTACGCGTGCTCCCACCACCAAATCGCAGCGCGCGGAAGGGCGGTGAGGCAGAGAATGAGCGTGAGAGAGAAAGAGTGAGTGAGCGATAGAGGAAGAGCGGGATGAAGTGGGAGAGAGAGAGAGAGAGACAAATGTTCAAGACGCTTCGGTGCGCTATTTCTGTCACGTAGGACGCATATACTCGTTGTTGCATACAAGCGTAGGTCACGTACTGACATCGAGACGCAAGTAATTGTTAAACAGTGGGAAATAGGTGCACGAAACGACAGATCGGCCGACCGACCATCTCTAAATAGATCAATTCCCTTAACTTGTGATTTCTAACTTTGACAGTGACCGTGATAATTCGACGCAGTGACAACAATGTCCGTGATTATGGATTGTTTTCGCCAGTAGCGGACGTGTGAAGTTCTGGCTTCGTCGCGCTGACTCCTGATCATCGGCTGACTTCTGGTTCTCTCGCTCTCTCCACCTATCCTTTGCTTGCTAACTTTGTGTTTTTTCGTGGTACAGGATCAGGAAAACTGGAGAGGTCCTTTGTTTCTCAATAGTAGTTATCGACGGTGCGTTTCCCTCTCTTTTTCTCGTACGTCATTCGTTAGGCGCACAGAGGCAACGCTCGTTTTGCCCGAGCCATAATCAGGAGGCCGATTACCGAAATCGGACTGCAAACGAACGTAGATTCGTCGCCCAATCCTCAATTAGTGATCTGTGATGTACAAGCTCAGCGCCGGGGGAAAAATCATAACGTCCACGATTAATTTCGTTCACTCGAAAAGGAAAGGAATTTTCATACACATAAAAAAAATGTACAAGGACTTACTAAGTCTTCGAAGTCGTAGATGTTTTTTAACATTTCGTTTGTACTGAACACCTTGGCCGTACGATTGAAAACGAGGTCAAGCATTGCCAAAACACAACGGTCATAGCTCCGACGTAATGGAAGGCTAATGACATAGGAGTACTTTGTCGAGAGATGCACCAAGAGTTTCAAGTACAAAGCCGCTGGTTTTACGTAACACAAGGGATACCTCTGCCGTCAACGCAATGAAGCTGCTTGAGAGTACGCGTTTTGAAGCTATAAACAGTGCCTTGTCCATCAAAACTGGGGATAGCAAGATAATAGGCAGGTAAGATGATTCGAAACTTTATCATCTCGCTTAACATAGTTATTGGATATTAAACTAATTGATTATTATTTGGCAGAATTGAGAGTTACTCTTGCAAAATGGCTGGAAATGACAAACAACTGTATAAACGTTTCAATGCAGAACAGGGAGTTACGCCGCACGATCTTCAGGCCTTATCGCCGCCGCAAACGTCTTTGGGAACATCACCTGCTCAGGGATATTTCAGGTATTGACTTATTTGCTCATATATGGTGTAGTAAAGTCATAAAAAAAGAAAAAAAAGACACAAAGTATGTACCAGTAGGTGTGAAATATCCTCGTAAATAATGTGATTATGCCAATACTAACTCCCAACGTCTGTGTTTACTTTTTGATAAAGCCTAATAGGCGTGAACCAGTCAGTGTCATTTACATTATATCTTTCTTCCTAGTCGTAGTGTTTCTGGCGATGAAGATGGTCCATTGTGCGATACTATCAGTAGAAAAACACTGTTCTATTTGATTGCAACATTGAATTCAGCCTTTCATCCAGACTATGATTTTTCTGATGCTAAGAGTCATGAATTCAGTAAAGAACCAAGCCTGCAATGGGTTATGAACGCGGTAGATAGTAATCTAAGCGCAACTGCGGGAGATCATTATCGTAGCCTTCGGTCCGCCCTTTGGGCTGCTGTCGACGATGAGATATCATTAAGTGAATGTGACATTTATAGGTAAATCGGGATTTTTACATGGAGGCACATTGGTAAAAGTCTGCTATTCAGTTTGAAAGTTATTCTTGACCTTTGCTGAATTTACAAAACATTTTAGTTACAATCCAGACTTTGCATCAGATCCATTTGGAGAAGATGGGTGCTTATGGTCTTTTAATTATTTCTTCTACAATAAGAAGCTCAAACGTATCGTGTTTTTCACATGCAGAGCTATAAAGTAAGTATAAATATTTGCAGAGGTTTCAATTATGTTTATTCCAAGAGAATATCACTTATTAATGCTTCATGATGTTACAGTCCACTCTACGTATTAGATTCGGGAGTTGGCAGTGATTTTGCTATGGACGAAGATGATGAAGATCGATATTAAATCGTAACATGCGTTAACGATCTCTGTTGGTTTGTATTCTTACGGATCGTACCATATCGGTATGTGTGTGTTCAATCAGTCCACATACAATACAATTTCTGCGTGATATGTAATATCATACCTTGATTTTCATAATTAATTTGTTTTGTCTTTTGAACCTACAGTGACATTTTGATTTAATGTTTGATATTTCAATTGCAGTTTACTTAATTCTGTAATATGACTTAATTTGGGTATTATAGTTTTATGCCATACTCATTTTTACTTGGCATTAGTAGATGATTGACTGGTAAATTGTCTTTATTAAAAAAGTAAAGATTTCCAACCTATTTTAATTTTCAATTTTGATAGTTTTCATTCTATATAAATGTGTTATGGTCCAACGTACATAATGCACACTATGACTATAAGGTCATAATTAGTGAGAATCAGCGCTGTTAAACAGTCTTGCTGACATTTTTTTAACCGTAAGAACTTTATAGATTTACATCTTCAAATTCTATTGTCGTTCTATTTGAAATCTGTAGTGGTTTAAAGTTTTATGTACTGATGTATAAAGAAAAGGTCATTTTCTAAGTACGCAAAAGTAAGAATATCATATTTAGGAGGATTGCCAAACCGATGTTGTGCTTGAATTTTGCTGGACTGATTGATCAAAATAAAGTTTTGTTGAGAAAGAGTAGTTATCAAACTCACTCGATTTTATGACAATTCCGTGTGACATCAATATAATAGTTTGAGCAACAATAAGAATACAGGTACGGCATCGACTTGTAGATCCTAGTCGGTGTAATTTTAAGGAAAAGAGATTTTGCTTGTGCCGTTTACTGCAGCGTATTTCATAAGTATACATTTTCTGCAATGCTGAAGGTGTTGATTATAAAATTTCTGCTTTCAGCAATTCTCATGTAAATTCTGATAAATGCACATATTTGATTAGTTTATATGCTTATTCTTGTGTGATTATACCTTACATTAAAAGAAAAAAAATGCCATTTGACATGCGATTTCTAAATGGTTATTTTGGTGCGAATGGTTGTGCAATATGAGCAGTTTTACATTGTGAGACTTTGCGCGATAATTGTTCTCAAAACCAATATTTAATTTTTCTGTACCAATGAATATGTGTAACGCATAAACTTAGCAAATAATAAGAATAGATTACTGGGCTTTGGTTGGATAAAAAAGAACTAAAATCACACCGTAGTACGTGTATAACTTTAGTTTTGCTAACACTACAAATTTATGTGTCAACATTTGAATAAACATATTATGAATTACCAATTTATCACTTTATACAATTATTTTTTTACAAACATATCACTATTTTGTACACAAGATTCAGTGTCTTTACTTGTTCTCTTACAATAATAAGCCTTATTACATTAGACCATATCAATATACTAGATGATTAGATCAACAGGCATAAGTATTGTACGTTCGTTGGGAAAAGATATCAAACCTAACTTACCTAATTCGAACAATTCATATTATTTGTACATCATTACATCTGGTGATTGATACATGCACATGTAAGCATCACACAGAAGCCTTTTTGCGTGCTCTGGTAAATGACGATCATCTGTCAATTCGGTCAGATAATTTCCACCTTCTTCGCTTAACCAATATGGAAAGTCAGGACAAGGAACCATCTCTGGTATATTGTAACCATTTTGTTCTCCTGCATTAAAATATATACATTATATTTAAACTCATATTTGTAGGGTAATTTTAAACATATCATTGAATTAATATAAATTGATTGTGTCTGGTTTATATACCTTTTCTGTCGGCCATGGAATCAAAAAAGCACCAAGGTGCTTCCGAACCAGAACCACATTTGACAAAAGAAACATAGTGAGATGTTTCAATACAAACTACTGCTGACAGCTCTAGATACAAACGTGGAACGGGACAATGCTCTTGCAAAATCGCGAACTCCATAGGTACAATAAGCTTTTTTGGTTCATGATTTGTTCTTCGTTCATGACGATGTACCTATAGAAATTATTTTAGTTGTACCTTCTTTATGGAATCTTAGGGAAATGATATATTTAAGTGACAGCATACTTTTTCAAGACATTGTAAACAAAAAGCGATACTTTCCAAACCTACTCCACACTGTCCATAACATTCCTTACATTCGAACTCTGCAAGTTTTCCGCACACTGTGCATTGTCTAGGAGCTATGCATAAAATATCCTCGGTTAATGCAACGAGAATGCCGAAAATGGAATTAAAAGTGTTATAGTATTTATAATACTCAACAGTCTTCTATTATATCCGTCACATCGAGCAGTAATGTTGGTTGTATCTTTTGATACATTTTGAATGATTTTCCAAATCTAGGCATCTGTATAATTAAGCAGGAAGGAACTTCTTTCAATCTAATATTACTTGTGAGGAAGCTCTGTTCTAGTAATTGTTGCACAGTGGGTAAATTAAGGTGATCATCTTTCTCAACAAAAAGCTGATAATGATACGCATCTTGACCAGAGCTCAGTTTTAAGAAGGGCTCTGCATTCAAAATTTGAGCTACCAGCGACGTTAAAAATTCTTCAGGATCTGTAACATATGAAATAAAGTTTTACCATATGATTGTAAAAAATAATTTAAACAAATACGTGAAGGAGGCAAACCTTTTTCTTCGCTTGTTAGCCCAGATACGGACGATAGTTTCTCAAGTAATGTTCTAAGCTTCATTACACGATCTGCTCTGACAAACATATTTTTCCTTAGTGGATTTACAATCTCTTCGCGTAATACTCTTTGCACCTCTTCATATTGCGGACAATCCTTTTCATTGGGTGGTCTATGTGATAAATATAGTTTTAGATTCTTTTTCATACTATAATATTACATTAAAAAATTTGAAGATATACACCTAAATAGGAGATTGTCAAATACACTAGTAAACGTAAACATGCTGAAGAGGGTAGCATCCAGATAACAGGAATTATGATGGCCCTGTATTCCACGATATTTCCCACAAATACTTTCTAAGTCGCCTTTAATGGAAATTGGCCGTACTATTCCTACGATCACGGAGCTTTCCATGTTACCAAAATTTTCAGTCGTTATTCGTGCAATACGTTCATCTGTCTTGGCCTATTAATCATTAATTATTTTTTTGAGAAGCAGACAAAAGTAAATAAAAAGTTAGTCAGTTATTGGTGTACCTACAGCCACATTATCGTAATGAGAGCAACGTTCAAGATCCGTGAATAGAGCTCTGTAAGGCCTGCAATGAAAGTATCTTATATCTTTGTATGTGCCATCTGTACCAAGTGGATGCCCATCATCCTATAAAATATATAATTCCATATACTATTCTGATCTGACATATGTAAAAGTAATATCTTTTAACGTTAATATCTACCAATTCTACAGCTGCCATTAATTTTCCTGGTGCAATTCCTGGAGGTGTACCAATCCAGCGGATGACTCCATACTTTACTTCCGAATCCAATAGAACCTTTACATTGGAACCAACAATCAAATCTTCTGTATTGTCTAATCTTGTAAACTTCTTATTTTCATTCTTTTCCAGTGTGCCACCTATTTTAATTCAGAAGATTTTTAAGAATACATACTTACTGAGAATGAATAAAACGTACATATGCATTTCAACGCAATACTCAACAAAAATGAAAAACACGAAATATATGATGTTAGACAATGATATTGGCGTTAAAAGGCACTGCAAGTGCGGCACATTGAGATAGGGCATATAAATATTGACATGGGGGAGGTATAGTGTTTATGAGATTGCCTACTGTTCCTTACTGTGATCCAGCAGGCTTACACGATCATTTAATGTGTCTTCCACTTCACTGTACAGATTTGATTCTACGTCACTACTCCACTTGTGTTCTAATACAAAAATAGGAATGTTTTGTAATGTTGTAGCCATTTTACAATAAAATTATGATAAGTCCACAAGACTTTGCTACTAGCCGGTAACTTTGAGACAGGCTAAGTTTGCGGTTATTTTTAGCTACCTCAGCTATTATTAACTCTACCTGCTGCACAAGGAGAATAGAGTCAAGCACAGCTATGTTCTATGTGGGTCTATTAGCAAAGCCAGCTGACAACGATACATTCCAGTAACAAAAGACAAGTGTTAGGATTTATTTCCGTGTTTGTACAATTACCAGGTTGAAGAAATGCATGGGTATCGATATTTTTTGTTAAACTGTTAAGGTCATTTTCCAGGATCATCGTTTTAGAAAATTGATTGCGTTCCTTTGATAAAAATCCTGATTCTCGATTATTGTTCTTACTATCGTCAAACGTTGCAAATCTCTCTAACAGGACAGATGGTGTGGAATCTAATACTGATTTTTTTTTGTCGTTAACATAGTTGTTGCCCGCATCTGTTTTCAGTGGTACACCTGAGATTAAAATAGAATTCATAAATTTATGTCATTCCTTATAAAAAAAATATGATTATTCATGTATATATATACTTTTATCTGTGTTTCCAATCGGTGGTGCTTCATCTTTCAAAGGACGAACATTGCTGAGTGTAGCAAATTTTCCTTCAGAATGCGTGGAGACAAAGTATTCTTTGCTGAGTAATGATGTTTTGGAAGATTCTTGATTTTCCTGCAAAGCGGGTACTAGATACTACATTTCTACAAAAAATTCTATACACTATTTTGTAATAGATATCTACCAATAAATCAAGACCAAAGTAATACCCTTGGCCAAGTTGCGACACAGGGCCAATATATTTCACAATTGCCAATTCCTTAGTGTGCCTACTATGATCAGGACAGTACCACACCGTGTCGTTTACCGATAGATTCTTAACGTCTTCGCACAGCTGTTTATCGCTGGCCAAGCGTACTCGTTCCTGCGGTATTGACACAGCGAGAAGAAACCTCCATACTTCTGGCGACACTGCGATCAAGTCAAATCTATGGCAACGCCACTCTGTGCCTTGCCAGATCTCAGATCCAGCTATGTCTTTGACGCGTACCCTCAAAGTACCATCCTTAAGATTTCCCAGCGCTTCGATGAGCATACCCAGGCACAGCGTGTTTATGTTTACCTGACACTTTCCAGAGAGGCAAATCAGAATTGCGTTCTGCTTGGCAACATAGTGCTGGAGGACCGGTCGCTCCTCGTTGCCCTCCTTGCTCCACTTTTCCATCATTAATCGAATACATTCAAGCCGTCACGATGCTCGCACACGGTCGGTGGAGGTAAAACCTGTGATTCAAGTCCGTCGTATTTCCGACTCATATTAATTCCATGCACCCGTCCAAAACTCCAAGTTTCACGAGATCATTTTCACGCATGCATTCAACGCTATGCGGACTTTCCTCCGTTGTGAATTCAATTCAAATACTGTTTACGATCGAGTTTAGTCATCCCCGCGATCAAATTCAAGCAGAAGAATGCACACTGTCTGTCAATTTTTCTAGAGAATTTCTTTCCTCATTGCCACAGTTATTGGTATAATTTGCATCGAGGTTTACGCCTTATAAGACTCTACCCAAGTGCCGCATAACCGGTCCTACGACAAACCGACTATCGCACGAGTATCCAATACCAGATAGAGGATCTCTGTCGAATATCGATGCAAGGAAGTCAATTCAGAATGCATCTCGAGGCAGACCGGTTATGATCATTGGTGCCCCACTCGACGTTTATCCGTAATATTTCGAATTCCCTATGCACCGCGTCTCGCGATACAGTCGCGCGATTTGAAAGGTCCACAACCAACGTGTTTGAAACATGAGTGATCTCGGACATGCGGATATGTTGACCGCGGATTCAACGCGGGTGACAAGCGACTCCGGGTTCAGCGAGCTTCTAAGATCGGCGGAACAATTATCGGCCGCTGTCGAGGGAAACGAGGAGCTTCCACAGGTGGAGAGGAATTTACGTCAGATATTGGACGCCTCTAATGAGTTATGGTCTCGTGTAACGCAAACCGGCACTCAGGATAATCAGGTTCAGGCGTAAGCAAATCTTCTTTCTTCCTCCGTACCAGATATATCGATGCTCTCTGCGAGCATGTCCTTTGATTACCTTTTGTATTCTTTTCGTTATTGTTACTGCGAATGTAACATAACCTAATATTTTAGATTGGCGTTATTTCGACGTTTATAAATGTTTTAGGCACCTTTTGTTGGGCTCTCGAGGAGTTGATTTACCACAAATTTCGCAGAAGTTAAATTCTTTAAGTACAAGGCGCACCTTTGAGCCTTTGGATCCCATTGCGGATACAGATATAGTGAGCTACCTTAGAAATGAGAAGGAAAATGCGATTTTGTCCATCATCGAACAAGTACACAAGGATGTACGATCGTTTTCTTTTGCTAGCGATGATTATCGATAATATACTTTGCATCGTATTGATACCATTGTCTTACATTTTAGACCTTTGAACTCACTAGAGTTCAGCAGATGGAGCACATGTTGGGCGAATGGAAACAAATGCGCTTTGAAATTATTAATGCCATGACTGCCCCATCCGGAGAGCTAGTAGATTTGCGTGGTGCACCGCAACGTACTAAATTAGCGGGTTCTATGGTTAGCGGACTTTCCCACGTGGAAGTAGCTTATGTTAAAGAATTGCAAAATTACAATGATCACGTGCTCAGGGGAATAACAAGGCCCAGTTTGTTCACAGCTTTTTGTAAAGCTTCTGAATCGTTTAACGACAAGAAGATTACCGATTTATGGCAAATGGTCAAGTGCATGGTAGATATACCGCCTACTCCTAAAGGAGATCAAATTAAATCTAGAAGCAGTGCTGTTGTAGAGCAAAAGATTGTGTCTCAGGCCAGGAAATATCTCGAAAACAGATATAGAGATTTTATGAATTCAGTCATCAGTGAAAATCTGGTGCAAGCAAAGAGAGGTGGTATACCAGGCACTGTGCCATTGGTTAAAAGCTTTGTGGGAGTTAAGGTACAAAATTTTCGAGATCTGGAAGATGTTATGGTAGACGATAAACCATTGTGGCCACTGGTTTATTATTGTATGAGATCTGGTGACTTCAAAGCTGCATTGCAATGCATCAGCCAATGTAGTCAAGAGTTTCAGGAATTTAAAGTTGCTTTGGAAGAAGCTTGTGAGGATCCACAGAAACATCCTAGTAGTCGTGCAGAAGCCATTTTAAAATTGCATTATAGAAAGCATGTTAGATCTGTAACTGATCCCTATAAACGAGCAGCGTATTGCGCCTTAGTGCCATGTGAACCTGATGATTTACATTCCGATGTCATATTTACAGCCGATGATTACTTATGGTTAAAGTTATGTCAAGTCAGAGATCAACCTGATTCAGAAAACAAACTAACTTTAGACTATTTGCAAACTACTATATCAGAAATATATGGTATGTCCAATTAGCAATATTATTTTTTACATAAAAGATTCAGATATTTTAAATCTACTGTTGTGTTACAGGTGAATCTTATTATCATGCTCATGAACAACCCTTTTTATACTTTTCAATGTTGTTCCTAACCGGTCAGTTTGAATCTGCCATAGAATTTTTGGCAAGAGGTGCTGGTGCAAGACATTTGCCACATGCGGTACATTTAGCAGCCGCTATGCACGAGCATAATTTATTAGCTGTTAGCCAAAGCGTTTTGGCACCTTTAATTAGTGTCGATCCTGCTGATAAACCACCCGCAAAGCGATTAAATTTCGCTAGACTAATATTACTATATGTTAAAAGATTTGAGTCTTCTGATCCAAAAGAAAGTCTTCATTATTTATTCCTCTTAAGGTGTGTAAAAATAAATAAGCATTTTGCAAGAGATGACACATCGTTGTTTAATATGAATTTTCAGGTGTATGAAAGATCCTCATGAGCGCAACATGTTTGCATCTTCCGCGGCGGAAATGGTAGTTGACGCATCTCCTGCAAACCGAGCACTTTTGGTGGGAAAAATAGAAAAGGATCGTAGACTTCAAGGAATTTTGGATCAATTCCAAATCAATACAGACGATGTCATAAATATCTGTGCCGAAATGTTATACAAGAAGGGACTCCTGGAAGATGCAGTCACAATGTATGATCTTGCTGGAAACCATGAGAAAGTTCTTAGTTTAATGTGTACATTGTTGGCGCAAGTAGTGAGTCAAAAAGGTGCACCAGGATCTTTGAGGGCAAGACTGCATACTACTGCTACTGAAATAAGTTCAAGGTAATGTTATATGAATTTGAAATTTTCTTTACTCTGTATGGCAAATGAAAATCATATGGAAACTCATTGTATATATTTAGATATCAAGGTATTGCAATACAAGCTCCAGCAGAATTGGTATCCGCATTTTATACGTTGAAGCACCTTATGGTGTTTTTTGATCAGTTCCACAATGATCAATATCAAAGCGCTCTTAGGGTTTGTGATATTTTTTTACTCTTTCATGTCTAGATTCAAGTTCTAACAGATCTGTGTATGGCTTAAAAATTGTGTTACTATTTTAGAGTATATCTGATTCCAAAATATTACCACTCCATGTTAAAGAAGTGGATGAAAGAGTTACTGCTTTACGTCGTGTATCACCTGAAGTGGCGGGCACACTGGCCGATATACTTTTAGCTACAATGACAATATTATATCGTCAGTATCAAAAGCTACGCTCCATGGAACCTGGAGATGAAGTTGCACGGGAACAACAGCTTCGTGATCTTCGAGAGCAAGCCAGAGCATTGACTAGCTTTGCAGGAACATTGCCATATCGTATGCCAAATGAAACAAACAGTAAACTTGTACAAATGGAAATTCTTATGCACTAATTATTGCAGTATTACAGCGTTTTTCTTCCAAAGTATCCATTTTCATGCTGAATCATTTTGGATTTGAATAGTTCACCGCATTTTCAGATATCATCGATACAATGTATATAATGTTTCTCCAATATAGATGTTGGAGGTAGAAATGATAGATGAATGAAATATGAATAATTATTTTTGTACTTCCATAACATAGTTACACAACTTTGTAAATGCAATAAATAAGACTCCTTAAAATTAGACGATGATAAAAATTGCGCATTTTCGACAAATACTAATTGCACAGTAAAGGCTTCTTGATATATGTGCAGGTATTCTTGACAGTACTTTAAATTTAGTTTAAGCATTTTTTTATCTAGGTGGATCTATATGATGTGTGTTGCCTGAATTAACAGATGTAATGGATATTCCACAACTGAGATCTTGAACTTTACCTTCTTTTACCTACAAAGTACATTTTTTTTATGTATAGTATCAATGATCAGTCAATTTATTTTGTTTCCGTAATAAATACTTACTGCTCTGTAGTCTAAGAACATTTCCTTGAACGCTACAAAATCTGTGAATGTCGATAGTACTTCAAACACTTCGCCTTCTAGTTCAGCTCGTTTGTCACTGAATAACAACAGTTTCATTAAAAAGATATTGTAGAAATTTATTAGAAAAAAAATATTTCCCAACTATTGCAAACATCAAAAACTTGTAAAGCTTACTTTAAGTATTGTAACAGTATATTCATATCAAAATTTGGTATAACTTTTTGTAAATAATTCACAATGTAATTCTCCACTGCTTTGTTCTAAAACACATTGCAATATGAAATTTTTTAAAGACCAGAACGTCGACTACATCTACTTACGTATTCATTAAATACGTCTGTATATATTAATTTGTTTTCTTCTACTGGTTCAAAGATCTCCCAATACTTATCCAAAAAGTGTTGTTGTATAGAATGGAATTCTTCTTCTAGAAGAGTATATCGATCAATCATTTATAACATCTAAGACATTGTAATCGTTATGTACCTAACAACAAATCTTCAATGTGACCAATAATTTCGTCGAAAAAATCATTTCCCGTGCTGTTAGCAATGTGTTCAGTACCATCATCCGCATTTATCAGAGTGTGATTATCTGTTACAAAATCATACAAAATATTTTTATTATTTTACTGTATATGAATAGTGTTTTGTTACGTACATAAAGCTATCCAATAACGAAACAATTTTTATAAGCACGTATTAAATTATAAATAGAACATAGAAAACGGACCCATCATTCTTGTAGTTTATTTCCTTGTTTACAAAGATAAGGCACTATTTATTTATGCAAGATAACAGACGTTTCACCTGTCAAAACCTATCGGTGCGATAGGTTAACAGCCAATTTGTATACATCGAGCATGGTTCTCACCGATTGGTTGTCCAATCACCATGGTTCAGTTTGGGTTTAAAATTTGTTTATGATTTTTTAATTTATTTGCATCAATTATAGGTCCCCTTTAAGTAACACGGAATTCTAGATTATGAAAAAAAAGGATATCTTCTTTTAAGTATTCTTACCCTTGATGGGCGTATTAAAATTGAAAATAGTCCCGTTGCTTTAGATTTCTTATTGTGTCGGTTATAAAGTAGCAGAAGGTGGTGTTCGGTCGTGTTTCGCCTTTGTCGTTAATTACTTTCCTTCTGCGGTTCTCAAATACTTGTTTTGTAATTTTACTTTATTAAGTTTGTGGGATAGCTTGATAGATAAATTATTATTTCAGTTATCAAAAATTTATCAACAGAAATATACATATTTATACAGAATAGAATTTTAACTACAGGTGGGTCCTGAAGAATTATGTTTAAATTATTTTAATAATCCATAGCCACTGCTCGTCATTGCTATATATTTTAGTAATTTCTCTATAGTTTAGGAAAAAATATTCATTTTTTCTAACAGTATTCATCAATGGAGATTTATACGTTTGATAAGAGCCTACAAGAAAGATTGATGGAACTGACAGAAATACTGTCGAGGCGTGGTGAAATAGTTCCAGCCTCAGAGATACAAACCGAATGGTCCTACCATATTGAGCTAGTAATAGAACCGATTGGTTGGAAAGCTTTGTGGAAAATACCACGACTAGTTTGCCAAGACTTTGATATACATTATCCTACGATAGTTGTTGTATTAGTTGAACAGGTTGATTTTGCAGAATTAACTGCATTAGTCAAGATTGTAGCGGTTCAAGATGAGATTCATTTACCTGCAAAATACAATGTGCCATTGATAGAGCTATATCCGACTCTTAATCAAGGCAATGACGCTCTTGATATGATCGGTACGGCAAGCTGCATAGATCAGCTCAGATTTTATTATAATTATCTGTGGATGCCATGGGATATAGACGACGATGACAGTGCCGATTGGGTGACTTTGCATTTGGAAACCAGAATCAGGTTGTTTTTCGACATGAAACGTGGTAATGTCAGCAAAGAGACATGTGACATTATTAGAACGTTGATGAGGGAAGGAAGGGAGATAAAAGAAAAAATTCTACGCTTGGAAGACTCGATATCTGAGACAGAGGAAGTTCATGAAGAAATGGTAGATGAGGGAAAGGCTTATGAATTAATGAAGCTTCATTTTCGTCTGCAGCAAATCAAAACAGAGATGGAAGTTCTTGAAAATCCTGCGATAAGAGACATGCTTGGAAGGAGCAAGAATTTATCCTCTGCTAATGGTGAGATAAGATCTCGTGAGAATAAGGATAAGAAAAGAGAAGGATATCTAGTATGGCTTGGAGGTTTGCTAGAAGAAATGAAGGAAACTTTGAGTAAAGTACAAGTGTTTCTACCTCAAGATATATTTCTAAAGTAAGTATATCGATTAGATGAGTAGTCAACATAACATTTATACTTGATGACTAATATACAGAGTGTCATCGTCTTTGCAAGAGGCTTTGCATGCATCCGATGTTGGTGATATTATTGTAATTGGAGAAGGAACCCATCAGATTAGGAGTGCTGGGGGTTTAGAAGAAGGAGGTGTCATTAAAGGAATTGATAATATACAACGTACAATTCTTTCTCCAAAGCAGACAGAGAGTGCACCATCTCTCCTTGACTTTTCTGGCAATGAAGTAAGATAAGTAAAAAAATTGGGACATAATGCTTTAATTTTTTAATCATTCATTTTTTACTTAACTGCAGGTTTTATTAGAGAATGTAACCATTGATGTGAATGAACTTCAGACTGGTATAATAGTTAGAAAAGGCATCACAAAAGTGGTTAATTGTAGAATATGTGTTTTAAATCAAAATATGGTTAAGTTAGGAATCGTAGTTTTGCCAGGTGCAAGGCTTATTATAGAAAACACAGCCTTCGAAGGCTTGGGAACTGCAATCGTGATTTATCCAAAAGGAGAGGTCATGATGAGTGGCTGTAATTTTATAAATTGTGCTGAGGGTATACAGGTATTTTCTTGATTTATGTATAAAATACTAATGAGAAAATGACCCCTTTCAGATGTCTAAATTAATCCTGACACTTTTTTAAGTTTTCTGTCTTATCTTAAGATTTGAGATGTAACATACAGTTAATTTATACACCAAATCTAGTCATATTGTATAGTCGATATACCTTAAGTTATTACTTGCAGCTTCACGATAATGCAGCATTTACAGCAAAGCAGTGTCTTCTAGGACATTTCAAAGAATATGCCATCAGAATGGAGACGCAAAAGTACTTGCATGGATTTGACAGCAAATGTGGTTCTTCCCAATTATTAGAGGGTATATCGGAGGTTGCATTACAGGAATGTAAATTTGAAGGAAATGCCAAGGGAGATGTTGCGTTAAAGCCAAGAGGGACGCTAGCTCTGACAACGAAGCAGGACTGTGTCATGGAATCTTAAATTAAAAAGTCCATTTAAAAGCAGGGCAGTGGCAGCTTCGTTTATCGAGCCAGCAACCCTTTGTGATTATATGTAAATGCATGAAACTAAGATGCCATTGTACAAATATATTTTAAGGTTACGTTGTTTTATATATGCAAATATTTTTATACACACGAAAAACCATTTATTCTTAGTACGTAAATTAATGGATTTAATCAATTTGTGTCAATATTTCACCTGATCCTTTTTTATCTCTAAAAAAAATCCAATGACTTATTTTTACCACTCAAAACATATTCCGATTAGTTACATTGATTTTATTTGTAGTGTAAATATTATTAGTTTTGTTACGATTATCTCTCTAACAAATAAGACGATCTGGCAAACCAGTAGAAAGCATGGTTAAAAAGTGATATTAACAAATATAAAGGTTAAGAAAATCAGCTGATGATTCCGTCCTGCTTATCTTAGATTAATAGCAGGGCAGTTGCAGCTTGTGCCATACCCTGTTAGATGTCTCCATCATCTCCCTTTGTCACCCTCAGTATCGTGTATCGCGTTTGAAAGTGCTCATGTGTACGAAATTGCTATAAGTGTCCAATTGTGAACACATCGAATGTCACTTAACAGATTGTGGCAGCAGATTCATCAAGTGTTTTTGGTGAGTACATATTTAAATCTTTGATTAGAATTCGACGACGTTCCATCGTAAGTCAGAGAGGCACGTCGCCTAACCTCGACGCGAATTAACCACGTTCCTCTATGAGGATCCGCCAAATTTGATTTCTCGTATCGTTCATTTCTCTAAGATGAAGGATCTAAGAAGGAAGAAAGAGCGTTATAAGTCTTCTAAGATAGTCGTTATTTCATTTGGGGCTCATTGGCGAGCGTATCGTCACGGTTGGTATGCGGAAGCAGCCGGCCGTGTAACCTAACCTAAAAGCATTATTTTGTGTACGTAGGTCGTGCATACACGGTCAGAGCTTGTGTTTATGCACGCGTCAGGGGAGGGGCGAGATTTGCACGTGTACGCCCTCGTGACGTAAGCCATAATCCGATCCATACTCTATTCCCGTCGGAACGTATTCTTTTTAAACCCGGCTCATATTTATAAATGAAGCTATCGGCGTGCAGCCATGTGGTGGTATCACGTGAATTCGGGTTGAATGAAATATCGCGCCTCTCGAGAGCATATTTCCTCCCGGCTTAATCCCTCCCGTCGCATTACGCGACTTATCGGCCTCCGCGCGAATAAATTTGACGATCGATTGATCGCACGAACCGCGAGGAACAAACGGACAAACATGCACCAGCAGAAGTATTAATTGCATCGCGAAAATTCGTGTCCATCAAAGTGACACGGATAGATTGGAACACGGGAAACTTCTTCACTCTAAATCTTTTAACAGCAGCTTAAGTACTCGCTGTTGTCCTTAGTAAAACTATGTTTATTATTTTTTATCAGCTACAAATTTCTTGATTCTATTGTTAATGGAACGAGATCTACGTACAACTGCGCATTGATTTTTACCTATTTTTTTCTACCAGTAAATATAGTTTATTAGACTCTCGTTTGAAACACGTGCATGTATCGCGATGTTATATTAAAAGATCTGAAGTGCAGATACGTTGTAAGCCACCGCGTTCTAGTACAGAATTTTATATAACGTCTGGTACGAAAATAAAACTTTTCGGTCCATCGAAAAAAGTCTGAATGTAAAATGTGAATTTTTGGTACAAAGTACAGCTACTACACGTTCCGCAATCCTTTGAAAATGTAGTTATTCTCCGATCTGTTCTCGATGCGGAGCTCGAAAAAAAATACCGTCACCCGCTCACTTGTGGCGTGTGGTTATAGCTGCTCGATTTTTAAATCTTTTACCTAGTTTAACCGGAATCTGCTATCGATAGGTGATATTTTTCAGTCATAATACGTTACGTAAAGGCCCGCGTGAAAGTGTAACAGCGGATAATATTCAACGCGGTTACCTATATTATCGAAAATGAATGACATTGGGAGCTCCTGTTATTTATCGGCAAACGCTTAATTACAAATCGATAAACCTTATCGACGAGAAAAATTCTATAAAACAAAGTAGACTCGATGATTTTATTTTCGATCAAAGATCGATTACAAGCATATTTCTTCATTTTTTACCGATCGTAGTGAGAAAAATTCATAATTCACATAGTCGAGGAAGAGAGTAAATTATGTTTAACCTTCATAATAGAATAGAATATCGCGCGCGCATATCGTCGCGATTATTTGAATTACACAATCGTACGGTTATCAATTTTCGACGCGCCTTTTTTGTTTATAGCATAATCAAAAGACTAAGTTGCCGCTCGCGAAAGTATCGCCTTCGGTCCGTGCTAAGTCATCGGTGCCAGGTAAATTGCTGGATATGGTGGAGACGAGCGGTCTTACCCAAGCGACCGACGGACAAACGCAATTTGGCAACGGCCGCCGATTGGAGCCGTCGGAATGCATTTTCGTCTTCAAGGATACACAATCGGATTACGAGGAGCCGCCGTCGGACGAGGAGGTGAGTTTTAAATCTTTCGCAGCCGCCGTTGTTCTTCGGATTCGTGGAGAATTTTCGAAGAAGACAACGATCGAATGCCCCTTCGTCTGGGAATTTATTAGCCAACGATACTCTGAGTCGTTGTGCTAAATAACAAGAACGGTAGTCGTTTCTGCACGGACCCAATATTAATTTGGAAAATTATTCGCCCCCCTAGTTGTAGTTGGGAGATGAGCAGCGCGCGGGGTAAAATGTAATATGGCGTTCCAGAAGATCTATTTGCCGTATCCATTTGCCTAGAAATCGTACGAAAAGACACGCAACGTACACGCCCAGGATTAACGTCGGGTTAATAAAACTTTCCTCTCGGCGAGATCGCAAAAGCGAAGCGCCGGCGGAGCGTTCAACCCTGGGCGCACGCATCGCAACTTCTCTCGGGGCTTTTCAAAGCTGAATGTTAACTCTTCGCACTCGGAGTGCCAACTGGGTTGGTAAGCGAGGATTTAGACTTTTCGCTCCAAGTACCGGCGGCTTTGCCGCGCCCGACGTTTTCCACGCCGCCGGTCCTAGATAAGTCACGGATGTAGGGAACCACCTTTGGGGGACGAACGGAACTTTCGCGAGGATCCGCGTATTAACCCCTCTGCGGACGTAAAATATTTTTCAGGCCGCTTATCGGCGAGTAGAAGTTTTTTCTTGCGGTACCAAGTAAAAGTAGTCGACTTCGTTGCGATCCCTTTTCTTTGCTCAAACCTCGGTCAACGATCATCGAAGATTTTAATGGTCTTCTATCGAGTAATGAGACGCGTAAGATCTGTTTATTTTACATTTAGTTTTGGAAGTAAAAAAATTTTCTATTTGATACATCATTATTCTATTAATTTGAATCATTATTTTTTTAACGAACTTTACGCGTGATTTTTAGTCTATATCGAAAAGTGTTGCATCACGAATATTCCAGCGTTCTTCGAGTTGCTTCCGTCGTAAAGGTAGGCTCGAAGGTAGAAATGGAACGGTCGACGATTCTTATCCTTTAGGGGATCGTATTGCGAAACTGTAACCTCACGACATTAAGCGTCTACAAAGTCGATCGTTTGATTATTGCCGCCGTACAACCGTAGCTAGACACAAGTACCCGTTCCGCTAGTTTTTCCCATATCGCGTCCCCAGTGCCGAATAACATACATTTAATGAACCACCTTGCGTCGATTGAGATGTTCATCGAAAGCATTTAATCGCCTTCTCTAAAAACTAACTGCCGATCGAGACATATCACGATCCATTATCACACTCGGTAACATTAATCGCCATCGAGTTGCATTCGCAGCAAGAACGAAGACAAAAATTGTTTAATCCTCTAAAAGGCCGCTCATCACTCTCGAGCGCCTGTATCCAATTTTTGTGTCCTCAAGGGCGTCAGATTACATGGAACGCGAGATTAAAGTATAATCAAGGTGTCGAAGTTTAAAAGAAACGTCGATTACGGAGGATTAACCGAATTAACTTTGTGCTTCGTGAAAAGTGTCGAGAAAACGAGCGGCACGTAATTTGAATTTTTCGTAATTCGCCCTCGATCCGTCGGACGATCCACGGAGTTTTTTGCTCGAAGTACGATCGCTTGGTCGGCGCGGTGGTAGCGCCTGTTTTTATTATGATTAAATACGTGGGCCGCTTAAATACGAGAGGCGCAGGTGGAGCCTCGTAAATCCTATTGTTGCACAGCCATCGTCATCAACGATTCGCGGATGCTTCTTCCTCGATCGCGATTAGACCGTCTTTCGGTTAACGCTCCGCGCTTCCATTCGTCGCGTCAAGTGCGTTTACGAGCGCCTCGTGTCACTTGGCTAGCGCCAAGATAAATCGTAACTCGGACGTACAATGTGTTCGCATGGCGATGCTTCTGAAAATAACGCTCGGCCCCGCGGACCGTAGGTTGAAGAGAGGCGAGGAAAGAAGAAAGAAGAAGAGTCGAGCAACTCGGTACCCGATAGCCGAAACACCGTCTTTCGCGTCTACAGCATTTTTCATACGCATAATCGATTGTCCTTATGACTCAGCAATTTCTAGGATACAGAATAATATCCCGCAAAGCAAATACGAGGACTTTGCTATGAAGAATATCATTTTGCGTCACGACTTTGATGATGTAACACATCTTACCTCGCGAGATCCAGAATTCTCGCCGTTCGACTTTAGCTCCATTCTCTCAGCTCCCCTAATACCGCGTGGAGACTTGGCCTACGGAGAAGGATGTACGAGAGCGGCATTTCGGTGTTATATAGGAAAGCAAAATACGTGGCGGCGATATAGGGACTGTGGGAGAAGGAGGGGGGAGGGGGAGGGAGAGAACGAGGCGTGGTACGGCAGGGCGAACGATCAATCACTCCGGAAGACGAGCGGCGTTAGTACCACGCGGCTGCAAATAACCCGCGGTTTGTGCCGGTCAAAAGCATCGGCGGATGCGTCACTGAGAGCGCCCGACTCCCAACCGTAGAATCGTTTCTTATGAACTGCGAAATAGGAGGGCAAGGGGTTCCCAGGAGTAACGAGGGTGAAGCGGGCAGAGGTCTCGAGACGTGGCGATGGATCATCTTTCATCCACCGTGTACACGTACACCGCCGATTTATATTTTGTTCGATGGATCGCGAATGGATCATAAATCTTCGCATTGAGAGAATAATTTCGGGGCATTATTCTATGCAGTATGATCGACGCTGTGGCGATACGGATAAGGTGCCGAGGTAAAGTGTATTTTGGGTTGACAGTGACTGTAGCGTTCAATGCCGAGAATCAAACTGACGTATAGTCGATATAAACCTCTTTATTTAGGATCTTTTAGGGCCCGTGTACTTAAATTACCGGGCTTTGGAGATATAGTAGCCTGACGCGCCGTTGGTTCGCACAAGTTACGACCGCCAGAATGTTAAGTGCTCGATGCATTTCATTCCCCCCGGAAAGAGCGGCGTCCGTCCGAAGGTCAAGCGTCTACGCACTTTCCAGACTGGCCGAATCGTTCTATTTCCGCCAAAAAGCACTGGGGATATACAGAATCGAAGCTATTTTGCTAATGCGAATATCCGATGTTCGAGGGTGCATTAAACTTTGGAAGTACGATCGGTTGCTTCTGCAGCGGCCTGTAGAGCGGATCCTCGAGAAGAATAGGTCAAGAAGTTACGGCATAAGAGCGTCCTTCCGGAACAATGGCGGCCGTATTCCCAAGGGTATATAAGAGCAGCGGCACCGCGGGGGGATGCAAACCATCGATATATCCTGATCTAGATTATCCCCACCCCGCGTTATTGTAACATTACAGCCGGCCGACACGTGGATATTTTCCAAATTGACCGATTAGAACCTCGCGGCTGACCGTGCCAAAATGCGTAATGGATAAATATCTCGATGGCTTCGTTTACGACTCGGAGACGAATCGTTTATTCTCCGCTGGCCCGTTTAACCATTCGAGCTCCGAGTTCCTTCGATCAAAACGATCTCCGTGGGCGAAATACTCCTTCGTGTATCGCGCGATTGTTACTTGTATCGCGAAGAAGATTTTTCGATCGTCGTTCCCTTTATTCATATTTGGCACCGACCGCCAAAGTGCTGCGACCTGGGAGTTACCGTTTAACCTTTAAAGACGCGTTACACTCCCCTTTAGATACACCCTAGGTATACTTTATACACCTGAAAAATCATCATTTAATGTCAAACAACAGGTTTGCGAAGGCATGATTTTTTTTTTCCAAGAGGAAATAATTCACGACCGAAAGGATTAAGGTATACTTCGAATGATTAGAGCTGTGGTACGCGTATCGCGTAGTACATATGGGAGATTATCGTTCAGTCGCCTGGGCTACGTGCATTCGCGCTAACTCGAACGTTCGGAACGCATTCGCCCTATGCTAAATATACCCCCACCCAGTGTTGTCCCGTAATATCGCGGGGACACGTCGCGGCTGACATTTCGATAAGGCGGAGAGAGGCCCGATGAATTTCGATAACGAAGATTCCTTCTGGCCTCGAGCGTCACGGCTCTGATGGCTCGCGTCGGTGGAACTATGGTGTATGCGGGACGCATGCTGCGCTCGACAATAATGGACGCGATAAATACCGCATCGACAGCAATGGAACATGCGGTACCCCGTATCGCGAGTCGCCGGACATTTGGGAGAATCGGGAGCCGCCCGATTTCGCAGGAGAACGTGATTTCCATTATGGACGAAACACTTGTTAAACGCGCTTAACGAGAAAGAGCGTTCGCGAACTCATTTTTCCGCGAAAATGATATCTCGAGTGAGCAAATGTTGTTTGGAATTGGGCCATGCGGAATACGCGTATTATTAATTTTGCGTTCGTTCATTTATCTCGAATAATTTTATTTTCTCATTGGGATAATTTTCATGGAATTTTATCGATCTGCGTGCACCGTTTATCCGTATTTCATCGAGTGCACTCAATTTTGCTACCGAGTGTAAATAATTTGAAAAATTTGCAACGGCAATGCTGTTTAATCGTTTAAAAAAATAGCCGTATCGTCGAGAGCGCTTGTATTATGGTACACCGTGTATCACTGTTTACTTTAAAGAATAGCCGTTTAAGAATGACGAATGTGCATTCGCAACGAAGGCGTATTGCGATACGAGAAAGAATTAATCTTCCAACGCCCTGCGCTAATTATACCTGCGGCGGTGTTTGCCGGTTTAAAAGTGTAAACGACTTTGCATCCATCTCGGCATGACAGCGCGGCATTTTTCGCGAGGAAAATTCAATTTCACGGCTCAGAAGAGAGTCAGTTTTGTCCACGTTAATGAAATATTTAGCCCGGACGAGACCAGCGTCGCCGAATTATCCGTCTAAGTATAATCAGCGCGCGGTCCAAGGTCCGTCAAACTTTCGGCGTCCACGTAAATGCTACAATTTCCCTAAGCGCACAATACTATATATAAATTTAACTCGAAAATACTTGCAAAGAAAATTTCATCGTTGGTTCGTTTTGTTAGCGCGGACATTTAGCCGAAAGTTTGGGCCGTGGCAAACGGCGCAGATGGGTGGACTACCTTGGTTCGCGATGCACAGTCAATCTTCGAAGACGTTTAATTTGAAATAGAGGCACGTCGCTCTTATGCACCTGCCAAAAACCGGTAAATACCGACATTTCTACCCAGGTAACCGTATTGGAAAACCTCGCGACCAGATCTTACTCGATCTAAGGATTGCACGATCCAGTAGCTTTTGTCTCCCTGGGCAGTGTTAAAAATTCCAATTCCAGGAGGACAAAAATTGATATTTTTCAATCGTTCCAAAGCATATTTAATTAAGAAAATATATCGATAAACGTGCTGAAACAAATCATTCCAACGATTACTCCATTATTGTCCGCAGCTCCGCGTTGCCGAGTCAATTTATAATCTTCTATACGAATAAATTAAACACTATAGTTGTAACGATCAAGTATCGATCGAGGTTAGCTTATCCAACGACAATATCGCCCAGCCGGTATCAACAGTTTTGCCAGTGCGCGAGGAGAGAAATGCCCCCGGAGAGCCGCGATGCGGCCTCGCCGATGAGAATATTCATCAAAGCGCGACGAGATTGATCAGCTCGCTTCCCCGGCGGAACACGCATTATCACCGCCGACGCATTGTCTTCTGGCCTTGCGCTTCGCCGATGCGCCGGCGTGCGCCTTGCTTTTAAAATCGAATCAATCCACCCGGTTGCACCGAAAATTGCTCGGCCGTGAATATCGCGAATTATCCCGATGCGGGTCACGTAGGTGGAACGGGAAGCGAATGCACTTCTGATCCGCGGATTCGCGCAGCCACCGCGTACGAAAGACGGCGTCGCTCTAATCCTGGAAGCGCTGGCAATTATTTCGACGTGTCTGCGTGTACAGCGAGTACAGGGCGTTTTAAGGAAGCCTCTGGACGTTTCAAGGAAATATACGCGCACCTTCAATTGGATCGGTCATTTCGGAGCCCGTTTTTTGGCCGTTAAACATCTCGCGTATATGCGGACGTTTACGTTTACATAACAAGCTGGCATAACTGCCTAGACGATGAATCCAAAGGGGAAGCCGAACGTGGATAGGTACGGTCCGTTGAATGAGAATCGTATCCCAAGACCCGCATTCGAATCTCTACGATTATCCCACGATTTTTCCACGTACTTTGATATACCAATACGCTTATTAAACACGACCTTCGAGCTTAAATAACAGTAGCCAACGCTAGGAAAATGCTTAAGGAAACCGACGCTGTCAGGTGTACCGGTATGAAATTAGCGTTTTTTTTTTGTGAAGATGAAACACCAATTTTGAATGGGAAAGTAAAAAAATGTTATTCAAAGTATCGACCATTGCTTTCTACACATTTTGACCACCATTTCGGCAATTCGTGGATACCACGCCAATAGAAATTGCCCATAAGCGATACTTCTTTCCATTCGAAATTTTCGTATTCAGATCGATCGTCATCGGACTTTCCGGCCGTTGTACGAATATTCCAAACGTCACTTTTTCGAACCTCGTTCGCTCGCACAGTCCTGCGCTCGTTCCCGGTAATTTTCCTGCTGCCGATGACTTTTGTAATTTCCCAGCAGCCGGCGAGCGGATTGCCAAACGATAGATCAATAGAGGCGACGATGCCGCCGGGGAGGAAGAGGGCCTAGGCAGCTCCAGCTGTAGTTTATTTCGAGCTTTAGGTCCGTGGATGCACGCCGCGTGTCCCGAGCAGTCACAACCGGCTCGCACGGGGCTTTGCGCTCGCTGCACGCGCGTTACAAGACTCCGAGGCAAATAGATTATTTAGTGGGCCGTAAAGCGCGGTAAAGGCCGCGTTTCTTCCGCTCCCCCTCCCTGCGGTTATAACAAGCGCGACGGGACAACGGTAAATAAAACCGCTTTATTGGAGCGCGTGGCGTATATAATTCTGGGGCTACACCTGTTCGAGTAGACGCGCTTGTCCGTCAATTAAGAGGAGCCACCCTGGTTTTGGCTTTAGCGACACCACGATTCTTGGACCGAGGCGCGATTTAACCGACCGCGCTCCGCACACTTCCGCGACGCGGTTTCGCAATATCGCCGACGCTCCATTCATTCGACTATTTATATTCCTTTTTCCAGAGATTTGCCGGGAAATATCGCGTTCCGAGGTTAACGAGGCTCGGTTCGAGAACGATGCTACTTTTCGATCCTTCAGCTTTCGAAACGGAGTTCACGGCTTCTTCTCCTTACTCTTCGATACGTCCTCGATGAGTCTCGGTTACTCTTGACCTATCCCCGAACGAGTCGACGTTTGGCGAAGGAATCCCCGAATTCTTGAAGGAGACCGCTTTGGCAAAGGGTTAATTACTTATGTAACAGCTGCTCCTCGGTGGGAAGCGTGGCCACTCCCGTCGACGAGCTTTTCGCGCAGGAGAAAAGACACGCGTGTTTAAAGAGCGTCTTTCCGCGTTGACAAAAGTCTCGCCGTGGCGACGGCTTGGAGAACCTTTTTTCTCCCTCGAGCTTCGATTGCGCAACCCCGCCGAAGGCGTTTATTTATACTTCCGATCGGAACTAATTGCCCGCGGAATGCGCCGTGCCAAGAACCGCCACTTGAGCTATTTTGTATAACTCGTTAATGGAGCTGTTCGCAAAATATGTCCCGCCTGGCACCCGCGCCTCGGCCCGACCGGAGTTCGGCCGCACTTTTTCGCGTTAATATTCCACGTCGCATCTCGCGCTAGACCTTGGCAATTTATCGCGCCACCGTTTCACTAGAATTGGACGAAGCGCCGGCTCGTCCTCGTGGCGCAGTTGTTTCCATCCCCCTGGAAAAAGGAAAGGAAAGTGCGATTGGAAATCGGCCCCCGGTCCAATCGGATATGGAGTAATATCCTCGAAGCGTTCGCCGCTTCGTTAGCGTACCGCGTTATCCTAAAGGAGAACGAATTCTCCTGGCACCGAAATAACTCGCTCTACAACCTGATCCTTTGTATGCGCGGAAAGCGGAGGAAGAAGGAGTGGACGGGAGGTGGAATAGAAAAATGATTCGATTTGCGGGTCGACGCATTGCTGGAAAGCCGAGATACGTCGACTTGACCTCTCGCCCAGAACTTTCTGATAAACGATCGTTTCTTCTCCTCCATTTTCACGCGCCGAACGTTTACTTCCTCCGAGTAGGGTCCGTCGCGTTTCGTCCGGTCGTGCATCGGGGATACCCAATTAAGTGCGGTTTATTGCTGGTTTTCTTGGTATGAATAATTCACGGGTTAAATAATTCATAAGTCGCACTTGGCGCGCCGGATGAAAGGTACCGAATTCAAAAATAGGTTTCGAATGGCCGGAAAGCGTAAGGCGATTCGTGCGATTAAAGTTAATTAAAAGTTGGGAAAAGTTCGGCCGGCGGTGCCGCTGGCCGAGGAGTGACGGACGACCGAATCCGATGGCGGAGGGAAACTTAATGCAACGGCACACAGTGCTGAAAGTTTTGATTCTGGGACTGGACAAAATTATCGTGGAATAAACTATACTCTCTCGATGCTAGAGGATTACGGTTATATATTGGCGAAGAAAGAAATTTAATGAAAAGATTTTTTTTTAATTAATACGCGTGTAATCTTTAAGTAGTAAATAATGTGAAAGTCACTAAATTATATACTGCTCAAATAATTTAGGGCGTATTGAAATAGTTGCGAGATCTTCATCTCCTTCCTCGATTTCTTCAACCGTACGTCGAATAACTATAAAATATAAAAATGGAAATATTCGGCATAATTTTTACAATTATCTCTTCCAATATGTTTTTTAAACAATATTTCCTCGATGTTCGAAAGATTTTATTTTTCTCCAGCTGGAAGTAGACTTTTCACCACTGCGCGGATTTATGTAGACGGCTCGCATTTTCCCACTTAACGTCTCGTTTAATTCATAGCCCTCGCGCCGTGGAAATGATTCAATTTGGGAGTCTATGAGTCGTATCGAAGTCCCGCGTATTGAACGCGCGCGGGAGATTGAAGAAGGATGAAAAGAAAGCAGGAAAAAAGGAAAGCGAATGATGATGCGGCACCTGTTCCAGCACGAACGAATATAGGCGCTTGATTTGGCACGTACCGACGATGGATCGCGGGGAAAAAAATCCGGCCATTTCCTGGACATGACACGAGGAGCGATTTGCGCGAAGAGCATTCACGACCACGCGCCAGTCATTTATTATATGTTTATATACAAACGTGGTCCAGCGCAGCCCTACCGACGTTTCCATGAGCCGAAAAATCTGGCGAATCGCTCCGCGACGAGGAAAGTTATTCCACGATAGCTTCGTTCGCGCCGTGTAAACCTCGAGTATTACCTATGTATTCGATAGTCTGGATGTCGTACGGTGTTTCGATAAATGTAGCAGGTGCGCGAACACGGCAAGAACTTATACTCCGAACGTATTGCCCGACCTAAGGTCAAACTTGGTTTAACTTGACCCAAGTTCAACTTGGAGAAACATATGTTCCTACGAGGCTCGTCTATCATGCACGCTTGCTCCTTATCGGCTATGGTACGCGATTACAAAGTCCATGAGACGTTTAGGATGGGAAACGAAGAGAGGACGATGAGACGATATGGTCCAGGATCCGAAATCCTAAAACTACGTTTGGAGGTTGAAAATAATTTGGCACTGGTATCCCATTCGTGTGTAATATGTAAAGGAAGGCAATGGGCGTAAAGCTGATTTATGGGAAAGGAGGGGCAAAGCGTACATTTCCGAGGGTATATTCGCGTAATGTGGTTTACCTTAAATCAGTCAGAATCAGTCTAAATTGTCATATCGTTTGCAGCATCCGTCGACGGTGGACGTTGGAGGGTGAGAGCCGTATTTATACTGCGGTCAAATATTCATTTCTCGTGGTATTAAAATATAGATAAATTACCGCGATCGAAGAGGTAAAAATTATTCCGCATCTAGTTTACCGGCGCTTTTGATTCGACTATCACTCGTATACGAAATTTTACAGAAGGTTCCAAATTTTACGATAATACATGCCAAGCAGAAGGGTATTTTCCAATTCCTATGACGAGATTTTCAATACCCTTGTTACGTCACTTCACTGCTCGTAAGGCGGAATATCGCACATACGACTACATCATAGTGGGCTGAGAATACAAAGAAAATAAAATAACCCCGATACAATAATGGAAATACAATATTTTTGATATCGGTAATCGTGTCGAGATGTCATCGGGGAGTCAGCGCGAAGAAGAATGCCACGAGAATGCGCCGTAAATAAAGCAGAATTCGACAATTGGCAATTGTCAGCAGCCGGCTATTCCTGTAATAATATTCCCGACCTCCCTAATTCCGCCAAAGCGTCGTTGGTGGTTCGACACAAGCGAGTGGAATACGGAAAGCGAAGATAAAATCTTTAGTTTCCGCACAACGATCCCTTCAATAATATTCCCGATATGTCTAAAGCGCGGTGGTTGAGGCGACGTAAGGGAGGAAGGTACCTAGAAGAACGGCTCGAAAATAAAATAGAACATAGCGGGTACTTTTGTCGAGAGCCGCGGCGCGCAGCGTCGGTTTATAATTATCACCGGCAGTCGTGCCGGTGCGGTCCCGCTAGCGGTAGGTATGTACCGGTCGCGGGCCGGGCTACGCCGTGAAAGAGCGCCCAAGTTGTGCGAGCGCTCTCCTCTCGCGTTTGTTCCGCCCAACTATTTCTGTACTGTAGCTTTTCTGCGTGGCCCGTGCGACAACCCAACGCGCTCACGCTTTTGGCCACGCGTGTGCATCGGACGCTCCGCCGTTAGCCCCGCAATGAGAACAATTATTTGTTGTGGCGGGACGAATATTATTCGCGTCTCCTCTGCGGCCTTTGCGCGTGCTGAGGGAAATTAACTCGGGTCCTATTCGCGGGAACGTTCCGAATGGCCGAAGGGAAATTTCCTGGAGGATATAGATCGGGAACGCCCAAAGGCGTCGTTATTTTTTTTTCACTCGGAGACCATTCTCAGAATTGGCTATGAGTTACGAGGGTAAGAGACTCGACGGAGCGGAGTTGGAAATCGATCGTATAAATCATCGTTGAAAGTGTCGCCAGGTGCGAGTTTACGTCTTGTATTCTCAACGTTACTCGTAAAAATAGAAGAATACCATTGCCTTTGGCGTTTTTTTTCTTGTACACGATTATCGCGCTAAGCGATCTCTTGGTTATGATTCGATTTCGAACGGAGAGCTCTTACTTCTTTGTCTCTTCGCGCGTTGATATGCGCAGGAGTAAAAAAATACGTTTATCGTGGATACGAGGTTATCGATCCGAAGTAAGTTTTCTGCGTGAAATTCATTCGATCGTGAATAACGCTGCGCTTGTTGGTTGTATGAGTAAATAGACGTATAATCGCCGATGAGCCGTGCGGAATAGCGCGATCCTTTGTTGTTGCTCCAGTGGGCGTTAATATATTTTGATATATTTTCCAAGACGTATCGCCGTGCCTCTTGTATTTCCATTTGCATTCACGAAGTTAACGTATCGGGAGGCATTGAGGCGAAGGTAAAGGCATCGTTCCTGTCGGCTGCTGCCAAGAGGAGTGGTCTCTGTGACGCTCGTTTCCTGCTGGTCCACCGTCGGCTTCTTCATCGTCGTAATTTTCATCGCTCTCGTTCTCTTCCTTTTCTCCCTGGAGAGCTCGAAACCCTTTGGAAGCGCTTGTCTCTTATATTTCCTCTTGAAAGGGAGATATATCTGCAATACAACCAACCCGAGTGTAATGTCGAGCAAACTCCTCCGTGTCTTTTGATAAATAAATCATTCTTCTACGCGAAATTTATTCAACTTGGCTCAAGGTAATTACCACCGAATTCTTATATTTTCGGTCACCTCCTCGATTAATCGGTGATTCTATTATGGATTAATAGAATTAATATTACCTTTATACCCGTTCAAGTACATACCTACTCGCGTTTCAGTTGCGACGATTATAGCTGAAGATGGATACCCTTTAGAATTGAATGGAATATAATAACGCTGTAGTTAGGATACACCGGTTATTTCTTACATTAATTATCGTGCTCCAGTTTCCTTACCCTTTATCACGCCGCAGGAGCGGATTTACAAGGGAGGACGATTGTCTGAAGGACCGCGCGGGCCACAATGGCGGGCAATTATTTTTGTCCCAGCCGTATTAAGACATTGCTCGACGATTAATAAGGGAAGGCGGCTACGAAATTCGCTCGATTACATCGTCCGCGATATTCAATGGCACGTCGGGGCGGCTCCTCGTTTCCGAAGAATACGCGGATTTCGCTTTGCCCTTCGAGCGCCTGGCAAGGCGTGGACTAAGTATCGCGGTTTATCCGGAAAGTCGAGGCGCGAGGCGGGGTACGAAATATTCAAAGGCGGCTCGTCTAGAAAGTTCGAAGAACGAAGTCGATCCGGGAGCCAGCCTTGATCACTCCGGTTGAACCGTTCGGCGCTTGTAACTGGGACACGTTGCGTTCACCAGAAACGAACGATTAAGCTCGTTTTACGTCCTAAACGTAGCCGCGCGTATTTTGAAAGAGGCTTCTAAACACGTGCCTCTCGAACCGATTTCTAAGCCGAATGTACACGTGTATTCACATACCGCCGAGTCTGCGCTTACGATTTAAAGAAGAAAAAGTTACACGGTCCGTGGGAGCGGAAGTATGTTGAATAAGAAAACTGGTTATCGCGAGCGTATATTTTCCTTATCTCTCCTTCATTGATGCTTCTCGTCGTACGCCCGTTGAAAAGGTTCGAAACTCGTGATGAAGTGTCCACGTCGACTGGCAGGGGTTTACGTCCTACGAGGCCAGCGATTCCCTCGGATTTTCACGGAGTCACGATAATTCCAGGGATTCTCCTGACCGAGGAATTTATAGACCCTCTTGCCTCGACGTAGGAGTGCCAGGCTTGGCATTGTTATCGTCCACTCTAACGATTCACGGCTAAACTTTGGCTTTCGTTTCCCCGGGAACTCCTGCGACGACTAAGACGACCAGGAGTATATCTTCGGAGCGGATGCGCCGAAAGGAGCTCGATTTCCGCTTTCTCGGTTACCCGATACGATTCAGCGGCCCACCCTGCGATTCGAAGATTCCACGAATTTCCGCCGGCGCGGAAGGTTATATCCGAGTATCTTACTCGATTCAAGCGATCGATATCCTGGAATCCATCCCCCCTTTAATAATCTTTTCTACGATTTTTTTTGGCGAATATAAACCTACGCCCTGTATTCTCGATCTTGATCTGATAATCTGGCAGGAGATCCATCTTTTGGGATTTATTCTTTTAAGATGATTCGATGCACCGATTTTTTAAATCGAGTAATGATCAATGTAAAGCTGTACGCTGTTTAAATGCAAATTCGTCGATTCGATGGTCGGTTTTGTCCTATTATGCTATATTCGATGATATCCTATATGGAGCGTCTCGCTTGATCGGTTGGATCGATGTCGCGGACAGTGCTTTTTCCGCTGGTATTTTTCCCCCGCGACGCTTTGCTTGGCTAATTTACCGAGTCTGAAGGCCTCTTAGCTCTAAAGTGGAGCTTCGTTCCTTGCATTTTTATGCCCATTACCCGAGAAACTGGAAATTTGTGGGTTAATCGGGGCGACATATCGGAAATACACCGCTTTCGTTAAACGAGAAGACGCTCGCGATCGATGGCGATAAGTAATGCATCCGGGTCTTCATATCTCAGGAATCCTCATTTTGTTCTCCACGTTCGCCAAACGATCCTCATCGTTTGCCAGCTGAAACTGGTGTTTCCCTTTGGAATTTTCGATCGCTCCGTTCGTAATGCATGCACGTACATTCTCGAACCCGCGAACCATAAGTTTTCCTTTTAAAATTCCTCCTGGCTCCCTTGGTAATTAGGACGGTACGAAGGTTTTCGAGTAATTTTTCGGAGAGCGCGAAACAAAGGGAATGCCATGGAAACTATGTTTAACCAAAAGCACGGTCCCGATCGTTGGACAGGATGTCCGTCATCTCCAGGTTATGCCATTAGAAAGCTAAGGAATTACGTAAGTTTCGGATGAGAGAAACACACGTGGTCCGCCGTGGACCGACTTGTTACGCGCTGCAAATTACTCGATTTCCTGTCGTACATTGAATTTCCGTCGCAGGTATTACCGCAGAAATGGAGTTTTATTTCAGGCACTGTTACGTTGAAGGGTATAAGCGAGAGAGATGGACTTCCGAAGGACGTGACGAAGGATCGGAGCATAAGCGGCGGACAAAAAAGATCGACATCGAAACTTAGTGTGTCAATGCTTTCGATTAAAGTCTCGTCTATTATTACCTCTGTTGAATTTTCCATACAATGCGCGTGGAAGCGGTTTCAAAAAAGCACAAACCGTTATACACGCGCGCTGCTTAGAGGAGGAAAAAGAGCGTAGGCCTTGGAGTAAGACGACCTTAGCAGTTCTTTTCCAAGCAGCGGATAAATGAAAAATAATGAGGCGTCTTGTTTGTATTCTCGATCGAGGTCTGTCATTACTCGCAGGTTTCCCCTGCGCAGGTTGCGTCAGAACGTTCGCGGCGAGCTCTTATCCGGTTTTCCTCCTTTCCTCTCATTTCTTCCCAGTTCCCATTTCGACGTTAGACCTGGTCAGCCTTGTGCACCAGCGTCACGGGTGAAAGTGGCCCGAGCGGGTCGCGGTCCAACGAGTCTCCGGTCATTTTTCTCAACGCTCCGCGTAGCCGGTGCACCGGACGCCTACCGAAAGAACTTCGGAGACACTCCTTGGCAAAGGCCTTTTCGCGAAAAGAAATGCCTCCTCGATCAACCGAGTCTCTTATTGATTTTTCTACACATTTTTTTTTCAAGGATACTCTCTTTTCCTCCAATGAGTCGTAAGCAAAGGTCGAATTTATAACGCGATGGAGAAGGAAGAGAAGGGAATTAGAATATAAAGAAAATAAATGTATAAGAATATGGAGAAAATATTTTTCGTAAATACCCGTCGAGCAATAGATCAGAATTCACGCGAGAAATAATTTCAATAGCAAACGGGTTTATTAATTAAAGATTGAAAGGTTTGATCGATTCACAAAGTATACAGTATAGGGTTGTGTATGGAATAGCATATAGAGCGAACGGCCTCCACGGTTTTGCTGGTGCGTACGCGCTTTTTTGTCGAAATTTTTAAATCTTGCGCGAGTTTCGGGACGACACCCGTCATTTTACCCGAGCTTATCGGCCTCCTGCCTTTGCGCATTTTTCTTTCTCTCCCGTCCGCCAATAAAGCAGCGCGAAAGAGCTTATTGACCGAGGAAGACACTTGGCGTTGCACCGTGGCGGGGTTAACGGTCGATAGTTTTTTGCATTATCGCGAGAACGATCGCGACATCGGCCGACCATTCGGCGCGCTGGTTACCCGATAAGGAGGGATTTATTGCGCTTCGAAACGGCCCCGCGAACGACTCCGCCTCGAATGCCACGCTTGATACCGCTCGACGTTGCTGAATATATACGGCCACGCGTCCTGTGGCCCTCGATAATTAACCGGGAGCTCTTTTTTCTCGCGTACCACGAGTCGCTTTTGATCGCCGGTCGATCCAGCGACGATACACCCTTGGTTTTTCGTAGCCCTGAACTGGACTGGGATCTATAGAACGTCGATCGTCGAGGGACAGTGAGAAGTAAAGCTAATATTTCTTTTTTTTTTCAATTTTAATAAAACATACACTTTAATTGAGTAGGGTAATGGTACTGGAGATTTTATTATATTTCGAGGCTACGCGACGTAAGAGTTCGGAGATTTGATACTTTGGTAAAAAAAAAAAAATTGGTAACAAAATATTTTTTTGTCCAAGACATTTTTTATTCGCTCTATCCCTCGAGGTAGCGACACGAATCCATGAATCGGCCTGTACACTCGTAGCGTCATCTCGGTGCGATGGTCTTTGCATCACTCTTGCCTCTTGCGCAATTCTCGCCTCAAGCTCCGTGTACCGCCGGCGCTCTCTCTTTTTCTCTTTCTCGATACCAGGACAAGCCCGGCCTTGAACCAGAAAGTTAGCCAAGCCATCGATCATTGGCATCCTCGCGCGTGCATCGTAACATTCGTGCCCGGAGTACCTTTTCGTTCTTCCAACCCTCCGCCGCCGGTTTATTTGCCAGCACCCTATTTTCCTCTCCATCACCAAGATTCCTCACGATCGTGGCTGGTATTACTTTTATAAACGGCGTTATACACCGAGCGTCGAATAAAGTATCACGATTAATCGGAGGCTAAAGCCACGAGACCTCGAGGCTCTGCTCGCTTTCACGATCGTGGTATCTCGAATTCCGCCATCTGGCTGTAATATTATGGACGTAACGACGATGGATACAGAGTCGTTCGGATTAACCCTTTGCGGCACAGGATTTCAGCCATTAAAATAGACCCGTGTCGCGCAGAAGCTTTATCTCGTTTTGAACGAAGCGAAATTGGCATATTTTTACCAATAACGAAATTACATAACGCAAAAACATAAAAAAATAATAATAATTCAATTCAATTTATCGTTATAGGGTGGGACTCGAATAATCCCACCGCGCATTACGGTCCATCAAAAAGGTGGGATATTTTTAATCCCACCGTGCCCCAAAGAGTTACCACGGATCCGTGCGTAGTCCTTCTTCGAGGCCCGCCGCGGGCGTCGTTGCCTGGACGCTCGTAAACGCCTCCAACGCGCGGTTACAGCACGTTAATGCCCTTGAACCAAAAAGCCAGGAGGCATCTTGCTCGTCGTCCAGTATGCATCGATGCACGATGTTCCAGATCTCCTTCGGTCTCATATTTCATCCGTCGGGCGCTCTCCCCCGCGGCTCGAACTAAGTACGTAGGTTGTTATACAAACATCGCGTGCATATCGTCGGTATCTCGCCTCGGATAAAGAGGGAAAAAAGGGGGTGTTTCGACCCCTCATTAGGCCGCCCGCCGTATCCATATTCATTCTCGCCCCCTTTTCACTTCCGCACGCCGCGCCCTTAGAATTGTATTACGCGATCACTCTTACACGTTTTATTACGACTGCCGTGGCGAACGGAGCCTCGGACTTCCGCGTATGAATAACTTTGTACGCCTGTATGCTCCCCCACGTTGATATACATATTTATACACACTTTTCCCGTATCGATTTGCACTCGATGATTTAAAATACGCTTTAACTTCGCGACGTACCATTCGATCGCGATGATTTCTGTGAAAGTTTCATCGACCAGTATCAACGCACTGAGAGAGTCTCAGAGAGAGAGAGAGAGGGCCTTGCTTCGAGGCCAAATGCTTAAACGTTACATTGGCCAGGCAGCCTTAACGAAACAGCGTTTAACATGGTATTTCCCCATGGAGGAACGAAGTTTCGCGTACGAAACGATCCCCGCGGTGTTCGTCCCCCGAGCGAGTCGAGGAAAAAGCGTGGCGCCGCCACAGCCGCCGCGGTTGGTAATAAGCGGGTATAACGAGGAGGAACGGGTCAAGCGTTCGGTGAGAGGAAAAACGAGGAGAAGCGCGTAAACGTCGAGAGGGGCGAATAAAACCAGGAGGAGAGCTACGGTGGTATAGCGAATAGAAGCTCGGACTGCACACGGGAAACGCGGGTTCGAATTCCGCCCCAATACTTTTCCTTTCTTTCTCTCATACCTCTTCCTTTGGTTTCTCCATGTCATACGCATACCGTAGCTCTCGAGACTTGGAACCCACTTTAAACAATATATCCCAGGCCAGATGACCTTTGCGATAGGTGTTGAAAAATGAATTTAACACTATTCCTACCGGCTATTTTCCAGACGTGTTTAAAGTACTAAATATATCCTTAAAAAAAAAGAGGGCGCAGAAAAAATGTCGATACATTCATATATCGATCCTTATGCCGCAAGAAAATCACGAAAAATCTCAAAAGTATGCGCGTCTGAAAATTCTACGATTCTTCGAGGAAAACACTGACCGGTCGTTTGGTAGGAATAGTGTTAAAAAAAAACCAGGAGAAAATTGTGATCGAAGGGCGAGGAAGAAGAGGCGCGAGCGAAAGCTGGGGGAGGAGGTAGAGCGAGGAGAAGCGGGCAAAAGTAGGAGGAAGGTGGGCAGAGCCGGGAGGGCAGGTTGGTCGCCTAGAGCGGACTTCTCGTCGGCGAGGACCGGCCATAAGGCTTGGCCGGCCTCCAAAACGGCCGGCCAAAGGTTCCACGTCGGCGGAGCGCGGCTTGGATTTCTGGTGATTTTGGGGGAGGAGGGTGAAAGAGGCAGCGGAGGAGGCGCCTGGGCGTCCCCAGGGGCAACAGGTACCCACACACCGGCGTGAGGTCTTCCTCGAGGGAGGGAGAGAGAGAGAGAGGTGCCCGGCCACGTGCTCGCGCTAAATATAACGCGTCTGCCCACTGTCTTCCTTTTTCCACTTTACTTTTCCGGCCGCGGATATCTTCCTGTCGTCCTCCTCTACCCGCGCCCCGATTTGGCCGCCCAATCCGTTTACCCGGCTCCCTCGATTCTTTCGCACCGGGATTATTATACGCGAGATCGATCCTCGTTCGAAAAATACGAGCCGGTGTGCGCGTAAACGATCGAGCTTTATACGCGTCTCGCGGACTCGAGCGTTCTACTCGTGGTTAATACTCGAAACTACAGGCGCGAGGAATCGAAGGAATTTCTTACAGGCACATTCCCGATAGACGGAAATAGAAAAGCAGTTGAGAGTTTATTGGTCCACGTGCACGATCGCTGCAGAGCATTGATAGCGAAGGACGCGATGTCGGGTTATGCTCGATAATAGGCCTGTAAAATATTGGGAGGGGATTCTCGCGGCTGGGTATTTGTATTGGCTTTAAAATTAGACGGACTTTGCGTGGACCGTGGAATTGGAACCCGGACCTTCTTAATAGAAATCCAAGCCTATACTCGCCGCATTAGCGTGTCCTATTATTTATTCTTCCTTCGTCCGATCAAAGATAGACATCGCTCTCGACTTCGTCGGAGATTTCACCTATAATTAGCGCGATGGATGGGTTTCAGGACCGAGAGGGAGAGAGAGAGTATTTCTCGAACTGGTGTATCGTGGAGAAATTAAAGGGTAAAGCGTAAAGCGAATCGAAAGCTACGAGGAAATTTCTCCGCGTAAAGGAGCTTGCTTCATCGAGATTCCGCTCGTTCCGCCGCATTTCTGTCTCCGTACATTTTATTTTCGACGTTTCACGGACACCGCCGAAACCTCTTCCCCCCGCTATTCCTCATCTCGCCTCGTTCGCTTCTATATCCGGGTCGGGCCATAAAATCATATCGACGCCCGCGAAAAGTCGATGACACAAGTAACGCCGTTGGACGAGCCACGAATTGTTCCTAGAATTTATGTTCTTCCGAGATTCCCGTCAGGTTCGCATATTTATTGCTCGCGTTAAATATATTTGCCGCCCACCGCTTCTTCCCGGTCCGCATCCGCGATTCTTCTTCGTCTATCTGCACTCCGTTTGCATTTCCATACGTTGTATTCGACGAGAAGCCTGAATGCGTCGATGTTCGATGTTCGTATTGAAAAATTTTCGCGGTCGAACGATAAGAGGCAGCTTAATAAAGCAGGCTCGATTGTTTTACGTAGCATTCTACTCTTCTAGGTTCCGCCGATCTGACCCTATTGCCAAAGTCTGCAGCACTGCCAATTTCCATGGAAAGGAAATAGCTTATTTCTCCACTACATTGTGCTACTTTAAAAGACAAGATTATCCTGCGATTTTATTATTATCGTGCGATTAACGTATAGCTCGTTGTGTAAAGGTATTTTAAGAACGTGAGATAAAGCGATGTGCAGTTACGTTTGACCCACCACTCGATACCTTCATATCTTAGCAATGATGCTTTATTTTCTGCAAGGATTATATCCAAAATGTGAATTCCCGTAAATAAAGTAAAATAAAGTACAGTAGAACTGCCATGTTTGGGGTTCGTGTAGTTTGGGCTTTTCGGGGCTTCGATGTTCGTTCCGTCGCGTTCAAAGTGACGAACGAGTGACAGCTTCGCGTGCTAACGCGTCGAACCGTTCGAAGTTCGTAGCTTGCTACCACACGAGCGTTCATCTCGTTGCGATTTACCGCCTATCCTCGCTCGAAAAATTTATCCCCTTCCCGCAGAGGAGGGGAAACTTTTGTCGTCCCGAGATCGCCAGGTTGCTCCACTTTTCACCGCGACTCTTCGACCCGTTTTTGCGAACTGCCGCTCGAGTATCTCACGCTGGGACTCGGATGTGACGTTTCCTTTCCTCCTCGTCCCCAATTTTGATTTATCTCCTCGCGAGGTCATGGCTGCTAGAAATTGCTTATTCGAACCGAATAAGCTCTCCGGGTGGAGGTAGACGTAGAGGGCCCCAAAACCGCTGTCCAAGCCTCTGTCGTAACGAGGGAAATATTCGCGGTCTACTAAAGGCTGTCCCAGGGAAACCTGGCGCAGCCTCTCCTGGAGCGCGGTTAACGTCTAAGAACCTCAACTTCTGTAATTACGTCCTCGAGTGTAAGCCTACGAAATTTTGGAAACCGGCAGCTCAGTAATTAAGAAATATACATTTAGACTTGCATTCGAATTTCAAGGAACCGGAGAATTCTCGTAGCGCCGCCGATTTCCACGACTCTACTCGAGGCTAAAGCCGGGTATACGGCTTTCGCTAAAACTTCGAAAGCTCTACACGGATACCAGAAGTTCAAGGGAAATAAAAAAAAAAGAGAAAAAAAAACCCAGGAAACCAGAAGGAACTTCGTATCATCGATTTACACGAATCCATCCGAGTTAACCCGAAGCGCGTGACGTCACGAAAATTTCGTAGGCGGTGCACGTGTACCGGAAGCTCGGGAAGAAAAAACCGTGGAGAAAGCCGGAGGGGGGGGGAGGGGATCTTCCTATCGTCGATTTACATCCGCCTCGAGTATCTTCGAGCTCGAGGAAGGCGGCCTTCTCCAGCGCGAGTCGGTCGACTTCCCTATTTATTCTAGCAAGACACGAGGCGCTCGAGGGTCCGCCTCGGTGGAAAGAGCCTGCGCTCCCGAAGGAGAGGTGGGGAGGGGGCGCCGGCAGAGGGGTGGTACGGTTATGCGAATAACTCGAGGTTGGCACAGACGTACCGGACCGGCTATCCGAACCATCTCCTCTGTCTCCCTTCTCCCTTGTCCGTCTCGGACATGCCACGGCCAATTTCTGCCCCGCCACATTTGTCTCTCTTGCCAATTGCAAGGCTCCGCGGCGGGTTTGCGAAAGGGACGCACAAGGGGTCTCACACATGGGCGAGCGGAAGCGAGAGAGGAGGGTATAAGCGGATTCCCGTGCGGTGGATAACTCGGCACGGTCAACGATCGCGACTCGATATCTCTATCCTCCTTACCTGCCTTCTTCCATTTGTTTCTCCCTCCTCTCCTTTGGACCTTCTATTTCTCATCCTCGTCTCTTCCTCCTCTTCCTCCCTCTATTTCTCTCTCTCTCTCTCTCTCTTGCTCTCTCTTTCTCTCGAAATATTGGACAAGGACAACTGGATGCATCAAGTTGTTCGGTGAGATCGCTTACCCGGGAATTACAGAATATTTGACGCCAATTACTTCCGTACGATTACAATTATTGATCGATGCCACTGAGCAAGGGTAAGATCGTCCGGTGAATCAAGGCGGAAGCCCCGCGGGTAACGTCGACCCTCCGCTGGTAAAGATCATTCCCCGTGTACGATGGACGCGTACTCGCAGCTCGTGGGGCGGCAGAGCGTTAACCGCACCTGCGAGACACCGTCTCCAACGTCGGTGAATATTCGCGTTTCGCGAGGCGGAGACGCCGCAGGTGTGGCGGACGATCCTCGAAATTTGTCCCTTCAGCGGCTCCCCCCTACGCCCGATTTTTATCCGATCCAGGTATGTGGGTTAACGAGCCTCGATGCATTTTGCGCGCGATAATGTACAATTATCCGGACGGCCCTGTTTCGCCGTGACGGGTATCTGGGTTTTAAGCTCCCCCCCTCATTCCCCCCTCCGCCCGGCCGACGAATTATCGCAGCTGACGCCGTGAAATTCGGACCTCGGTCGGCAGAAGTACGGGACGATTATCGAATTATCCGGCAGCCCGGGAAGCGCAGGCTGCGAACGCCTTGGTGGCGACGGAACATCGACGCAGCTATCGGAATAAATTTCCTGATATTCCGCGCGATCGGGATTTTCGAGCGGCTTTTCGTTATCGTGTACAGGACGATGGTTAATAGCGGATGTACTCGATGCTTAATTCTGCGCGCGCAAGGTTCTGGGGAACGAGGGAGGCTCGAGTTGCGTGGAGAAAATGTCTTTCTCCAAGGTGTTGCCAATGATTTTCTTCGCAAACAACGCGATTCGCGTACTTATTTTTAAATAATATACCTTGGAGAAAGTATTGGCTTTGTAACCGGGAAACTTCTTCGGAAACTATAATTTGCTCGTAACTCGGTGGCGCGTTTGTATGGGACGATATATGCCTGGAATACATCGGGTTGAACTGAAAATCTTTATTCCACAAAGATAACGATGTCACTCCTTTCCGCGAAGCCATATAAATGGTAGGAACGATGACATTCGCTTTGTTATGCAAAGAAATGCGCGGATACGCGATGGCTTTACCGCTCCGCCAATTTCCGAGTATATTTCACGAGCGCGCTTCGTTCGAACGCTCTCGCGAAAAACTGCCAAACTCCTGCGGAGGGGAGGGGGGGTATAAAGTTGTATTTGACAGTGTAAAGCCCGGATTAAAATATCCGAAAGCCGGCGTCGCTCAAACGGGGAAAGCGTAATTTCTGCATCGGGGATTTCGAAGGTCGGTGAAAAGAAACGGCGGTAATTCCCTTCATGGTCCGCGAATTTCAACCGGCCGGCCCTGTAATATTTAATTACGCGGGTGGTAACGTTAAGAGCAATTAACGGCATTTAATTAGGTACGGAAGTTTCCTCGAGTACATAAAAGCCACGCGGAAGGGGGGGTTGGGTCCAAATGAAACGGCTTAAGGGCATCCTAACTCGGTGTCTTTCGCGTTTTTACATTAATTACACCGACGTAACCTCTCTCCATTGCGACATACTAGAGCATAAAATTACATTGCCGGCTGCGGAGCCAAGTACCTACACCTGAGTCCAGATCTCTTTCTCAATGTAATGAGGTGCGGCACAGGTGGTATAACGAACCGTAAGGAACAAAAGTGGAACCGTTTTTCACGCGGCCATAAGTCGGGCATTATCCTTCCTTAGGAACCATCCCGTTAGCGCGACGCGCTGCTCCTTCGAATCGATCGCCAATAACGGAAAATGCATATTTAGCTTTTGGCACGGAATATTTAAGTTGTTTATTCCGGTATCTGTCGTTGAAGGATATGATTTATCGATCGCTGCTTTGTCGTACTCGATATCGAGCACCGAGGCCACTCGCTCCGAAACATATCGCGATTTATGTATAACAAATTGCAGCTGCGCCGCGTTAGAAACATCTTGGTCGTGTGGTCCAAAGCGATTTCCCTTTACTATCCACAGCTTATCGTTCAAATCACGTTTCTTCGTACGAATAGAGATCGATGCTCGGTGGAAAATCCATGTGTCCGTAGAGGACGCCAAGTCGAAGGGGCCAGGGCCGCGTTTGGGGATCGCCAGGGGGCCGAGTATTTCCATTCGCGTATCGATCACGTCCTTAATTAAATCGTAGCGTGGCAGCGAGGCGTAAGAAATAATATTTTGAACGTGCAAGTCCTCGTCGTCGTACCCGCAAGGCTATCATTATGCGCCGCTGCGGGAGTTCACGAAATCTAGGGAGCGCGAACGATGAAAAATGGTGCAGGCTTCACGACAACTGAAATACGTTGTGGCCGTCCAAGGGGGCTAAGCTTATGCGTTACGAGGCGGTTCGCCGGTGTAGACCTTTACTGCAATGCAGAAGCATCGAATGTCTAACCACGATATAACCGCGGCCCCTCCCTCCAAATCCCACTGTCCTTTCGTCTTCCTGCTTATCCGCTTTTGGGAATAATCGTGCAATATGCGCGAATACGGCTGTTCGTTTCCAAGCAAGGTGCGAGGCTCTGGGTTAACGATGGAAGATGAAGAAGTCGCTTAGTTTCCTCGCACCGACCGTTCGCATTCTTACATCAGGTTTTGTATTTTCGAAACCCTTCGAGTATAGTTTTGCGCAGCATTAAATCCTCCCCAGTGCTCTATGTCAAAAATGAGGACGAATCGAATTTTTGTTTTTATTACTCGCTCGTTAAAAAATATCGGTCCGGCGGAATAAATATTTACGAGCGCGCTCGAATTTTATTTTCCTTCCAGTGGAATAAGTAGGTGACATTCGCGCCAGATGAGATTTCGGGTAAATGATGTATTAATAGAACGGTCGATATGGGTCTTCGTTCAATAATATTTATCCATTTTTTTTTCTGGTATTCGGAGTAGGTCGACGTGTTTCACGCGCAACTTGTGCATCCGCTTTAACGACCCGTTGTTATTTTAACGCCGAGGTTTTTCGCCGTTGTACCAGCAGGTGCGAATGGCTATTGGAAAATATTATGTCCGAGTTGCTCCACGTGAACAAATAAACTTTCGTCGCCCAGTAATTTCGAAAGCAAGCAAACGTTTTGATTGCAACTTAAAATTACTGGCGTAGAACGACGGCAGGGCCGGTATTTTAATCTTGCTCGAACGATGGCTAACGCCTGACATTTCCGCACGATCTCGAACCGATCGTCTGGTTGTTTACGTTGCGACATTCGCGAGCCTGTCTCGCGCATCTTGCCTTTCGACAGAAACTCGTATCATTATTCTCACAGGGTGCTGCAGCGCAAAGCGTTAATCCTCCGCGTAGCCACGTTCGGTGGTTGCGACTTTACGCGCGACTCTTTGGCCGACAATAAAGGGGAATTTATGCGTAATATTTTTAGCGGGACCGCAAAGAATGCAGATTGGGTCTGGGGAGGGTGGGATCCTCGGTTGAGGCAGGTCGCGTGCAGCATCTGGCTGCAACGGGACGCACCGGCGTTATTTTTACGTGAAAACTTTTACCGCCGTGGGGATCGGGCGGCCGCGATGTTTCAAAGGGGAAGTTTTCGTCCGACACGGTTGACACTCTGATCGTACTTCGATCCTTCGACTACTACGAACGAATGTACCAGGCGTTCGAAAAAGCATTCGATATTTATGCGGTACAGGGAACGCGAGTAAAAAGCCTTAGCGAGCATAGGTCGTTTTCGAGTGGCGAGGAGAGAATTCTCGTTACGAGTGTTTCGAAAATCCCTCTATCTCGTAGCCTCGAAAGGAGCAAAAATCAGCGGTCAATGAGTCGACCCTCTCTCAACCCTCTCCAGCCCAATAATGCAATTTGGCATCATCCGTATAATCTGCTTCTACTAATCGAGTACCTCTAAATCGTTCATCTTCAAAATTTAATTTTCTCGCTAAAAAATAATAATTTGAGCTGGAAAAGGTTAAAGGGAGGCGAGAGAGGTTGGAGACGAGTAATGGAACGCTCGTCGATCCTCGAGTAACCTTTAGGTTGGCGATGATCTACGAATCGGGAAGGAAACAATAGGTGACTTGGGTCGGGGCGCGTAAGCGAAACGTTGCCTCGAAGTCACTGTGGGCTATAAGGGATTAAAGGTCAGACGCGTGTACCCGCCATCCTTGGTTACCGACGTCGCTGAGTTCGGAAATCGAATTATCCTCATAGTTGCAGAAGTGACAAGACGTTGCGTGGAGAGTCGGTGGAAATTGGCTATACGCGCGATCTGCTGGCGCATTACCAACGTAAGAGTCACATCGCGCCACGATTATATCCAGGCAAATACTTTGAGCGCCTCGCCACATTGGTGACTCTCTTCGAATCGAGCCGCATACTCTGCGCAGTAAAATATGTACCCAAAGATGCGCCTTCTTTTCGAAAGCGTATGCGTGCAAAAATCGCGCGCTCGCCCCGAGTGTTTATTCCCGGAATCGTCATAGAAACACGACTGTCCGTGCGATACGAGCGGAGAGACTAACGAGCTATGATTACGCGCCGGGATATACAAATGGTTTTTCGGGGTGATTTATAATCGACTCCATCCAGCCGTGTATTTTGACGCCGGCGATACCGCTCGCTGCCGGAATAATTAGCGTCCTAACCTATGAATTATTCTTGCGCTTGCGTTACCCTCGACGTTTCCAGCGCTAATCGCCCTGTCAGCCTCCGTGTAGACTTGTCGGAACGTCGGCGATTTTTAAGTGTGGGGACTACGCTCCACGTACGTTGTAAAATTGAGTTGCATACGGTAGTTTTGTAAGATTTATAATGTAAGGAACTCGAGGTGAGATCCGCCAATCGCGTCTGACGCGGAGTCAAGCAGCGCGATTATTGGTCGATGACTCTATGCGAGCAAGGATATAAAGAGAGCAAGAAAAGTGCACACGGCACTAAGCGTCCGATCTCCGTGGATTAGCTATCGCGCTTGTAATACATTGTACTATGGTGGCCGTAGAAAATTAATCTGTATATTTCTGTACACTGATTCTGCGCACCCTCATAATACCTTGAATCGAGGGTCGATTTCCTATTCAATTATCGGATATTTCTTCCTTTGTTCCGTTTATTTCCATACCCACGCGATATCGATGTTGATCGTTACATCGTGAATTATTGCATTGTACGATTAATCTAGAAACATAAGCCACGGTACTTCTAGTCTTTTTGCTCTGCAAATTGAATTAGAGTAGCGTCTATTTTAAATCAAGAAAGAATAAAGATTTTCCCCGCAATCGGGAGGATATGTGTACTAAGCTGATTCCGCGTCAGGAATTTTGTAAGGAAATCAACGAAAAGCGCGGAGTCTTCAGAATCCGCTGGAACTCTGCCGAAGGATAATCTTCGGAAAACCCTTGGAATGCTCGAGGCGAAATCCGCGCGATTCGTTCTTCCTCGACGGTTGGCATCCTCGATCCCTGGTCCCTGGTTTCGCTACATTGTGCAAAGCCCCCGCGGGTTCATTGCCAATTATGCTCGATTATGAATGAATGTTCCGCCAGGTACGCGGATTTCATTCAGCCGATCTACGTGCGTTTCGCAACTTCCCCGACCTGCCGTAACGCGGCTGAAATCACCGCTAATCCCAATTTCCCATTTTCCCTGGCACGCGGCTCTTTAATCCAATACGAGATCGCGGCGGCTTTGAGCTAAGCGTAGGCTTCGTTTCTTTCGAGAGCACTGCGTTAATCACTACGCCTAAAATCCTTATTAAAGATATATGAACGAGTCATATATATCGATATAAGAAGATAGAAAGAACGGAAAAGGGTAGATGATCGACGAACGTTATTGGTCGTTCATCGTTCGCGTAAAGAGAGTTTGGTAATTTTAAGCGACATAATTGTTACGCTTTGTTTATCGCTGTCGTGTGTACAAAAGATGGACGAAAGTTTACTGTGATCCGCAGAAGTTCGAGTTCGAGCTATGGACAATGTCTGGGTCCAAAGTAGCGCGGGAGTAGTATCTAGATTCGAGAATCGTATTAATCGCATTATCCAGGAGGGTCTTCACCTTCGAGATACGAGTAACGAGATCGTAACACGTCCCTCGTTGCCGCGATTTCAGGTCGCCGGGCTTATCGCTCGGCGAAAGTGCGTGCGCGAAATTTCCGTTACGTAACGAGGACGTGATCATCGTCGAAGCGTGAAGAGGACGAGGTTCTGCGCGATCGGTTGAGATTAAAATATATCACCACGCGCCGATATGCTAATTTTCTCTTCGATGGAAATTCGTCACCGAATCTAATGGTATTTACGGGGAGAAAGCGAGGTTTCGACTTCTTCGCGAAGATTATTTGGTCGACTAAGATAGGAGGAAAATGATTTCTCATTCCAAGGTGGATTTCGCATTGGCGGAATTAGGATGTACGCATCGCGTTGAAAATTGTCCAAAGGTGATATCCAAATTTTCTTGCCACCCTGATTTATGAAGCCGCCCGAGTACATGTACGCGTACAAAATGAATGAAGTATAAACTCCGTAACGAGGTGAGCCCGGGTTGAAATTATCAAAGTTTCAGCAAGATATTCAGGAATCTTCCAAGGCTTTCTGATACAGGTTTGAATATTAGATTTAGCGAAGATACTTGGAACATAAGATTCGGCAAGCACGCTGCGTAACCTGACTGCTACTCGACTCATTTGTGAGGTGTTTAATTATCCTTTTGATCGTTCCGAAATTCGTCGACAACCTACATTTCGCTTATGCAACACTGTACTTTACGAATATTTAGCATTTCACGCAGAGTAACTTAGGACGAACCTGTGAACCTCGACAGAGCCTTTCAGCAGCTATATCTTGACCATATTTGCGCGAACTTGAGCCAAAATTATCCGTGGCTAGTGCTTCGAATAAAAACCTTTATCAATCCTTCCATCATCGAGGAGCAAGAGAGCTCTATTCCCGATTTCCTCCTCGATGCGGTCGTATCGATAAAGAGAAAATACGCGAGGGGGTGCATCGCAAGAAAATTTTGCGCTCGTATTTTTCCTCTCTGCATTCCGATATTGGGGGTGTACCTTGAAGTTCCGAAGTTACGGCATTTGCGGTTTACAGGTCGCGTCTCGGTCGTTATATTCAAATTTGCGTCGATCTCGTTGGAGCCGAGTACTTCGTTCGGCTTAAAGGTATTTCGCGGGGGACCGTAAATTGTCTTCGATGGAAAGTCGGGGGCCCATTGCGCGCAATCGATAATAACCGAGAAGATGGAACTTTCTTATGTAACGAAGATGCCACGGGGATCGTCGGTGAGTGAGAACGTTCCGCGATTTTACGGGCCGCCATACGTCGCCGTGGTATTACCCTCGAGTCTCGGCGCACCGTCGAAAGTCAATAATGTAAATATCTTCCTAGAGGTATTCCGAAGATGTAGTTAAGGCTGCTCGTAGAGTTTAACCAGCTCGGGTTTATCGAATCGCAAATATTCTACCGTCGTACCAGAAACGGAATTAAGCCTCCATGCCGCTCGATTTGCATTCGTCCTCGGTAGCTCGTTCCTATCTCTGCATTATCTCCTTATCTAACCCCGTTATGACAAAACCTAGGCACGTCAAAGTCGTACGAAATGAATCGCGCGCGACAAATATTATCTCCCGATTCGATAGCCAATACATCCTCGCGCCTTCTTTCTCGCGAGGGTAAAATTATCTGGACGAGGGGCGAGAGAAAAGAAATCGAATGAAGCGTACTCGCGTGAATGGACCGCGCGGATTTCATAATTCTCGCGTAGGAGGAGAAAAGCAGGAGCGGTGAAATAACAGATGGGAACGGGATGAGATTTGCGTTACGTAAGAATCGTCTCTGGCGATGGTACGTGGAAGTGAACGTCGGCGCACAGCGGGCTTTATATGTAACGTAGAAAACGGCACGCGCATTCCTGGTTGTGCATTCATCCTACGGCAGTCGGCGCACCACGATCGCGGAGCCTCACTGGCCATTATACCAGCTCCTCCTCGAGTACTCGCGATAAATTATCCGCGGCTGGGCCGTAAGCGTTGTCGCTCGGTTATGCGCCCCGAATGACAAACCGACGACAGGTGCCTTCGGACCGCGAGCTTCTCTTCTTAACCCTTTAGCGCTGCCCGTGTCGATACAGGCTTTGCGCTCGAAGTCCATCCTTTAGCGCCTCAACCTCGTTTCTTTGCCACTCGAATTCGTCCCTCCCCAGATCGAATCTGTCTTTTTTACATATACCAACACGCGTGTATTATATCGATCACATCTACGATGATCAAAGTTAAAAATCTTCGGGATTAAATTGAAATGAAAAAACACGTGTATAAGGTGGTAAGTACCTTTTTTATAAATCAAATGCGCTCTGCTACAGGGCGTCTCGTAAATCACCCTCTCGCTCCCACGTTGGCCAACTCGCGGACGAGAAAGTGACGAATGGTTCTGCGCGCGTTTCTTAGCCCGCGATCCTTCGAATCTCCTCCAGCTTGCGAAGGAGCGATCCTTCTTTTTTGGCGGTCGGTTTCGGCCCTCCGCGGCTGGACGCTGTCCGAGGAGGCGCTGGTCTCCCCTGTTTCAGCCGACAGAGCACACATATCGCTGGAGCAAATAGCCCGGAGTGCGGCTCTTTGTCCAGGCTCGCGAGTTATAGCGCTGGCAGGTACCGTATCTCACCTTGAGTCGCTGAAAGACGAGAGACTTGCCGCGCGCTATCCACGGCCATTCGTTCCTCTTTGGGGAAGAAGGGACTTGGCCCGTTTTCTCTCCTTCCGCCGTATCGGCCCTCATAATTCGACTCGGTCTCGCGGAATTCTGCGAGCGGCTCGTCTTCTAAATTCCAGCAGCGAGGTTGCGCGATTATTAAGTTATTCTTCGCGTTTGACATCTAGGATCCGACTTCGAATAGTCGTTTTTTTCCTCGATTCCTCTCGTCAATTTTTCTCCGTAAATTTTCCACAAAGTTTTTTCGGTGGTTTTGGCCAAGAATTTCCCGATGTTTCTCTCTATACGTCATGGTGTAGATTTTGGCGCGGTACAATGAGACACACCTTGGCGCGGACGAAAGGACGTCGAGAACTTGTGCGTGATTTACTCGCCGTGGTTTACGTCTGTCGTTAAGGTTTTATTTAGCCGGTGGACTGATTTTCGTGGCGATCAATTTGCATGGCGAAGACTCTCGGCCGTTTGCGCGTCTCTTCATAGTCTCCACGGTTTCTTCCGTATTGCACGGACTACCTGATTTTAAAGCCATCGAGGAGATCGAGACGAACCATCTTTAATTCCTTAAAAGAGTGTCTTCTGGAGACTACGCATTTTTGGAAATTTTCAGCATTTTTCCGCGCCACTCGAATCGATAAATTCACTCGTTCCTCTTTCTTCGTTCACCTTCCTCTTCATAGTTTTATAGTACATCTAGATACGTCGAAATCGTAACCGGTACTTCCAGCGTTAATCGCGGGGGTATTAAAAATACAAGGTTCGTGTCGCTCTAAACGAATGGACATTAAACGTCCGCGATGTGGGCCAACGGAGGCGAATTCTTGCCCCGACACGCGGGTTGCGTGAGGACCGTGCATGTTCTCCGATATCGTACGCTCTTGCGTATTACGCAAAACTCGGGTGGCACGAGTCCGGATAAAAAATTTCACGTGGCTCGTCAGAGGGTTGAATAGGTGCAGCTTTGCCGTAAATCGAGTCGAAAACGACTTTCGATTATTTCGCGTACGCAAATGCACCTGCAAACTAACTTCTAGGTTTAGCCTTAAATCTCGATCAGGATAGGTTCTGCGCCATAAATAAATTAAAAAAATATGTTACGACATATTAAGCATATAATAACTATAATGAGAACATGACAGGAGAAACCTATACACCCAAGACGGATCTGCGTCGTCAAATCCGACGAGGAAGCGTGGACAAGGCGAATTCTCTTGGCTCTTCCCCTTCCTCGAATCCAGGTATCAGGGTAGGAAGCGGTGCTTCTTTCAGCAGGGTCCCTCGTTACGCGGCCAAAGGTGCTCCCTCTCTCGTAATTAAATCCCATTACGAAAGTTTAAACTTTGACGAGAGGAGTCTCGCCCTGGGGTGCGTCAGCCGCGACGGAGAGCGGCTCGTGGACTCGGCCAGCAAAGCCCGGCCGCCTCTCGTTTTGTCCTCCTCGTATTCAATGGAAGAAAGCAGCGGCGGTGGCGGCGGTGGATCGAGGGGGGCGAAAGGAGGGATTTGGATATCCATCGCGCCGGCTGGATCTTATTTTTCGCGGAATGGCAAAGTTCCAAATAAGTTTCGGTCCTGGCTGTAAGGTAAAGCCCGGGGAAATACAGGGCTGCCGTGCATTTTATAAGATTCGACGTGAACTTCGGTGACTTCTCGGGCCGCTTATTCCGCGGGGAGATCCCAATTTATTTCCTGTTTTTCGCGGAGCCAACGTCGATAAGATTAATACGACGTCGTTCCCACGCCTGGCTTTTTCCTCGCCTCGTCCGCCGGAGGGGGATGTTTTCCCTGCTTTTTCGCGCGCCGGGGAAATTCGAGCCGCCAACGAGCCTCGCGATCGGCACGTCGATCAGCCTCACCTGCCGGATCGCGAAATAACCCAATCCTTTCGTCCCCTACCAAAAACTCCGCCGAAACCTCGTTATTTTTTCCGCGTCGAACTTCATCGCGAATATTGGAAAGCGCGGATTCCTTTCGATTTTCACGGTGAAGGGTATAACGCGAAGAACGATGCTCGTATGCGGTGTACGCGCTGGATTTCAACGGCCGGGATTGAACGAACGGTTTAATAAATGTACAGTGTGAAACTACGCACTGTCCGTGACGGGTAACCGAGCTTTTTACGGGTCTCCGATTCGACGCGCTCGTGAAAAATCCATTTGGGAAATTGAAGGATGGGAGCGAAACAAATAAGTATGGCGACTAACCGGGAGATCGTCGTAGAGCGCGATCGGAGTTTCTATGACATTCGTTTTTCCGCAAAGGTAACCCGAGCCACGATCAGCAAGTGTAATGACGTCGCATTAATATTGATGTTCGACGTTTGCCCACGGGAACGGGTTCGTTTATCAATATTTGCCTTAACACACCGGCTGCACCGGCGTTTGCCTACATCCCATCGCCGGTAATTTCGATGGTTCCGAAAAATCCAAGGATATTTTTCTCCGGCAAAATTTACCTTTGGGCGCTTTATCGAGTTCGTTCTCCTCGCGATCTATATTTTGTTGCTCTATCCCTATATATATCCACGCGAAAATACGGCGTTGATGTCCGTTAATAGAAAGAGCTTCGAAGCTCGATCGAGGTACGAAATATCTTGAGCCCACCGAGCCGAATGGACGAGCCTAAAAAATCAAGCTCGAAATTTGCCAGCAATTTCCGAACGTACCTCCTATAAAAGATATTGGATGGAACAATTTTCTCGACTTATCGTACAAATCAAACCGAGAGACGTATAAGTGGATTTGCTCTTTGCCCAATCTCCGCTGCCATTAAATCGTCTTTTTACCCTCCAAACTGGACACGCGATGCCAGACCGTGCCCAGCCAGGTCCCGCGTTTCTCATTCTTGCATTTTAAACGACCTCGTTTACGGAGTTACCGAATTACTCTAGTAAGGGCCGATAAATAAATAATTTCAGGCGGGATATGGGCGCCGGACCGTGGCTCGTTTGATAGTCTGCGGATATCCTCGAGACGTTAACTTAGATGCGCCGACATTCCCGTGTGTATATACAATTTCGTTATGAGCCAGCCGAATCGAGGCTGGACTTAACGAGAAGGTTAATAATTTACATTAAATACCGAGGTCAGCGCAAAGTGCCGGATAAGTCGCGGATCAAATCGATTCCCTTCTGTCGTCAGGTTGCTCGCGAGTCGATCGACGCTTCTCGATGAAGCTTCGGAGGCGAGCCGGCGCGCGTCGTTGCTGGAAAGAGACTTTTCGCGGCCGGCATTTGCCGCCTGCATTCTTTATTTCTTAAAGGCACTTTATTTCGAGGAGGAAGAACGCCTTTGCTCCCGCGGAGAACGCCGGTTTATACGGCTGATGAAGTATGCTTTATCAAGGAGAGAAGTTGGAGCTTAAAGAAAGCTCTCTCACCTAGTGGGAACTCTTTGAGCCAGGCGCTGGCCAACGGGAAGGCCAGGAAATTGGTCCATAACGACTTTCTCCGAGTTCGTTTTCCTTCGAAATTTCCATAAGGCGACATGGCAAAAAGCGTATGTAGGATTTTTATTTTACGATCAAAGGCAGTTGACCTCCTGGATTCCCGAAAGAAGGTTCGAATTATCACCAAGATCGTTCAATCCAAGTTCCTTCGCATTAAACCGGATTTCTTGCCACCGGGTTACATCGCGTATATATCATTTTTGGCACGGTCAAGGCAGTCGGTAATTTTATCCTTAGAGCGTTTTCCGTAATTTCTAGCATCCGCGATCGGCACTAGTCCGTTCGCTGGCGGCCATTCGAATTCTCTCCTTCAAAAAGCTTCCATAACTTTTCTATTCTTAAAGATATTGCAATGAAAAAAAAACGCTCTTAGAGAACTAAAACACTCCTTTACACATCCCTGGAATAACAATAATTTATGAACGGAGCTTCTCCGTCCGTAATAGCGAAAGCGTAAAGTGCCTCTCCGGTGTAAGGGAATCCAGTTTGAAAATCGCGTGGAAAAGGCTCCTTCGCCAGAGGAGATCCAAAGTTCGAGCTCGTAATCCAGGGGAAAGGGCCGCCGGAGTAAAACCGCGATGACCATCTTACGGGGGTGCGGGTGGCGCTGGGGGGTGCGCGGCACTCTCCTCCCGTCTGGCGGCCTAGAAGTGTCCCGATCGGTGGTGGGGGTAGACGCGGCCATGTGCTCGAGCGTAGACGCTCGATCGGCGATCAGTCGTCGGCGCGCGCTCACGGAGAGCACGTCGGGTTGTCGTCGTGCCTCCTCGCGAGTTCCTCACGAGTTTCTCACGAGTTCCTCGAGCAGCTCGAGCCCCGTGGTGGCAGCCCTTTAGCATCGATTCGAGAGGCCTAAAATGACGCACGACGAGGCCGCTGCTCCGCGCGCGTGACACCTCCACGAAGCAGGAGAATCGAGGCGGCTGCTCGAGCCACGGATCCGCTCACGGAAAATGCCAAGCTGAGCCTCGACCTCGCCTCGAGGAAAAGGTCCCGATCAGCGACGGTTCGAGGATAAACACGACGAGTGACCACGGTTGGCCTTCGAGGCGCGTTCGATCCTACGAGAGGACAGGCGAGGAACCCCGAGGATCTCCTTCGAGGCGATCGTCCTTCGTTCTTTATTATCGAGCACAAGGAGGAGCGAGGATTTTCCTCGAAGAGACGCCGCCGATTTTTCCCGCGATCCGTTCGATCTGCGAGGAGGATTCGCGAGGAGGGAGGTTTATCCGGGGATAAGATCCTCAAGTGAGATTCTCCGCGCAATCTGGCGCGGTCCTGCTTGCTCAGTGCGATTGTTACCGGCGATTGAGTCGCGAGGATGCACCACACGGCGCCCTGGTACCTTCCCTGGGGCCTGAAGCTGGTGCCCCTGCCGATTCCGCCAGGGCATCCGGCCTCCGGCATCCCGAATCCGGGATTGCACCTGCTGGCACCGCTGCCAGGGATCTACGCCCCGGAACCACGAAAGGTAGGATTCCACCCCACGATTTTTCGATACGCGCCACCTCGACGCCTCCAACTCTCCTTTACGCGAAGAATTCATTTAACGCTGGAACATCGTTGGAGCTATGATTATAAAGGTCGTAAATCGAATCAAAATGCAAAGGATAACCAGTTTCGCGCGTGGTTTCGCTGGATAATGGAGAGTCAATGCAAAAAATGGCGGTGAAAAGCATCGGACCGTCGGCTGGATGTACCTTTTACATCGGCAGATTTACGTCCATCGAGGCGACCTTTCTTTTTCCGTCCAGAGGTTCGAACGTATTCACGAGTCACCGGTTCGAACTCCTTCGGATATCTCTTTCCCGAGGATAAAGTCTTTCGCGCCTGGAGCGAGGGCCGAATCGTCGCTTCTCTCGTTTATCAAAAGTACGATGCTCGGTCCTTTCAGGCCTCTCGATACGGCTTTCGGGTGCTGGTGGAGGAGCAGATGTTTTTTCTTGGCCGCGAAGTGACTCGTCGAGTTTATCGTAGCCTCCGGGGGAGGGTGCGTTTCGGCCTATTCACATTTTTTAACGCGGCTCGCGAAAGGAGCGCGGAGGCCTTTTCCAGGTTTCCAAGGGGGGAGATGAATCGTCGATTTTGGCCGAGGTTCGCGGAAAGGGCGGATTTTTGCGGCGGGGCACGTTCAATGGATCGTTTGTTGCGTTTCAAAACATCCCCCGCCAGCGCATTTTGTAGCTCGCTCTGTAAACATGAGGGAAGTTTATCGATTAGCCGTGGAGAGTTTTGCCCGTGGAGAGCGACGGCTGGAATCACCGAATGTCCGGGATGATTTCATCGGTACGCTCCACACTCGGTTACGTTCGCATACTTTTCCTCGTTTTCTCATTAGCGCGATACCGGATCTGCGATCGATACGCGTGGAAGGTTTACTTTGCCCTTTGAACTCGCGGAGGATACGGCGGCTGGTTGTTTTTCGAAAAATCCTTTTTCGACGGCTCCTCGTGATCGAGATGAGACCCGTTCCACCTGATGTTTCATATTTTCCCCCGGCTGAAACTTCATTTTCCGCCGCGCGATACAGCGCCGTGCTATTGAAGGAAATTCGATGCCTTTGAAAATCCTGGTTAATCGATCGTTTCTCCACGCGTGGAGCGGTATTTTGGGGAAAAAGCGCGGAGAAATTGTCGAGCGCGAGGAACTTTGGCGAGTGCTCTGGTCGCGACGCGGCGGAAAATGTTGGACGACGGGCCCCTGGGAGGGTCGAGGGACGATAAAACGTTAATACGAAACGAAAACATTTTTCCCAGCGGCCGGACCGGTTATGCCATCCAGCGAAATTGACGACATTCGGTCGGAAAATGCGATTTGCATTCGACGCGGCTGCCGGGGTCCGATGGAAAATCCCTCGATCGTCGGGCTCGCGGAGCCACCACGGTCTGCGCGTGAAAGTCTCGTCCGCGAATATATATTTATATAGGAATAAGTGATATTTATATATTTATATAGGAACTCATATAGGAATATATAAATAGCGATTTATTTACATAAGAATAGGCGTTCGATTTTGAGCAGGATTCGATGAATGTGCGCGCGAACTTTCCTTCGTTTCATAATGGCAAATTAAAAATGATGTTGATCGGAGGCAATTTCGTTCCAGCGAGCGGTTTCGGCCGTTTCGTTTCGTTCCATGCATACAGAGACGACGCTTCACGCGCGAATCGTCCCCGTGGTCAAACCGCTGCTCAAAAATCGACCATTTATTTCCATTTATCTACGAATCGTGCATAGCGCGCGAGATTATATTTATGTCACTGCCGGCGAACGCATTATCGGTTTCATCGTCGTTCCATTACAACGCGATCCGCCGCGGCTGGTGACGGAAATGTTGGACCGACGGAGCCTGCAGAAAGGGTAGAATTACGTAGCCATTCGTAACACCATTCCGACGTACTTGGACGTACTGGAAATATCTCTAAAAAGATGAAATCAAAAGCCGCTCTGAGATTTGACAGGATTCTTCTATCGCTCGTCGTCCTGGCCGCTCGCGTAGCTCCAGCGCGGATCTTCTACCCTACACTATTCCTACCACGAGCGGTCAGTGATTTCTTTGAAAAATCGTAGAACTTTGAGGCGCGATCGCTTCTGAGACTTTTCACGATTTCCTCGCAGCGTACGGAACGATACATTAATCTATCGACATTTTTCCTTCGTCCTCTTTTTCCGTAAGGAAATATTTGATACGCTTAAATCTGTCTGGAAAATAGCCGGTCGGAATTGTGTTAATGTTCGTCCGAATAAATCAAACCGGACCGCGCAAAATAACCGATCGATTGGCGCGAATTTGGAAAAACTCGGCAGGGACGCGTCTCGCGCTCCTGAAAATTCCCAACCGCGGTGGCCGATTTTCCCACCGCGCGGGAAACGGACGTCACCGTCGAGCGGGCACGCGAAATTCCTGGAATCGTCCGGCACACGTCGGTGGCGGCATTACCGCCATTGGAAATTCTGCCTGGACGGGCCGCGCTCCTACGTCGGATTTCGCGAATATTTATAAACAAACGTGCGCCGTTCGTCGCGCTAAATTTGCACCGGTTATCTAGATCCTCCCCCCGGCCGCCCCTCGGCCCTCCCTCCTCGCGATGCAATGTCTAAATAGTCGTCGCGTACGAGGCGAATGCATCCGAAATAACCCCGGCAGAATGCTCGTCGCGTGTATTAGAGATAGCATGACCGGTACTCGTGCGAGTGTTCGCTCGCGCGAGCGTTCAAAGTCAGCAACCCGTCTGTCGATCCTTAGATTCGAATCTGCGTCAGCGTTATGCCCGGCGAATTATGTACTTTCTCGTGCCCGATGAACATTTCGGCGGCGGCTTTCGGAGAAAGTCCGGGGGGAGAAAGAATCGGAGATAGGATCGTGGCACGAAGAAACGGCAGAATGCGAGCGCCGCTAATGGCGCGATATTATCGGTCCTCGCTATCCCCCCTTTCGATGGCGAGACTGCGAACCGACGTTTATAATCATAGACCTGCTCCCGTTCGTTTGATTTTCGGCATCGATCGCCTAGGGACGCGTATCGTTGGGCGTGTTATTTTAAGGGCGGTTTTTAAACGGTATGTTTTAACACGGGGAGGGGGACAACGTTCGTGAAATGTATCGATTTTTAAAGGAACGAAAATAATTCCGCGTAATTATTTTTATGGCATAATTCTTTATGGAGATTTATTCTCCGCCATTTGCTATCAACGGTAGAACTACCAGCCATTTTCTGGGCATATTTAGAACACCACATGCATTTTTTTAAAAAAAGGGGAGAGTAAAGGGAAATTGCAATAAATCAAAATGGCGATCCAAATACCGTATGAAAATCATGGAAAATCTCCAAAAATACATCCTCATAAAGCACTATGATTTTTTAAAGAGACGACCGACCAGTCGTTTTGACTGGTTTGGTAGTTTCTAGTGTTAAAGGCGCGTGGTGTAGGATTACTGGTTTAAAGGCCAGCGTCGAATCACTGGATTTACGGTGTACGTATCGCGTGGAATATTGTTCGGTTAATTCACCGGTGTCGACTGCTAGATGCAAGTGGCTCTGCTCGCATTGTCCCAGGGGTGAAAGTTGCGCGAATGGAATTTATACATGGGCGATGAACGAAACTCGATCTCGGATCTTCCGCCTGGAAGTTGGAGAATTTATCCGCGCAGGCAGTCTAGCTCGAACAGCCACGATCGCGCGAGGATGATCGATCTGTATTCGCATTGTTCTTGCAATCGGCCGTCGCATCTTGCTCGAGCCTTAAAATAACGAGCGATCTCGCGTTCATAAATTTTCACCGGCGCGTTTCACGAGGCGCTATCGAAGCTCATCTCGAAGTCGTAGGAGCCGCGGTGTCCGAAGATCCGCGTGGCAACCGAATAATTGAACGCTGCGAAATTCATCTCGAGGCTACGCGCCGCGAACAATGCCGCGAATGAATTTTATCTTAAACGTATGCGCGTCGTAACACCCAGGGAAGCGCGATGTTCCAGTATTCGCACATCGGTAATTTCTCCTGCATAGGCGCTTTACATAAGGACGCAAACACCTTCTTCGTTATAAACGTCGGTCTGCTTAATTTCCATGAGAATACGGCCTCTACTCTTCGCACGATCGGAGACTTGCGTAAGAGAATCGCGCGACTTGGCCCCGCAAGTTCTTCGCGTGCCGTCGAATATCGCGCTTTTCGGATTTTCCTGCTCGTCCACGAAATATTATTCGATATCGCGTAGCCATAAATCTTCTCGAAAGTTCAAAGAGAATCGCAACAGCGCGGTAGACCGATCGGGAAAGACGAAGAAACATCTCGCGAAAATCGAATTTCTTTGCACCACTTTGTTCTGTGGACTAATATGCACACACGCACGCACTCACGCACCCGCGCGATCTTACGAAATTCTTGATGTTTACCGCGTGAAAATGACACGAATAATCGCGATGCTTTTTGGCGTCCCGAATACGTCACGGGCCGTGAAATTTCCAGACAGCGGAACGGCCACGGTGGCGATGAGAATCAATCGTTTAGCCGAAAATGGCATATTACTTCGGTACGGGCTGGCACGTTTCCCCTCCGCCTCGCCCCTCAGGAGGGCCCAGCCAACCCCTGCGGTATAACGGCATCCCCCGGCGTGTGTTCGCAAACTCGAGCTATAACGAAATTACCCAGGGTCGTTCGCCGCGCCTTCGTGCCCCTACTTTCGTTTAAACGTCCGCTATGAATACGCGGGGCGTATCCGCGGAAGGGCCGGACGTTTACTCGGAATTCGAGGCGCACTATCGGGGCACGTGGATATCCACGAACGACGTCGTAAACGTTTCCCGGCTGGGCATACCTGTAATTCGACGAGCACTTTGCCCATCGGCTTTCCCGCCTTCCCCTCGATTTTACGCTCCCCCCCAAACCCTTCCCCGCGCTCTCCCTCCGCGATTCGCGGGATGCAAAATTTCTCGAGAAAAATACCCGGCGAAAGAGCCGCGCGCCATCGTCGATCTGACCGTGGAGAGGAGCGTTCTGGAAAGGATCGTGGTTGGACCCCTCCCCCGATTTTACGCCCCCCTCGCTCCCTGTTTTTCCCGCGCTATTCGCGAGGTACAACATTTTTCGAGAATATTCTCCTCCCCCTCCGCGATTCTCGAAATGCAAAGTTTCTCGAGAAAATTCCGGGCGAAGGAGTGTGCATCATCGAGATCCCGGGGCGGAGGAGAGCGTTCGCGAAAGAATTCAGGGAGGGTGTATCCGGATGATTTCCGTCGAATGAAAATCGGCTCGGCGATTGAATGGCGCGGCGGGAAGAAATGGCTGGTCGGGGTGGGAATTTTCGTAGAGCGAGGCGCTTTCGTGCGAAGCTCCTCGGACCGATTGTCGCGGCCGATAATGACCGGAAGATGGAGGAAATGTCCTTTATCGGCGTCGAAATCATATTCCACGGGGGATTTGCTCTGGAAAATCGGCGCTGCCTCTCGAACCTTCCTCGATCTTCTCGAGTATTCTTCTCCGGTGGATGCTGTCCGGCCCTCGACGTCGATCGGGAAAGGTTCCGTGAAATTCGATGTTACGAAGGAAGCCTGGTTTTACATCGAAAGTACGCGTAATTTGATTTGCACGCGGATAGAAGCTAGACGCGCTATTTCCACGCGCTGCTACCCCTCGAAACAATGGTGATCCTCCTGGAATCTCGCGGAGGTTCTCTCAAATTTCTTTCTCCCCTTCGGTTTCTTCGAAATTCCACGGAGCGCACCGATTCGTCCTTATCCCTCTACAAATAACTCTTCGTTAGTCGTCGATTTTCCCCCTCTACAAACCTCGCCTTTCGCGATTAAAATCGTGGAGAAAAGAGACTCGTCTATCCGATGGGCTTTTTCGTATTCCTCCAATTGGCATAGTAATGCGCTCGAGATTTCTTCCGCGGCGAAATGTTAACGGGTCACGGAGAAAATGTCGCGCCGTGCGATCGGTTTTTCAGGCTCGAGTCACGATCCGGCGGGTATTTATCGATCTCCTTTTTTGAGGCCAGGCTAAATTCCCGGCCGAAGTTTGCGCCTAAAATGGGCGCCAAACGTGTCGTTAGGTGAGAAATATGTGACGGCAGTCCGTGCGCGTTCATCTTTCCGCGCTGCAGAGCCGCGAGCGGGGGAAAATCGGGGAATATACGAGAGGGGCCGTTTTACGAGAAAACAGGTGTGACGCCTCGCCGACGGTTCGGTGATTCGCTTCTCTCGGGAAAAATCAGGGACGAGTATGCATCGTTAACTCGATTTCGACACTGCACTTTGTCGAGGCTCGGGAAACGTCACGCGCCGCGTACGTTTCTCTTAAATGTCATCGAAATCGAAGGGGAATTGTCAGTTCGCTGGGCTCCGCTGATTACCATTCGCAAAACCGGCGTTTAGGATTTTCCTACAACGGCCTTCCACCGTTTTCCGCATTTTTCACTTTCATCCATAAGCGGTGTAAAACGTTTCACGCGAAGTTTGTCGACCGTTTTCTCGATATTCTTCTCGAATTATAAATAAGTGGGAATAATAGGCGTATTAATACACACCTTATTTCTAAAGAGCAAAATAGGAGAAGAGAGAAAATAAGCGTATCCATTTAATGGTTTCAGGGATATATGAAAATGGCGGATATTTTACGAAAATGTGCGAGCACAAATTTTTAATATTTTTTTTAATGAAAAATTGCAGTTAGGTCCGACGGATCCAATGGTCAATAGTCGAGTAGAATCCAGTTTTGCTCGAGCGGCTCGCAACATACCCACGATAATTTCACGTAACGGCTCGCGTGTGACCGTATCTATTTTTCGCTTCGTTGCCCGCGATTTCCAATATGTTATTGTTTTACCCCGTGGCAGATATCCAAGAGCTCTCCCGGGACGAAAAATGGTTACGATGATAATTTGGCGGCTGGTCGCGCAACCGGACGGCCGTCTATTTCTCGTCGGCACGTTCTCGCGGTTCGAGCCGCACCGAAAAATCCGCTCGTCCATCGGTCGATTTCGGATCGTCTCGCTCTGCACTCTCGCCCAATGCTCCAACCGACGCTCCTACAATAACGATATCGCATCCGGAGCTCGACGCGGAGGAGAATTTAAGGAACCGCGCTTCTATGCTAATTCCGAGATGCGCCTCCTCCTCCGTCTCTCCGCTCACTCCTGCGGATGACGAATCGACTCTTGATGTGGTCTTATTACAGCATTTTCCTCGGCTAAGAAACGCTGCGACGAGACCGCATCGAACATCGATTCGAGCCGATTCCGAGATTCTCGAATCTCGAGAAGAATTCTCAGCTGGTTAATCCTTCGGAGATCTTCAACGACAGGGAAGAGTGGAGTAACTCGCGTAGGTTTCAGCTGTGCGTACCACGAGCACCACTTCCCGTGGGATCCGCGCGTCCGTCGGCTTCGCGTTGACACCGCGACGCCGGCATTCGATGCGCCGATATTCGTCGACATCGATTCATCGTGACGAGCGGCCGATCTGCGTGGGTATGCAACGTCGTCCTCGTGCTTTCGCATCCCTCTTGGTAAATGCGCCGGAACAGGGCTGCGGTTATTCCGGGCGCTCAATTATCTTCGCACAATGACTCGATCGCGGCCGTCGAGACGGACTCCGGCCGTTTTCCGGAACGGTTGTGTCCCTCGAACGGTGGAAAGAGGGGGTGCGCGAGAGAGCGAGCGAGTGAATGACTGAGCGCGTGTGCGTGAGTCGGTGAAAGAGCGAGCGAGATGGTGACCGAGCGATTGAGCGAGGCAGCGAGCGAGCGAGAGGCGGAGAAAGAGAGCGAAGGAGGGAGGGAGGAGCGATGAAGAGAGAGAGAGAGAGAGAGAGAGAGAGAGTGAGAGAGGAGAGGGTGCGCTAGAGGCCTTACGTAATCTATAGACCTCCGCGTCGTTGACGGATGACAGAAGTGCCTTCTTCGTTGCCAGAACAACCGAGGTTATGCCTCTATGTATATATTTATATACCGAAAAGCGTATGACGCCCTCGTTCGACGGATAAGTTCGCGAGAGAGAGAGAGAGAGGAAGAGAGAGAATTCCTCGCGGACGTCGGTATGCCTCCGAGTCGAGGATGACGTTATTTATCGCCGCGACGAGTGACGCGCATTTCGGCCAGGCCGATTTACCGATTTCGGTCTTGGAACATCGTCCCTAATTCTTTTAGGCTCTCGCGCGAATTCCGGGTTGAGCCTTCGTTTGACGTATTTCGAGTGAGGCCCGACATTCTATTTCTTGCCGTCGATGATATCTTATAATCGACAAAGCGAGTCGATTCTTGGCCGTTGTTTGATCCATCGCTTCTTAGGATCCCGTTTTAAGACGTCCCTTCGATCGTCCATCGGGGTCTTAAAGCGGGATTCGAAGGCGAGCCGCGATACGAATTTGCTGACGCGAGGCGAATAACGTTCCTTGGATCGCACGGTTAATCTCTCCCCCGATGATTCAATCGTTCGATCGACCGCACAGCCGTTTTTATTATATCCCTTTGGCTACTAATCGCGCGTACCCTCTCTAAGTTTCGACTTCGAAACCGTATTGGAGGATCGTTTAGCTTCTATTCCCAATATTATCTATCCCCATCCGCGGGCTTTTTGCAATTCTTTTTTCCCACGAGAGCCTCGAAAGCCGCGCCTTCATTTCCCATGCAAATTACACGTCCAGCCCATTTGCGGTCCTTTGTACCCGGTTTTATCGGCACGCTCCTCCACGAGGAGCCGAGTGGGGGTATTTCGAACGATATTTGCCACGGACGAAAGTTGTTCTTCGTACCGGCTGCGAAGGGATTAGGCGATACGCTTATTTCAGTCGCGAGTGCGCCCCACAATAGGCGGGGCGGACTTCGGGTCGAGTTTCGAGGCTCTGTCGGAAGCGGAGGAGGCCATTCTGGCCTTTCCTCCGCCGCCGACAAATTCCACCAACTTCGATTCCCAGGCAAAGTGCACCCTGGTACGGCCTGCGAGGGCTCGAGAGTCGTGGAACTAACTCCCTCCCGGCCTCTCTCGCTCGCTCCTCCTGGCCCTCTCGCTCTTCCCCTCTCTTTCGACCGACGATATGCCCGCGCTCATCGGCACGACCCACTGTAAAGTTAGTTCCACGGCTGTGTTCGGTTTCTCCGGGTGTATCCACTCTCATACACCGACTCTCGCGCGGCCGAGCAGCCTTGCGAACCTGCGGAGATCATACGTTCCGAGAAACATTTATATATACTTTGTATAATAATCTTATAAACGTTATAAGTATCGTTTATTAGCCTGCATGCCGGCTGATTGAGCGGAGAGGTTTTGAGGAATGTCGATTCTGGGCGAGCTTAGGATCGCGCAGCACCCATCGAGGCACCTTTGATTTTCTTTTTTTTCTTTTTATCGTACCGTGCGCACACTGGACGTCGGTTGTATTAAAATTCTGCGGCTACGCGTACTGTTAACAGACCGGCCTTTGCTGAGGTTACGAAACGTGCGTAACGGCCACTGGCTCGAATGCGATGTTCTTCAGAATATAATCAGACTCTATCATCAACGCTCTGTAGCGGTGTAAACCACGAGGTACGAGGCGCCGGGATTAAAAAAGTATTTGCACGATCCGCTTTGCTGTTTTACCATCGTAAACGTACCGATCGTTATCCGGTATCCCGGTAAACCGACCGCGAGCTTTTCAGAGTTTCAGGAAGATTTCGAAGGACCGCGCTTTTGGTCCAGGATTCGATTTCGGTTCTGTTCGGCGCGGCTTTAATCGAGAGAATTCCGTGTGTACGGCGGCACTAAGTGCGCGCGTGTTTCGATGGCTAAAGTTACGCCCATTTATGTGCAGCTATACGATCGCCTACGCTCGGCCAATGTTTGCGTGCGTGTTAATACCGAGTTATGCGAGGCTATTTACTCATTTACGATCGCACACCGGTGTACGAATGCCGGGGCTGTGTGCTCGCCAGCGGGATTACACGAGGGTAGTTGTACGCACGGAATCGCGTACAACTGTCGGAACATTTGCACGGATGCCCCGTCGGGCAGCTCTCAAAATCCCATTGATCGTGGATTGACTTTGATAAAGAAGTCCTCACTCGATCATATTCAGGGTGCACGTTCGACCTGCTGTATGGAGCGAGGCCGAGAGAATCGGCGATTTTGTCGACGCGATTATCGTGGAAATCGTAGGGTATCTTTCGCGTATCTTTTCGTTACCAATGCTTGCCTTTTGATGAACATCCGAATATAGACATTTTTACACGTCCAAAATAAGCCAGGTGAATGGACGGAATTATACTCTCTGCTACAAAGTCTACTGTGTCTCTTTGCTACAAAGTCCGCATCTGAATCGATGTCTTTATGAAATACTCGAAAGAAGGTGGAGAACACTGAAATCCTGTGAAAGGTCGCACGCACGTTATTATATTCTTCACGAAGAAATAGGTGTGTTTCCTGGCATCGAACGAGCGATCCCAAATTTCTGGGCGTTAGCTCGGGTCGAAATGCAGCCTTTTCGTCGACTCTGAAAATGCGAGGGAGTCGCGAAGCCGTCTGCCACATTCTCGAGTTACCAGCGTCGTTACCTTCCAACGTGGCACGCCGATGGACGTCGATGTGCTTTTAGATAATGAAATTAATAAAGTTCCCGCCTCGTGGCAGATGGCGAATTCCCACTGGCGGTGCTTGATCGGCTGCCAGGCTGAGATTGGATGGAAAGCCCGTTGATTTAATTTTTCCCGACTTGGCAGTTAGCACGATGACTCCTGGATTACCCGAGCCGCGATTAATCTCTCTGGAAGCGCCGATTAGCCGAGGAGGATAACCCTGATCGCGGAAAAACTATTGTCTTTCACCGCCGCCTCCTCCCCGCTTCTTAGAGATTAGTTTCTGGCCGTCGAGTGGATCCGCGCAATTTTCTCAAAGCGCGCGCCCTTTAAAGATATAATTATCCACGCGCTCTCGCTACCGTTTCAGTTCACGCTCGCGCCGATCAATTGCATACATAGTATCTCGTTTACAAATAATAACAGCTTTGCTCGAACTCCTTGATTACACCACGCACATAATAGCTCCGGATGCCCAGAGAGGTTAATGCTACTTATTAAAGAAAAAAGCCGATAATGCTCGCAACCGAGCGTTTCGAAATACTTTTCTTAGACGTGGAGGAGCGATATATACCAAAGTAGACGTACATCTATTTATTTATTTATATTTATATATAGAGCCGTATCGAGGGCTGCATCGGCGAACAATTATCGAAATGGCCGGACGCGCGTCCCACGAAGCTCGGTGGGTTTACTTTGAATCGCTCGAAAGAGTCGGCTCAAAGGAACCAGCCTGGTCCGAGGTTCTTTCCTTTAATTACGTAATGGTACTTTGCGATGGGCGCAACCGATGTATCCGCAGGGTTCGATGCAGGTTCCATCGGGTCTGTGGGGCGCTTGGAGGGCCGCCTATCTTCCTGGGGGGCAGGGGGGTATTAGTTTGTCCTAAAGTATATACCGCAGGGCGGGCTTGGCGGCTTACGCTGCGGCAGGGCCCGGCAATGTGCCGCATCCGCATTAACCAAATGAAATTCCAGGTATATTGCCTACGTGCGACTTGTGTGCGTGCACGTCGGTGCGCTGGAAGCGCGTCCCTCAAACGTCTGCGTCTTGTAGGCGGATGCATTTCCAGCTGGCCCCTCGTTTGTTCCTTAGATTTGCAAAATCGATCGCTCTGCCGATTTAATTCGCGTCTCCCTCTCTCGCGATCATCGAGATTAGTCGCGTTGCAAGTCGCGTGAAACGTTGTATTTTGATTTTTTTTTTATACCGATTATCGTGCCAAAGTCTTGTAATCGTGCGATGCAATTTCGTGTCGCGGGTGGATGTCGAATCGAGGATTCTACGAAGTAGATACATATATAGGGTTACAAATGGTCTAACTCGAGTTTTGAAGTGGAACACTACTGTCGCATAGTCGAGGATCTATCGTTGGGTAGGTTTCGAACGACCCTCAAAACCAACTGTAAATAAGTGAGACGAGCGCTATTTACCGTCGAGTAATTAGCGTTTCGCATGGTAGCCGGTTTACGGGGGAAACATAGTTTCCGTTTTATTGAGATTACGTTGGGAATCCCTCGCGCGATTCTCCGGGCTGATAATTTCGATTTTAGCTTCGAAATCGTGTCAGCCGCTGTCGCGTAAGCGGGCCGAATCGTGATTGCGGGTACTTACTATTTGTCACTCGTCCGCGCAATAGTGTCAGCGATATCCAGTCACGCCAATGTCTCGTTTCTTTCCTTCGTAAGTGCCGCGCGCGAGCTTCGTCGTTCCTGTTCGAATCAAAAATTCATGCTCCGTGTTTCGCCACGAATCGAAAAATCTTTGCGCCAGCTTCGTCATTCGTTTTCGAATTAAAGATTCATGCTCCGTGTTTTGCCGCGGAACGAGAAAAACCTTGCGCGAATTTCTGCATCCGCTTTTGAATTAAACATTCATGCTCCAGGTTTTGCCACGATATTTTCGAATTCGCATCGATGGCCAAACTCACGGTGCACCAAAGTCGCGGATAGGGTTGAGCAGCGCATTAATAATAAAATCCCATGGTTTCATTCCCATTCGACGTGTATACCGCAGCTACCGGCGGTTCGGAATCCACCTCAACGCTCTAAGTGCCAAGCCTGTCTTATCTTCCTTTCCCTTTAGCCCGCGATCTCGTATTTCGCCTTTATACTGGCGACCGGAGATCCGTTTCCGTTGCGATAGGGCCGAACCTTTGCAACACTCTTCAACGCTATTTAGCTTCATTCCGAAAAGCAGAACACTCTTCTTTGCCCCGAAGGTGGAATTGTGGAAATGGAAGGAATGCGTGAAAGTCCGCACCGCCATCCATTACACTTCGATAACTCGACATGACGCTTAACGCGTTAAACCGTAGGTCCTCAAATGACCAAACGAACTCAACGATCCGCGTCGAAAATAATACCAAGAAGAGGTCCGCTGGTCTTCCACGCTGGAGGGTCAACAGTGGATTTGGGAAAAGTACGCAGCCGGCGTGCCGTCGGTGATTTACGCAACGGCCGAGCAAGTCTAAGGAATATCTTGGCACGGCCCAGTCGCCGCCCCGTTGCCTTTCGCAATCCCCGAATTCGCCATTATGGCACCGCGTTTCCCCGCGCGGCCGGCCAATCGCGAGCTCGGGAAGGCACCTCGCGAATAATTAGTCGCGGGTCAAGGCACGGCACACGGGCAACGGACATCGCTCATAACCGGACGGAAATAGAACCGTCCTCGCGCTATCGGCCGAAGAAAGTCTTCGGACGGGGCCGACCTACATCGGGAATGGGCGCTAGGCCTGACAGTGGATAGGTGCGCGAGGTGGTCAGACCTGGCCCGCGGACCTCCTCGGTGGACCTGGACTACTATATTTATCCTCACTAGGAATGCTTTCTCCTTACCATTATTAACGCTCACTGCACTCTCGTGCGCAGCTCCCTTCGACATTGTATAGCCTCCATCGCCGCTACTGGCCGATGCTCGGCTGGACGTAGATGCGTATTTAGCATCGCACGATTTATCCCCGCGCTATACTGTCCTAACTAGAAACCTTGTTTTCCTCTCCTTATTAATGCCCTATGCTCTCTTGGGCGTAGCATCGTTTATTATCGTATTATCCACCGCCAACGTTGCTCGATGCTTTGCTGGACGTGGACGACGCTGTATTCATCCCGATTGGGAATGCTTTCTCTTTCGCGTGATTCTTGTTATTGTAACCTGCATGGATAAAATTCTTAGCCGCGTTCCTATATTATCGTCGATGTGTTTATAGAACAGCTTGATTCTCCCTTTCCACTCGCACGACGAGGTCCACGATAAACGTCGCGTTGTGATCCGAAATGTTGGCAGACGCGATAATACCGAATTGCGGTTGAATATTCGAAGTCGCGTGAGAAACGACAGTTGCCTTTCTCCCGTTCGCGATTCTCGCGGCCAAGTTCGAGATGATTAAATACCCTTCTACGTCAACGTTCTCCCGGGAATCGGGCTCGTATTTACAATCTTCCCGTATTTATGCGCCGCGGCGTTACGCCCGAGAGGTATTTCTTCGCGGTATGCGACACCCAGCTCGCCGAGGGCGGCGTTTCTCGGGGCTTTGCGCCGCCGGAAAATAGCTTTCCAGGTTACAAATCACGTTATTTCCAAGCCCAGCGCCGAGAGGAGGCTGGGCCCGGCTCCGCGGAAATTGACGAAGCGGATGCGTGCTGCGCTAACGCGGGGAACTTGATCCTGAACAGGGTGTGCTTTTCGCCACGTCCGTGGATTCCCTCGGCTCTTTGATTTCCGGCATCGACGGCGGAGCTTCCTCGGCCTAAAGTTTCATCGGCCTTCCGTAACTCGTGGTTACTTTCGATCGAGGTTTTACGCGGGATTTAATAGGTTTTATCATCCAGATTATCGTGATGAAGTACAAAACTGATTTATGGTTTCGTAATGGTGCGTATGTATCGCGTTGAAAACCCAGTTGCCCTTTTTTCGCGACATTCGCATAGCGAATACGTTGAAATCCGAGGGTTCGTTATGGATTTACCGCGAGTTTTGGGTTTCCGGTGCCCTTAGGTAGGCTTCGCTCGTTTGAAGTAGCGTTGTCTCATTGGAGCGACTCCGGGTGTAGGAAGTTTCTAGTTTGGTGTCGGTTTTCAAATGAGAAAAAAGCTCGAGTTCGCCGGATTAAAGTCATTCGTGAGCTCCTCCTGCGGGATCGTATCGTACGTGGCTTCTATGCGAATCCCACGTGAATTCTATGTAGCTTGATAAAAATTCAGCGTGCCTTTTTCTTTCAAATATTTATCGGACAGAGGTTGCGTAAAGTTTCCTTGAATAAGTGAGATGCGCTAATGGAGCTTCCGCATATAGGTTCGTGTTTCGTCCGAAAGACGCCCGAGCGTTAAAGTCGGAGTATACCGAGATAGAATAGCGTGAGATAATATTTATTACCGGCGCTCGATCTCCAAAAATCGGTGGGTCACCTTGATCTTTTTTATCCGCTGTACCGGTGATAACGTCGATCAAAGATCGGGATAGCGAGCGTACGTGAGCGTTCGTATATCAAACGATCGTTATCGCGTTAATAAGGCACAAATAAGTCCATCTTGAATTTTGGTTAACACATCGCCCAGAAGTGTGACCACTTCGACGAATCGCGATTTATCTTATCGAAATCGTGTAAGCAAATTAACCTGGGGGGCTCATTAGGCGATTCACGCTCGACGAGCGGGTCGAAAAATGAGCTCGAATATTCGATCGGTCCGATTGCTCGTGCAAGTTCTTGAGGAGCGAGGGAGGCACATGCCAGAACGCAATTACTTCGTTCCTGATAATCGTCTTCCTCCGATATTTGCGTGCTAATGAGACGCACTTAAACCCATCCGCCGAATTAGAGAAACGTCTCGAGTACACGGACTTCGAGATGAGATTAGGAAATCGACCTTCTAAGCGAAGTCATTATTCCTTCACTCGAAACACGAACCTCGAAGACGTTTGGAGAGGAACGTGATTGAAATTTGGATTTCGCGCCCTCGGCCGAGAATAAGATATTATTCTTCGATCGATCGACCGGATAGAAGGGATTAAAGGGTGCTTCAGTTTCGATCGGCGTTAGCATAAATTCCGTTCCTCGGTCGTAGGACTTAATTTTTCAAACGGTACCAACATCGTTGCCTGGAAACGCAGAAACGGTCCTATTTATGCAAATTAAATTGCGAGGAGGAGAAAAACTGCTCGGACTCGAAGTTTCCTTCCTGGCTGGAAACTTTCGCATAACTTTCCGGGCGGAAACTTTTCGAATTTGTATGAATATACAATTATTTTTTTCACCTCTCGTCCGGCGAGTGTAATAAACCATACTTCTCAAACCGAAGACGAGTCCGTGCTTCTCGAGGATACCGATTCAATCAGAACAGAGACTGAATTTTAAAGAAATTTCAATTACCAACAAGTTTTCCCATTTCCACGATGCGTTCGTTCAATTTTCTATTAACCAGGATCTTCGATGCCCAAGAGCCCGCTACGCTCCGGCGAAAGAGTATTCCCCATTATTTCGCCGGAAAATAATGACACATTTCACGATTTAACGAGCCTCGCTCGAACCTCCTCCCGTATTCGCAACTCACGTCGCTTCGCGGTTCGTAGTTTTTCGATCCCTTTTTAATCATAGCCCGTAACATTTCGCAAATCGTGGATCGTGGAAACGGTGTCTGTCCGTAACTCATATCGCTCGACGGTTTGCACAGCCACGCGGCTGTGCCTAATCGTACCTCGTATCGTGCTATGGGTATAATAGCCATTTAATTTTCAAAGCGGCCAAGATAGCCGCAGTGCCGTCGGATATACGCTGGCAACGAGATCCCTGCCAGTTTACTCCTGGCGATCTTGTGATTCTGCATTGCGAGGGATGAAGGAAGGGTAAAGCCAAGACCAGAGCCGGGAGTTATGGTCGGGAAGATCGACCGGCTGTTTACGATGACGAGGCGGAATCTGCGAGCCTTCGGAATTTGCATTGATCGTTAAGGGAAGCCGACATTTTCGAAAGATTTATATATATTAT